>OZ010787.1:576185306-576785306 GCA_963932465.1 Maratus speciosus
CCCCCCCGGTAATGATATCGTTATCAATGTATAAATTGTTTTTAGAAATTTGGAATTTTTTTTTTGTTTCCTTGAAGTGATAAACAAATATGATTACATTAATTTTTCGCATACTTTATTGATTCAAATGAAGGGAAGTCAGTAAAAATGTCACTTTATATATTAAATAACTTTATATCAAATAACACTTAAACGTAGTTACTACTTAAAAGTATTCAATAATATATTTTTGTTACACAATGCATTCAACGTAATAATGTCTTCTTGCAACTTTCCCGCTGGAGATAGGGCAGACAAAAATTTCTATCAACAAAACAGGCGGACAATATTCTTTCTATTTTATTTAGTAGTAAACATGAGTACCATTTTAAACATACCTCGTATATGGCTTGTCGAACAGCGTATTATATATGCTACAGAAGAATAGGTTGGGGTTTTCCATATTTTGGAATTAAATAATTTTATAATCACTTAATGATTTTAGTAATAGTTTTGTATTTTCATAAAAGTAGATATAGACTAAAAAAAGATAATTGTAGCATGTGCTTATGACAATTGTAAAAGATAATCGAAATGAACATACTATTTTGATGTAAAGACAAAGTTACAAATAAAAAGAGAAAATTTTGGTTGGATCAGAAATGATAACGATAACAAAAGTCAACCCCCCCCCATCCCCCTAGAGATATCTTACGATATCATGTGCCAGACCCCCCCTCCACCCTAAAATGTTAACGTTATATATGCATAGCCCCTAAATCTATTTAGTTTATGTAATCTGTGAATAGAAATGTGTTAATTGAAACAAGTTCATGAATATAAGATTAAATTTAACTTCGTGAGCCGGAAAATAATTAGTTTCGATCACTTATAGAAACCAAATTAAATTAAACAAAATGTATGTTGGTTAACAGTATTTTACACTTTTTCTGAACAATTTAAAATGTGCGTTAACACTAGAATGTCCAGCTGGTGTCAATTTGACACCGATCAAATGATAAAATGTCGATTCGAATCAGAATTGTTTTCGTAAAATCAGTTAAATTTTAAATAAGAAAAATTCAGTTAAATAAATAAGTGAAATAGTTTTAAATAAAAATTCTGATGTTAAAATGTTTTTATTAAGCTTGGGTAAAATTTAAGGACGTTCTAGTGTTAATTAAAAACAATTTTGTACTTTAATCAAACTTGCAGACAAACAAACTTATAAGAAATAAAATGAAGTAAAATCTGTGGGTAATGGACCTGCCTTAAAATAATTCATAATACTGATTAAAACAGTAAAAAACAATTACAGTAAAATCTGCGAAAACGGAACCTGTCTATAACGGAATCCTTCCTTAAGTGGGAAATTTTTATGGAAGCCATGAAAAGCCAAGTATAATTTAAACTGTTAAGACAAAAACTTGTCTAAAACGGATTTTTTTCTAGTCTCATCCGATTCCATCTCAGCAGATATGGTCGTATAAAGGTTGTGGTAGAAAAACTTGTTAAAACGAAAAATTTCCCATTCTTTTCGATTCTTTCTTAGCAAATTTTATTAATCTCAGAGCCCTGCACCCCTTCCGAAATGATAAATCTATATACACCACTGAGGAAAGTTATAACTATAATTTTGATATTTTTTTACATAAATAAACGCTGCAATACTTTCAGTTTTCAATCGCATTTATATGGAACGCAATATTTTTAAACCTACTAAAGTACCATTAAGCTTTGTTAGTAAGAAAAAATAACAAAATTTTGAATATTATTTTATCAAAAGATTCATAAAAAAACATGTAAACAATAGAATGTCAAACAACTTCCGACTCATATATCTCCGACACAATCCATTTATTATTTAAATCGGAATAATAATTATTATTCTTGACTTATCATACTAATTATAGTAAATCAAATGAAAAATAAATGATTCTTGAGCATGAGGATGCAAAAAATAAAATGCAAAATGAGCAAAAAGGAAAGGGTAGCTGACGTCACTGTTGGTCGAATTACTGTTGGTCAGCAAGAAAACCTGTCCATTTATTATTACTCCTACTATACGCATGAACTCCGGGAATTTGATTGGTCTTTAACAGATTGATTTAACAGATCTATGATATGATTGGCCTACGTCGCCAAGTGTGATTCCTGCAATGATCGCTAAGATAAAAATATAGTTTGGTTGACGGAAGTGTTTGTTTGTAAACATGCCCTTTCCTTATACGATTTCCCAATGTTGTGCCCTCGCGGTTCATAAAGTTTGTTTACGTGTGACGTCATATGCTCTTTCCTTGTTATTTGAGCTTTGAGGTAGGCGCTGCGGCTCCGGCCGGCATGACCTCAAATGATCACATATACCCAAACCAACGGAACATAAAGAACCAGTTTACCACCAGAAACAAAGTGGGACAGCCCACACAACAAACCACGAACTGATAACCCCAACAAGAGGACAAAAACTACCCCGAAAAACACAAAAAAGACGCACCCTAAACAATAAACCAGGGGCAACCTAAAACGAAGGTGCCAAACAACTCATCCAGACAAGCAGCACCAAAAACAAAAAGACAACACAGCTATTAAGAAAGAGTGATGAAACAAGCGAAAAAGGATAAACGGAAAAAGGCGACTAAAAACGCCCGTTCCCGAGGAAGAGATTGATGAACAGACGAAAACAATGACGATTAGAGTTGATACATTCCCAAAAGTCAGTCCAGTCATCAGGAAAGA
The DNA here is from genome assembly GCA_963932465.1 of Maratus speciosus. Taxonomy (NCBI): domain Eukaryota; kingdom Metazoa; phylum Arthropoda; class Arachnida; order Araneae; family Salticidae; genus Maratus; species Maratus speciosus. The sequence goes on from OZ010787.1 coordinate 576,188,022, forward strand.
AATTAACAGATGCCATGGCATCCCGTAGCATCGTTCTTTCAGCATCAAAAGCTGGGTACTTGAAAACGTAATGGAATTCCGTCCCATCCTCCGTAGAACAAAGAGAGCACGTGGGAGAAATACTTAGCTTGAAAATATATAACTTCCTGTCAGTGACAGCCGTTTGCGTCCGGAAACGAGCAATAAAAACATCCTCTTTACGGTTATGCGTCCACTTATAAATATTCGGACCAAGATACGGCGAATCGACTGCATATTTACAATCATTCCACCAGCTCTGGAAGCTAGCATGAAGCTGATCCTTTAAATGCCTCTTTAAGTCTTCAGGGGCCACCCCACTATAAGTGCTAACCGCATACGGGCCATTTCTTGCCAGATTATCAGCTTTCTCATTAGGAAGGATACCAACATGGCCAGGGACCCAGATCAAGGTAATCCCACACACAGAACCACGGACGCTGCATAAAGACTGGAAAAGGTCTAAGATGACAGCTGGGGACTTATGGTTAATATGTATTAAAGCTTCAAGGGCAGACTTGCTATCCGACAAAATAAAGTAGTTGTAACTCTTGATAAGAAAGCGCTGGACAGCCAGATTAAGGGCTAGAGCTTCTGCAGTAAAAGTAGAGTTTAAATGATGGGTGAGGTAAGCGCAGGATGTATCTTCAGTAATATTAACAGCAGCAATAGAAGTTTTAAAATCGTTCTTCGAAGCATCCGTGGCGATAAAACAAGAATTGGTAAGATGACGGAACTCATCCATGTACAGACTGAAACACTGACTGATGGCAGTGGGAGGGAGATTTTTAGTTTGAAACGGCAACTCATCAACTATGATCTTACAGACATCTTTTAAGCTCCCGCAAGGCCAGTGAGAAGTAATCAGCATATCAGGAGTCACAATAGCATGGTCTGTAGTCCAAGAAAACCCATCAGGAAAATAATTGGAGCAGGGACGACCAAAATTAACAGCAGACGTACACCGGATGTAAAAGGAAGAGGTAAGATAGCTTCGTCGAAAACTAAGAGGAGCTTCGTTGGATTCACGATAAAGCTTGAAGATGGGAGTCCACTTGGGCAGGCCGGTCGCAAAACGGAGGGCCGCATTATACACCACATCCAGCTTCTTTAGAGAGGTCTTAGCTGCAACGCCGTACACAGGACACGCATAATCAATAACGCCCCGAATAAGGGAATTGACCAAAGGAATGAGATGGACGGTTTTCGCTCCCCACTGAGGACTGGCTACAGCTTTTAATAAATTAAGGCGCTTCATACATTTTTTACATAAAAACTCAATATGCTGATTGAAAGACAAGTTGTGAGTAAAAATGACACCCAAGATCTTAGTAGTATTCTGCCACGGGATATCTGATCCATGAAGACTGAAATTCTGCAGGGGAAGATCCTTTTGCCGAGAGAAATTTATTGCCGAGCATTTATCAGGCCGGAGCTCAAGCTTCCAATAAGTGCACCAATCATTGATCCTGTTAAGCATCTCCTGAAGTTTCAAAAAAGCGTCTTCTAAGGAAAGATCTGAAAAGTAGAGAAGGATGTCATCGGCATATACAATGATTTGAACCCCCGAATCAACAGCTTCGAATAAATCCCACAGGAAGATCATGAACAAGATGGGCGAAAGGACGCTGCCCTGCGGCACACCACGAAAAGAGTTCACCAGATGAGAGAAAACACCTCTCCACTTAACCTTGATCTTCCTAATCTCGATCCACTTTAAGATCCACAAGGCCGTTCTTCCAGCAATGCCCAGGCTAGCCATCTTGTAAATAAGAGCATCCCTCCATACAGAGTCATACGCCGCGTGGATGTCAAGCTTGAGAGCGATGATGTACTTCCTCTCCAATCTGGCACGCTTAATGTCTAAGTAAAACAGCTTCAAAGCCTTCGTGCAATCGCTATTGGGAAGAAAACCAAAATGTCGATCATTGAAAAGGTGTCTAGGCATAACCCAGTCGAGGATTCTCTTGAGGAGTATGCGCCCCATAATCTTGCACCCCACAGCCGTGAGAGCGATGGGCCGGTAACTGCTAAGAAACCCTTTAGGTTTCCCAATCTTCCAGATAGGCAGGATCACCGCAGTTCTCCAGCAATCCGGAACACTACCCGACATGAAACTATCATTAAAAAGCCGAAGCAACTTTTGTTTGTTTCCAATTGTAAGAGCTTTATAAACACGAGCCGGAATTCCGTCTTCGCCAGGGGTGGTATTCTTCGTGTCCTGAATTGCACGGTTCAGCTCTTCGAACGTGATCGGGTTGTTCCAATGCTCATCCGAACTGCTGAGATCAAAAGAGATACTACAGAACTCACGGGTGCTTCGAAATTGCTCGGCAAAAGCATTGGCTTGGTCAGACCTGTCGAGAAGCTCTTCAGTCTCGTCCATCAAATAGAAATTTGACTCCTCAGAGCTACTCCTCTTGGCTAAAGCCTTGATGATTCCATGGATAGTACCTTTGGCGGCCTTTTCACATATATCGCCCCAGTAATTGCGAGCCTGATAATTCATGTAGCGCTTGAGCTGAGCAGCATAAGACTTATACGATTTCCAGCAATCCCTCGATAAGTTTATTCTGGCTAATCTCAGGAATTTCCGCTTTTGGCCGAGGAGCCACGCGCAACGTGAGTCCCACCAGGGGGGTTATCTCGACGCTGCACCCTATGCTTGAAAGAATTATGGGAAAGAACATCTCGAAAGCTCTTATGGAGGTACTCAAATGAGGTGACGTCATGAATATCCAGGGTCCGATTAAGGCAAGACTCGACTCCATCCCAATTAGTAGAAGTATGCAGGTAGTTCATAGTAACATGGTTAATTTTATGGATGATAGGCCAGTGATCAGAGTCAAACAGATCAGGGTGAACGTATGTGTCAGTGAGCCGAAAAAAATCAGGGCTTGAAAAAGAGAGATCGATCAATGATGCAGAGCCAGAATGAATGACGTGAGTTGGATGATTTGTATTAAGAATGCAAACATTATTGTTGAGAAGCCAGTTTAGAATCTCTTCAGAGCCCGAAGTGTTACAAGAACTGCCCCAGGCATGATGCTTTTGATTAAAGTCACCGAGAATCAGGAAGGGATGCGAAATCTTATTGTTAAGCTGCTGGAGCCACGATTCACTAACTCTAATCTCGGGAGCGTAAACATCGACGATAGTCACCCACCGTCTTGCCATCCAAACCCTAACCCCAAGGACCTCCACACCCTGGGTGCTAAGAGAGCCCAAATCGAGCATTACAGAGGTAAGCTTACTACTCACAGCAGTGAGCAGACCACCACCCCTGCCAGCTCTGTCCTGACGATAGATCACCATACCCGGATAGGCAAAAGAATCATCCACTCTAAGAAAAGATTCTTGAAAAACAAAAACATCGGCCTTCGAAAAGGGGGAACACTTCAACCAATGGACTTTATTTTTAATGCCTCTCAAGTTCCACTGAATCACAGCAAAGGGGATCGAAAACTGCACCATAAATAAAACGACAAAGAACACCTGGGAAACACACAAACAACAAAAAGTCCAAACAGGCGAACACCAAAAAGGGCAGCACAAAAAAGGAAAAAAACAAAGAAGGAGGGGGCGCTATACCTGTTCCATGTCGTCGCCACCAGACTCTTCTTCAGAGCCCGATTTCAGAACAAACTCGTTCCCGCTCGTTTTACTGTAAACCTGTTCCCGACAGTTCGCTAAGGATAGCCGCGGGGCCGTCACCTTTTGTTTTTTTAGTTTCTTCGGCCGATCGGAAGGAGAGCTGCCAACCGTATCTTTAGAAGCACCAGCAGACCGTGTATTGGCCGCACAGGCCGCCGTGAAAGACTTAACCAATCCTTCCATGGTTTGTATGAATAAGTTCGTTTGTTGTTGTAACACATTAAGGATGCACTCTTGAGTACGCTGAAAAAAGAGCTCCATCGTTTGTTTGAGATCTGCTTTAGTTACATATGTGGGGTTCAAGGTTACTTCAGAGTTCATTTTAACAGAATCAGCATACGTTTTTGGATTAGAAATCTTAGCATACAGTCTACGAGCTTCGGTGATTGATAAATGGTTATCAGATTTGTATTTTTGGAAATCCATTTCCCTTAGTCGGGCTGGACACTTCAGATCAGACGCCAGGTGGGAGGCTTGACAATTAGAGCAAGTAAGCTCGGCAGTACTGCATGTGGCAGACGCATGTTTACCCCCACACTTCCTGCAGGTGGTTTCATTCGGACATTTGCTGGTAGCATGGTTAAATTGCCAGCAGTTAAGACACTGGCGTGGTCTGTCATAAAAAAGTCTAATTCTTTCCGTCATATAAAACAATTTGATCCTTTCAGGAATAAATGTGCCGTAAATAGTCACTAAAACAGTTTCCGTTAGTTTGGTAACACCATTATCCTTTCTGGTAAAACGCCGCAAATCCTTAACCTTCAGCTTATTTTCGGCTTGAATTTCCTTTCCCAACTCTTCGAGACTAATACTCGTATCGATATTGTGTAAGACAAACCGTGACGTAATAGTTTCCTGTAGAATATACGCCTTGACCTGCACATTAAGTAATTTGTCAATACCAGAGACCGCCTGAGCGCATTGAGCATCAGACGTCTCGACTAACAATTTATCCGTCCTGGTAAAACGAATTTTTAAAGGCGCATTTGGACCAACTATTTTATCAAAATCAGCTTTTAAAGCCACAGGCCTATTTCGAGGAATCTTACCCTCAGTCGCTTCAAGAAAGACGCAAACACTGGAGACTCCATTTGCGAACGCATAAGTAACCTGTTGCGAAGGACTACTAACTTCTTGCACAAATATTTCTGGGTCACCAGCACTCGCATCTGTAATAGTAAAAATGGACGACATACTGAACGATAAAAACAACACAACCAGTCCTCGACCTGCGAGTCAGAGAAAAAAATAAAAATAAACAACTCTTAAACACAGCAAAAAGTAAACATTTACAAACGCGGAAAGCTTACCACGCCACACAGGGCTGGATACCACGTTGAAACAAAAAGCAATAATAAAAAAAAGGGAAAAACTACAACCTGTAGCTCTAGAGACAAAACGGGGACACCACAACTTGAAGCACGGAGCTGGGCCGACAGCAACCTACCTCGACCACGAACACCTCGCGAAAAAACCCTGCTCTTTCCTCATAAGGTTAAGTCTACATATTATAGGAGCCCTAATAAGGTAGATGCTCAATAACAAAAATATTACAAGGATCGGAAGTTTCTTCTCCATTGTCACTAAAGGCGCTGCGATCGCAATCGTTTTACCATTACGCTCTATAGAAGTATCCTATCTTGTATGTTTATCTATGGCCAAGTATGCTCCATGGCCATGGAATCCAACTTCTTTGTCCATGGCTTCTCATTTCATGACGTCATATGTTGTACATCCGTGTTTCTGTTATTTTTCTAACTGTAAATAAAAAATATGTCGGATTTTATGTGATACAGTTGTTATTGTAAAACGTTTTGTTTTAATCATTTTGTGACGATGCATTGTTTAGCAAATTTAGCGTAAGTAGTTATCGAAATTTTGCTTCTTAAATGCTTTCTGTTATTTACATAATATTATTACATCATTATTTTGAGTATAACATGTTGTTTACTTTAGATCTTCTATGAAAATTAATAACAAGCTAGTTTCTTCTTATGCAATAATATGTTAGAAAAAGCAGAACTTCATATATACCTGTAAAATTAGGATGATGATAGTTTGTGAGCCATTTATTTATAAAGGTTGCTCTCTTACCCATTTTTAATGTTTTAAAATAGTTGCTTAATTGTGTATGTAGATTCACCGAGTTTTAATACACATAAAACAGCGACTTCTATTATTTTCCTTTTTTTAAATATGTTATGTAAAATATTCAGTTTCACATTGTCTATTTATATTATAATTTGATTAGAACTTCTGAATTTTTTTCAACATTACAATTTTGATGTATACCTACTAGTTATGGTTTTAGTATAAAGGGCAAAACTGGGTAATTTCATTAGTGGCAGCTAGCTAGTAGTATAGTAGACTCCCTGAAATCCACACAGCTTGGGACCAGAGGTTGTGCAGATTTCTGGTCATTGCTTTGTTTACGTTTTTTAAGCAGTAATTTGAATGTAATAATGCAATTAGAATTATATTGAATGCTTGCAATATAGTTAAATATTAAACTAAAATGATAAAAAGTAAGATAGTTTTAAAAATGATTAAATTATTAAAAGTAAAGGTCAAGCAAATAATAAATAATGTATAATTAAATACGCATAATAATGATGAGATACATTTTCCTTGAATTATTCAGTGAAACTGTCCTCATAAAGATACCGTATTAATTCACATCAAAATCATAAAGTAAGTATAAGTTTTATTTCACGTTTAGTCAGTCTTAATAACCAATAAGCTTGATTAATACAAAAATATATTTAGTAAAAAGATTGTGATTACCAGTGATATCCAGCGATATCTTGATTTTTTTTTCAGAAATAAATTTATACTTCCTTCATGAAAAAAACCCCCATGAGTTCAGTCATATTATCGAGAATTACATATAAAAATACATGCAGAAGGATATAAAACTAAAATATTCTGTAATTTTGTCCTTATATCTGAACTGAAAGTTTCATTGTTTACATCTATGATGATACGCAGATTTTAGGCGTTTGTGGATTATAATATTGAGGATTTGAGGGAGTCTACTGTACCAGTTTTATAAGTGGGCACTTTTTTAATTAAAAGTTCTTAACAGTAAACTTTTGTTAAAATTTCTGTTAGTAGTAACCTAAAATTAGACAGCTCCAATAAATATGTTAATATAAAACATATTGCAACCAGCAAAAGTAGAATCCTTGATGAAATGCAAGAAATTTTTTTTTCTCTCCTTGTAGGAAAGGTGTCTTAAGGTGGCCGCTGAAAATCAATTTTTTAATAGCCACTTTTTCTCATTTATTGGTCCTGTGGCTAGTGTTAATTTTGCCCTTTATTTTAGTATATATTGCATATCGTGTTATGCTTCTTAGTTATAGAGTTGTGCCCCAAAGCAGAATACTTTGCAATGTTCTGCAACGGAATTTCAGATGATCAAAAATGTTCTGCAAGTGGAATTGGGGAAAAACAGGGGGGAATGTTTATATACATATGTAAGGATGTAATTTCATCTTTTATGAAAATGCTTAAGATGTGTTTCGTAAAACACTGTCAAACAAATGAAACATTCTGGAGGCAAGATTTATTTCTAGAACCATGGCATTGACACAGAAGTTACTGACTTTGGAAGTGAGATATTTAGACATATTACTTTTATGAAGAAAATGTCTTTGGAAATTTGGTCCATACATAGTTATAAGGCCAGCTTTTACAAGTTTCCTAACAGATTTATGTCCAGATGGAGGTCCATTCGTATAAATAAACATACGTTTGTCTGTTGTACCAATGGTCATTTCGTTCCCATCAGTTGTATTGGGCCTTTTAGAAAATTTTTTATCGATTGTAGACCCCCATGATTCGCATATAGCTTCAGATACTGAAATAGACAAAATTTTAGTTAGAAAACTGATTAATTTCTGGATCTCTGATTTTAAATTATTCACAGCATTTTTTAGCATGGTCTTATTTTGAAAATATGTTTCACTCTCCTGGCACTCTTTTACAGTTTCATACACCCAATCAAGAAATACAGTGTATTCAAAATACAGCTCCTTCCCTTTCTCTTTGGAGGGAGGAACACAAGGGAGTACATTCAGAATTTCTAAAATATTGGAAAGATCCAAGATTTTGTTTGTTACATCTAAACGTGGAAAAATCAGATATTCAAAATTGAATAAATATTTTGTTGCTTTGATGATCTCATCAAGTTCTGTGCTTTGTCCAAAATAGACATACTAGAATTATCAGTAGTAGACCTTAACATTTTGCTACTTATTGGAAGGTCTGGCAGAGGTACTCCTTGGAAAGTACTTTCTTCGGAAAACATGTGCCATGAAAGTATTGTATTTTTGAAAAAACATTTTGGCAATGATCTGACAATATCAATAAATTGTTGCACAATCTCACAATTATGAAGGCTTGTCAGATGGGATTTGATGTTTAGCAAATAACAGTTTAGATTTGTAATTAAATCTGTATACTCCTAAGGAAGAAGGTGGCTGAGAGGTTCTGCTCTCGAAGCTGGTAGACGGGAGGTGCTGGGTTCGACCCAATCATGCCCGTCGGCCTAACCGTTTCAGAGTTTTCGTGGTTTTCTTTGAAACCTTAGATTTTCCATGCATAAATATGGGTTAGGTTCCCTTAGAAAGACCCCCCACAGAGGGCACTCCCCCTAGGGCCTATATCCCTCGAGTAGATAATCGGCCGTCAAAAATCAACCCAACCCAACCCAAGGAAGAAGATCTGTTACCTGAATACATTTTAACATGGTAGCAACTACCAAAATTATATCAGCAATAACTATTATACTGAAGATGTTTCTTTTTTGTCCCTCAGAAGTTTGTCCCTCAGACTTGCATTTTCTGTTTTTTCAGAGGCTGTGACTAATGCCTTGAAGTCATTTAGGAATGTTTGAAAAACAGGCATAGATGCCGTATCTTCCCTCAGCCATTGTTGTTTTGAATTTTTTGGCAATTTTTTGTTGGCGGTGTTTACGGATATGACAAACTCGATATGGAAACCACGTGTGACGTGTCGTGTTCTGGCAACCCCTGAGAAGCTTAGAATTTTGTTCATGTATTTTGATATCGTGTATCGTGTTCTATCGTCTTTTTATTTTTATGTTAAATTTATTGGATGTATTTCATTGACTATAGTTTCTGTAGTCCGTTTAAATGCTCTTGCTGAAGTAATTAAGAAATATGAGGAAATTTTGACACGAAAGGGAGGTTTGTTTATAGCATGTCAATGCGTATTAAGCCTATTTTGGAAAATGACGGCGGTGTTATGAGAGATATTTTGTGCTGGAGGCTTCAAGAAAGCAGATGTCTGTTAAGGTATGTTGATAATTTTATGTATATTTTGTTGCTTTAAGAGTTTTACATTTTGAGATTGCTACAAAACGAGAACTGCTGAATTTTGGGAATGCTATACCGCGAAAAATGCTGAATTCGGTGATGTTTTTTTTCCGGTAAATGAGCGCAAAGAGCTCATACAACTATTGCTGATTGCCACTTTAGGGAGTTTCGTTTTTTATGTATATTTTGCTGCTTTAAGAGTTTTTTACGTTTTGAGATTGGTACAAAACGAGAACTGCTGAATTTTGAGAATGCTATCCCGTGAGAAATGCTGAATTCGGCAGTGTTTTTTTTCGGTAAATGTGCGCAAAGCGCTCATACAAGGATTACTGATTGCCAATTTAGCGAATTTTGCATGTTATTTACATTTTATTTTCGTTAACCCAAAACATGCGTATTAACCGGTGCTTGGCGACATTTACTACTTGGTGGAAAAGGGGTTTTCACGCCAAGAAGAATTCCAAGATGGCGGCCGGGGGGAACTTATGACATCTGTTCCGAAAAACATTAAAAGCATGAGAAACAAATTTCAAAGTTTTAAAAATTTTAGGCTTGCAGAGAAACATTTGCAGTTCATCTGCACATTCATTTAGACTTTCAAATGATTTCCCCCACATGAATTCTTTCATGCAAGTATTGATAAGTGCTAAGGAATCTTCCACAATTTTACTATCTGAATGTACCTGAACCAACTCCAGTCTGTGCATAGGGTCCCAGGATACAGGAATATCTTCTCTAACCAGTATAAGTCAAAATTAACATTTTTACCCACTGGCCAGTACACAGATTTTTTTCACTGGCCAGTTTTTTTAAACCACTGGCCAGTAACAAAGTTATGTACGCTCCATACAAAATTGTGTTTTTTCTAACTATTAACATTGCAATTTACTAATATATATTACTTACCATTCGATATGATTACACTCAACTGAAAAATTTTATTTTTACTATTAATTGCAATGAAATAAATTCACAGGAAATTTTCAGAAAGGTTACAGCAGAGGGGGACTCCCCCACCCCCCTCGGCACTAACTAATATGCATTTTTCTGCGACCATTTAATGAATTTCGCGTTTTTTTGTGATCTTTTGACGAAATTCACATTTTTTCGTGACCTTTTGCAAAATCTGCATATTTTCACGATCTTTTGACGAAATCTGCGTTTTTCCTGCGATCTTTTCACAAAATTGCATTTTTTTGTAATTTTTTAACGAAATTTGTGGGTTTTTTTTCACCATTCTTTGAAAATATTTGCATTTTTTCAAGATTTTTTGACGAAATTTGCGTTTTTTCTGTGATTTTTTGATGAAATTTGTGTTTATTCCGCAATCTTTTCATGAAATTTGCGTTTTTTTCACGATCTTTTGACGAAAGTTGTGTTTTTTTCACGATCTTTTGACGAAAGTTGTGTTTTTTTTATGATCTTTTGACGAAAGTTGCGTTTTTTTTGCGATCTTTTCACAAAATTTGAGCTTTTTCCACGATCTTTTGACGAAAGTTGCGTTTTCTATGCGATTTTTTCACGAAATTTGCGTTTTTTTTCCACGATCTTTTCTCGAAATTTGTGTTTTTCTGCGACCTTCTGACGAAATTTGTGTTTTTTCCGCGACTTTGTCCCGAAAGTTGCATTTTCTCTGCGATCCTTTGATGAAATTTGCGTTTTTTTCACGATCTCTTGATGAAATTTGCATTTTTTCGCAATCTTTTCTCGAAATTTGTGTTTTTTCCGCGATCTTTTCACGAAATTTGCGTTTTAGCTGCGATCTTTTCACGAAATTTGCATTTTATCCGCGGTCTTTTCATGAGTTTTGTGGGTTTTTTTCGCGATCTTTTCACGAATTTTGTGTTTACCGCGATCTTTTCATGAATTTTACGTTTTCCGCGATCTTTTCACGAAATTTGCATTTTTCCGTGATACTTTGAAGAATTTTGTGATTCTTTTTCGCGATTGTTTGTCAAAAATTGCTTTTTTCCGCGATCTTTTCACGAATTTTGTGTTTTATCCGCAATCTTTTCACAAAATTTGCATTTTCCGCGAACTTTTCACGAAATTTGCGTTTTTCCGCGATACTTTGAAGAATTTTGTGATTCTTTTTCGCGATTCTTTGTTGAAAGTTGCGTTTTCTCCGCGATCTTTTCACGAAATTTGTGTTTTTTCTGCGATGTTTTGATGTAATTCGCATTTTTTATGTGGTCCTTGGGCGAAATTCACGTTTTTTCACGATTCCAAGCTTTTAAGCTTTAGTGAAAAACTTTCCCAGCTTCATTCTTTACCATGCGCAGAAGTAAACTCCCATTTGGAAAGAAATCGCTAGTTATTCAGAAAGTAGGTGAAATGGGAGGGAGGGAGAAAGATTGATTGCCGGGCAACATTCTTATTTCTTCCTAAATAGATTCGAACACAACAAAAGTAGTACCCTCCTCCCTCAATATGCACTTTTTTTTTTTTTTTTTTTACAAAAAAAAAAAAGTAACATTTGTCTTGAAATGTTCTGCAGCACATCTCATTGTTCTGTGACGTACGTCACACTTTTAAGCATATTCTGCTTTGGGGGAGTTGTGCAGGGAAGCTCTATAATCATAAGCTCTTGTGGAGGAAGAAAAGCAAAAATATTCAGTTTTGATACTTAACTACAGCAATTGTGCAGACTTAAACTGGGTTAATGATAGAAAAATAGATTGAGACTTGACACTATAATAAGTTAATTATGGAATCAAGGTTAACCTATCCTTTAATGATTTATGACAAAGAAATGTTTTTTTGTTTATTATAAATGTGTTTTTTGGCATTTTCAATGCAAATAACCCAGTTTTTCACGATGGTAGAATTGTTTATGTATAGGTATAATCTTACTCTTTTTATTAAAACTGTGCCATCGGTTAATCAATAGTAGTTAACAAAAGCATGTGTTGTTAACTAAGAGAATTTTTCGTACAAACATTTGTCATTAACCAAATACATAGTTGACCGATGCTGTCTTAAACCACATACCACTGTATTCACAATAAGGCCTCAATTAATGAACCCTTTAGAATGCGAGAATACAAACATTTCTATATAGAGAAAATCTTTTTCCATCCACAGCACATATATATTTGTTTATTTTTACAACTTAAAAGCAGACGACCTCTGAATATCGAACAAATTCCGCAGAGGAGTCTGCTGTTTAAATTATTTACTGCACACGCACACACTTATATATACATACATTTATGTGCATTTAATAAGCATTTGTCCCTGTTAGTGGGGAGGTATGAGACACATTTTGAAACTTACAATTTCTTTAATTATAAAATTGTTTCTGCAAATTATGTTTCTATATTGTTCAAGAACATTAGAAAGTGTTTCATTTTGTATTCTATAAATAGAAATTTTTGTGTCAAACAAAGTTGATTTTCTTATTTTTGTAAAAAGAGTTTCATTCCTCTCCTATATCTAATAATCTTTGTTCATTCATCCGTGTACTTTTATTTAAAAGAATAGTTTCATAAACTTATGCATGAAAATGTTTGCTATAACTTTGAATAGCTGTTAATAAAGTAATTTATTAATATACTAAATTTTGTATTCTTTTTAGTTTGTTTCTTTATTACTATAGGTAAGTAATCTAATATTTTTTTTTTTCCTTTTTAGATTTTAAGCTAAACATCTCGTACACAGTATGCATTCAGTTATACCAGCCAGTTTTGTCAATCAAGCAACTAGACGGCATCCAAATTCAGATCGTGAACGAAATATAATTGCTGCAATTTTTAGTGCAATTTTAATTGTATTATTAATAATATCTCTGGTACTACCTGACTGGTATCATCTTAAAGGAGGCAGGTGTAGTCGACAAGTTCTTGGAGCTGAACAGTTTTTCTACATAGGTTCATTTAAAGATGTAACAATTCCTTCTTTAACCGGTGGAAATATTACATATCCATCATTAGCATATTATGGACTCAATGAGGGTAAGTTCTTTTAGCGATACTTTCAAATTTTCTGAAAAAGTCATTTAGTTTCTATCTCACATACTGTATTATAGTGCAATCTAAAATATATGCTATTGCCTCTGGCTTGGTTCCAGCCTCTCTGTAACCTTTCCAGTAGTGTTATTTTGCAGACTGAATGGAATCTCCACGCCGAATATTTAGTGTATAATCACTACTGAGTATTTTTAAAAAGTAGCGCAAAGCCTTAGAACTGAAAGCAACTATTTTCAGAGAGCTCTGATTGGTAGAATTGAAGCTCATATCTATCATAGGAGATGCAAACAGTTTGTCATTGATGAAGGTAAACTACAGTGTGGCGCAAAAGTTTATGCACAAGCTAAATATCTTTAAAAAATGAAAAATATACATCGGAATGCTTTGAAATTTTTACTGTATCTAAACAATTTGATCACAAATTCATGTTTCGAATTTGGAAACAATTCATTGTAAGGAAAATAATAAATTATAAAAAATTGAAAATTGTGATGTCGCAAAAGTTTATGCACAAAAACGAAATATATGCATTTCACAAGGCACAAAAGTCCTTTAGTAGTCTATGGTGCTTCCATTGCACCTGATGAGATCGAATACTCGATTTTCCATTAATAACACGAGAGTACGGAAAATTTTGGGAGAGAGTTTGTATCAGGCTTCCTCGATCGCTGATTCGAGCTTTTGCATTTGGTATTACTGCTTCTCATTCTTGTAGCCACCACGTAAGAGGATTCTCCAGATGTTCTCTATAGGATTGAGATCTGGGCTGAGTACTGGCCAGTTCATCATACTGATATTCTGAGATCTAAGACATTCTTTTGTTCAACGGGAAGTGAGTATTGATGCGTTGTCTTGCTGAAAGGTCCTGTTGGGATCACCTAGGAATTCTCCAAACGGTCACAAATGCTCTATCAGAGTTTCCTGATACTTTTGTGAATTTTGTCTGCCATTTAGGAAGCAAAAAGACATTTGTACATTACAGCCAAAAGAGCCCCATACTATGAGCGAATCACCACGTTGTTGCCTGCTGAATATGCTCTTCGGATCGTTCCACAAGACACACCAAAAGAATGAGAAGCCATTTGGACCATCCAAATTCCATTTTTTTAATCAGAAAAAATAACACTAATCCATTCGCCACGATAATACATGTGCTGTTTTGCCCATTCAAGTCTTGCTTGTTTGTGACACTGTTTTAGAAAAAAATTTGAGATAATTTTTGTTTTTTGATGAATCCTGATTCTGTTATTCGTCTGCATATGATGCCATGTGATACTTTTGAGCCAAGTCGATTTTGTATCTCATTAAGAGACAAATAGCTAGATAAAGCCAATCTTTTAATTCTTCTATCCTCACAAAATGTGGTTTTACTTGACGTTTCTGAGCAATATACATTTTTGAATTGTTTTCCACGTTGCAAAACACTATAAACACCATGTTTAGGCTGATTTAAAAAAAGCGAAATTTGCAAAAAAGATTTACATTCAGCTTTCAGCTTCCAAACTTCTTCAGGCGAGAGTGGCAGAGATTTCGACATTTTGACATAATTCGTACAGTGATCTCTACACTTTATACTCTAGGGAAAAAGTCTCTCCGATCCTCCACCTATCATGTTTCAGGAGATATTTGCATAAAATCTCATTTGTGCATAAACTTTTGCGACATCACAAAAACAGTTTTCTTGTAATTTCTGATTTTCGTAACAATGAATTTTTTCGAAACTTCAGATATATATTTATGATCATAATATTCACCTACAGTGGATATTTGAAAGCATTCCATTGTATAATTTTATTTTTATTAAAATATTTGCATTGTGCTTAAACTTTTGCGTCGCACTGAATCATGTAGCGTGTTTTCAACAATTTCCTTTTCGAAGATTTTTTTTTTTTATGAAAAAGTATATCTGATATTGCTATTATGCGTGATCAGAGCCTTTTTCTTTTTGTTTTCAAATTTTTATATAATTTTTTTTAAATCTTTTTTTTTTTTTTAATAAACTTTTATCTATAAGTTTTCAATTTTACTAAAATGCTCAGGAATAGGAAAGTAAACTAGAAGGAATAGTTGGCTATATGCCAGTCTTCCAGTATTTTTCAAATCATAGCAAACCAGAAATTTTACTTAACAAAAAAGTTAAAAAATAATGTAGAAAGAAGAAACATTTCATTATATAATTTTTCTGGTTCAAGTATTTTATTTGGCTTGAAAAAAAGGGAAAGTCTGACAGCTTTGGAGTCAGAGAATTTAGATGTATGCAAGACTCCCACTCGGCTATTTTTATATAGTAATCTTTTGTGGTAATTCAGTACAAGACTTGCAACAAAAATCTAAACACAGAGTGACAGCATGAATCTAAACACAGAGTGGCAAACAAAAAAGGGATTACATTATCTCACAGGATTGGTTGTGCCTGACAGGGAATAATAGCATGGGCCAACTTAATAGACTCTTCATTTGGATTGTGGAATGTCCTTTTTTTTTTCATTCCCACTATTTTTGCATAAAAAATATGACAAGTGAGAATGAAAACTTATTTTGAAAAAGAAAGGAAAGTACACTAGTTTTTTTTTCCTTTGGAATTATTAACTAAGTTGAAGGTGTTCTCACTTTTTCTTTCTTGGTTTTGTCCTTGTGTGCCCTCCCCTTCCCTTTATCCTCTATTCTCTTTTCTTGCCTCTACTCATTATTACTTTTTTCTTAAAGCAGCCATTGGTTGAACAGAAATGTCCTTTATGTTATGTGTTTTCCTTTCTATGTTTAAAGAAAAGATAACATAATTTTATAGCACTATTTTATGTTGTTGCATTTTAAACTTATATAGAGGCTGTATTTTTCTAAGACACAAAAAAGAGAGAAATTTTAATAATGTTTCCTGAATTAAATAAATTTATACTAGGTAGTATTTAAGTTTTTAAAACTTGAAAAGGGAAAGTTTAAATTTTATACCTGAATATCTTGCACAACATGAAATAATGAACATTTCTATGTTGTATGTAACCATATAAAGGAAAATAAAGTATTTTTGGGCCTGTATCTTAGACTTGATGGAAAGCTGTTAGAACATTAAGGGGAAGTTCTTTGGCCTAAAATTTATCTGATTTTTGCGATTTTTTTTTTTAAGTTACAAAGAAAAGAGATACCACCTTCAGACTTGTTTGCATTTTATTGACATTTCACTTTATTAGTATAGTAGTCGTAAACAAACCAGAGAGTATGAGGCTGAGGGTAAATACTTGAAAGTATACACTATAGCTGTACTTGAGAAACAGAGGGTATATGGAGATTATTTAAAAATTTTAGAAGGTTTACCCCATATACCCTCTGCTACATCCATGACTTATATATTTAAATTTTTGTGTGGAAAGAAATTAATAATATGACTTTTGTAACAGGGAGTACCTGCAAGTGGAAGAAGGAGGTCCCTATTGCAGGTCTCTGAAATGAAGTTGATTGTCAAATTATGAATGAGCATTAAATTCTCTGGAACTTATACCAGCATTTAGTTTAAAACGTTGATGTTTGACAAAATAATGGTCATTTGAACAAGAAAGGTAATTTTTTTACCTTCTTTTTTTTACTTTTTGCGATCTTGAAAGGATAATTAATCAATGAGAATTATACTTTTCAGTGGTATAAGCTCCAGTAAAAACAGATACCTTTCTTTTTTTTAAAAATGAAGTGAAATCTTTCATAGTTCCCGAGAAAATTGGTTGCCCAGTTTGAAAAACAAGTTTAAATTTTTACCATAGCATTACATTCAACTAGCAAAATAGAACATAAGGCATATGAATATTATAAAACTGCTTTAGGGCAACAATCTACACACTTGAGGGATGCAAGGAAAGAAAAATAAAAAATTTTGACGCAAAGCAGTAGAACCTCCTCTTAATATTCAACAGTATATGTGTAATTTTAAAGTATTATTTAACTTAGTGTTATGCATTGCTTTTTTTTGTTTGTTTGTTTGATTAACAGAGTCATTATTTCAGAGATGAAAGATTGTGTTACTCCTGAAATTGTGACTGTTCAAAGAGTGATTATTGGTTTATGTTTCTTGACCATCTTCTTCAGCTTTTGCCAATTCTATTTTGATATAACTGGAGTAACAAACCAATCACTTCGTTGTACAAGGCGCTGTGGTTTAGGAAGCATTTTTTCAGGTAATTTAGCTCAAATGTTGCAGATTGTTTGTTGTTTATAAGTTAACTACAATTTAGCTGATAACTTGTGATACAGGCAGATTCCACTCCAGCAAAAATCATTATACTTCAGTAAAAATCTTACAACATGTACACATTTTTTTATCTATGTCATTTTTAATGTGTAAATAAGCAATGAAAAGTACCAAAAAATATTCTGGTTTAATTTGTTAAACTCTGTTGAGTTTTCCTGAAAGTTAATTTTGGAATGTAATAAATCCTGTCTCACTAATTATATCTTAAAAAATGTTACCTCCAAAGTTATGGCTTAAATAAATATTTTTAATCATAGCTTTCTTAGTTATGAATGTTTTTTTCCTTTAAAAAAATTCAAAATCTTTAAAACTTAGTACCCTAATCACTAGTATTTTTATTATTTTGTGTTAGAATCTAAAACGAATTACAAAGTTTGCTATGGTTTGCAGCAGCAATGTTCTTTTTTTTTTTTTTTTTTTTTTTTTTTTTTTATCAGGGATCTGTCTAGATATTTTTGCTAGGGTCCAGTTTTTGAAAAATTGTGAAGAGTACTTTATATTTGGGAAAAATTAAATCACAATTTTGTGAATCATAAATTGTTGTTGTATTCAGGTTTCTACATAGACAATTATAACAGGGTTGATTACATTTCATTTACAACTACATAAGTTTTTTGGTGACTTGAGCTGCTTTGGGAAAGGTCTGACTAAATTTGGTTCGATAAAATATTTGTGGGATTTCTTTTAGAAAAAGAAAAAGCTCTGCGTGAAAGATCTGATTTTAAGACGAAAAACTTTTTGAAGAGGTCTTTTAAAGGACCCAAATTCTTGCTAATCATCAGATCTATGGTTAGAGTACTACTCTAAAGTAAAATTTTCTATAGGGCAGGTATTTTGATTTGTACATTTGTTAAAATACACAGGCCTCCAAACTGTGCAATGAGTTTTTTGTACCTAACTTGTAAGTAAATTAATGTGAAATATGAATAAACGATGTATAGCTATATGTATTGAATTTTACAATGGTTTTACATCATGCATAAAATAATTGTATCTTTCCACAAAATTCTGCCTAATGAAGAAAAAAATAATAAAACTTTTTATGAGGAATAAATAAATGACTTTTATAAAGAATGTGTCTTTCTCTATCTGTAATGTGTTATTGACATTCCATTTCTCTACAAGCAATCAAGTTGTTGTACAAATGAAATTGAGATTACACAGAAAAGTAAACTATAAAGTTAGAATCATTATCAAATAAATTCTATAAATTTGGAAAAAAAATTGAGTTATGATTGAATATTTGAAATTCACTGTAAATCATGAATGATAATTTCTCTAATAAATTTTTGATGACATAAATATTGTGACAATTTTAAAGAAATTTTAATATATTGTGTGAATTAATGTAGCATAAAATGTTCTATAATTCATAAGTAACATGAGATTATATTTAATGATTTATGTTTAAGTAAGCTATTAAATACATTTCTGACAAAATAATTTTAATATTTAACTTTAATCTTTTGACCCTTTCAGTCACGGATTATTAAAATTTTTGAAATATAATGAAAAAATACAATGAATGATATTAGTTGGTTGCTAGACATAGATTTGACAGTTCATTTTTTTTTCAATTTACCTCCTTTGCAGGGGTGGTGTCCTTGTTTGGGGAGTTGTCTAGAGCAGTCGATTCATAAGAAAATTTCCTGATATGATAGCGTAAATTTCTTAGAATATAAATAAACATGTTTATAAACTTAAAATACTCATAGTTAGTGTCATAAGAAATTTACGCAATCATTTAAAATATTTGAAATTCAAAAAAAGTTTACAATCTACTATAAAAATTATTCTAAACTAAATCTAATGTAAGTAAATTGACAAAATAAAAGAAACTTCCAATTTAATACTAATATATCAACTAAAAATTAAACTTAGCTAAATGAAATGCAAAAATCAGTATTTAAAATGAAGTAGAAAATTTAAAATAGAAAATAAAAATTGAAAATGAATTTGATTTTGAATGAAATTTCTTGAAACAGGTGGCAGTATATTTTTGCCTCAAACATAAAAATATATTACATGTTTTACACACTGTGTGTGTTTTGTTAACATTCGGTTTTGTGTAGTAATTCGGCACAGTGCACATAAGGGCCAAAACTAGGAGGGACCAACCAGGGCATATGTCCTGGGCCAGAAAGTATCTGAAGAAGTCCAATCCTCGGGTAGAAGGAGGTGCCAAAAGAAGATATGACTCATCTTTTAGTAGAAAAACAAGTACTGAAATTTGTACAAAGAAGTCTTGTAATGGACAGCCCAAAGTAAAAATCAGGCGTCTGTCCAGGTTTTTTTTTTCAGGGTCCTATTTTTGTGAATTATTATTTTTGTGAAAAAAGTAATTTCACAAAACATTAGTTAACCCATTTATTCCTAGTCTCCCAAAATTGAACACGTTTAAATTTTGCAGAAATAAACTAATATATTTTTTAGACAGAATGTTGAGATTAGTATAAATAATGCAATAATTATTATATGTATATATAAATATGTATAGATTAAAAGTTTTTTGCTAGCAAAAGTGCTATTTATGTATATAAAGGTCGAATCCATATCAATTCAGGCAGGGGATTACCTTCACAGTCTGAGAAGTTTTTGAATTGAACTTATGTTAAAATTTAAGTAAAAGTAAGGTACCTGTATATTTCCGTTTTGTCCAAAAAAATTCCTGGCCTGAGATACAGGCCACCAAAGATGACATCCCCACCACCATTTCACATTCGTGATAAAGTGCTCTATCTCTAGAACGGTACAAGATATTTTGTTGCATTTTTTTTATTTTAAAGACAATATTCTTCTGTTTAAAATTATATACCCAATTTTGACATATGTATTCAACTTTTCTTGAAAAAATTTCTTTTTTCAAAAATGCCAATCTCAAAAATTTTGATTTTTTTGCTGTTGATCAGTACCATTGGGAACTGCCTTCACTGTAAAGGAGAACTTCCACTTTTGAGTTTAACAAGTTTTAGAAACATTTAAAAAATTCAGAGAATTTTACAGAAACTATATACAGTTCCAGTAAAAGTCACTGAATTTTTTGCTTATTTGTATCGTATTTGTAAGGGTAAGCCTACTATATATCCTAAACAAGTTGGAAATTGCAATATCAAATGTGGCAAATGAGGTGCGTGTGTACTATAACCAGTTTTATAAATATTCAGATCTTGGTGCAATAAGTGTTACACTCTTGGGCAAAAAGGCATGAATACAAAATTTATTATGATTCTATACATTAAATTCAGTAATACGGAAGTAATATGAATCCATCTTAAAAAGGACATAATCACCATGGCAACCTAGAATCCATTACTTATCATGGTATCATTGAATCAATTATGTGTTATAGGATTTTTAAATAGAATGAAGAAAACTGCATAAAAATGCATAACTCATTTAAAAATCACCTTTAAATCACTTTTGTTCATACTCAGTAACCCTTACGATTTCTTTTGTGCACCCCTGTATATGATCTACAGCATTTATACACACAACGTAATATAAAAAAAGTTAGTTAAAAACTCATATCACAACTAAAAATGTACTTCCAGCAATCATCGCTAATATACAGTATTTCGTATACAGTAAAGTATTTGAAATCTTTTGTGTGTCCCTGTAAATACGATGCACTTTCTATTACACAGGAAGTAACTTGTTGTAAACCTCAGCAACATATATCAATTTCATTATATGTGAAAGAGTTTAGCATAATTAAAATACGCCACAAACAATATTCCCCTTATACCATTATGTAATAGAATTCTTTTGTAAGGATCTATAAATGAATAATTAATATTCTTTGCACCACATGTTTTACAGAATGTATATTTTAATACACTTCATTTTAGTACATAGTTATATTTTGTTTCCATGTTTTGTTTTATTTGTTTTATGCTTACATTCACCGAACTTTCTAGACACACCTTGCATAACTTGTCAAAATCAAAAGTGGAAGTTCTGCTTTACAGAGAAGGTATATGGTGTTAATCAACAGCAAAAAAATCAAAATTTTTGAAATTGGCCTTTTTGAAAAAAAATTTTTTTTGATACATAAAAAAAAAAAAAAAAAAAAAAAGGCTGCCACAAGAAAAGTTGAATACATATTTCAAAATTGAGTATATCATTTTAAACAGAAGAATATTATCTTTAAAATTAAAAAAAAACCGCAACAAAATATCTTGCACCGTTCTAGAGATAGAGCAGTTTAAAATTTTTATCGAAAATCGCGAATGGGAAATGGTGCCTGAGATGTCATCTTTGGCGGCCTGTATCTCAGGCCATGAATTTTTTTGGGCAAAACAAAAATATACAGTTATCTTATTTTTCCCTGAATGTTCAATTCAAAAACTTCTGAGACTATGAAGGTAAGATTTTTTCTTTGGCTGCCTGAATTGACATGGACTATACCTAAAGTATAATTTACTATCACTCAAAAATATGTCCAATACTAAAATCAGTTCATAGACTGAAATCTTGCACAGTGTGTATCTATCGTTCACACACAAAAAAAAATTCTGTGTTTTTTTTTCTTTTTGTGAAAGGGTTGTTTTTCCAAAATTAATTTTTTTGAAGAGTCCGTTCTACTATCATCAAATTTTGTGAAGAGTCCATTAACAGACTCGGTTTTCCCCCTGTACAGAACCCTGAAAATGTAATTGTTGATTTTATAATCTTTGCTTCAAACAGGGCCCAGTTTTTATTTTAGGTGACCACATAGGAGCGTCCAAATAATATACTTGATTATTAATAAATTCTTCCAAGATACTTCCAATTTCTTTACGCTGTTGCAATTAAATTTGAATTAGTTTAGTATTTTGTACATTATTGTGAAAACAAGTTTTGCATGTTTTACTTTTGTGTGTCCCTATAAATGAACTATAAGAGCTATGATTAACAAACTCATCCAAGATGCTTCAGACTAAAAAAGAAAAATGGATCGAAAAATTCTATTTATAAATTTAGTTTGGAGAAAAAATGGGAGGGTGGGTCACCAAAATCCATGCTTGCCTCAGGAGAAACTAGTTGGATGTGCCAATTCCAAAACTTTCTTCTTTCTCATACATGTTAATATTTCAAAAAGTTGTTACACATGTTAATATTCAGGGGTGGGGAAATGCATCATTTTACTCGCCACTGGTGAATGAATTTTCTGATAGGGCGAGTGAATTTTTAGGTAGTCTTTGAAAACCGCAAACTATAGAGATATGCCAAAAACTTTTTGTTTAGTAGTTAGCTATATTTTTCATCTTTCCTAATTACTGCGATGTAAACATGGTACTAAGTTCTATTTTATATTAAACTTTCATCTCTTGTTTATATTTCTTAATTTTACAGGGGAAAAAAATATGAAAATAAATAATAAAAGTAACGAACTATTTTTGAGTTGCGTAATTTTGTCATAATTTTTTTTTAAGTTTCAGCTTCATTTTACTAATTTGAACAAAAGCGAGCTAGTCTCAATGATGATATTTAATAAAAAAAACTTTATTATTCTGTTCTACATCAGCTGCTTGTGAATCTCTGGGTTAGATGGATGCGAATTTCCATCACTGCATGAACAGCTGATGTACAACAGAACTACAAAATCACAATTGCAGCACCCTCTTCTGGGGAAAATATCCATTTTCAACTGGGACCTGAAGTCCATAGTCAAAAACATATATATAAAGTTTGGTTCAATTCTATGCATAACTTCATACACTTTCCGATGATACAATATTGAAAACGGCAGAAAAATTGCTATTGCAGTGTCCCTTTCTCGCAGAATATTACCAAATTCAAGTGGGACCTGCTGGCTATAGCCAAAAGCATACATATGAAATTTGGTCCAATTCTATGCGCAACTTCATACATTTTTTGATGATACAATATTAAAAATGGCACAAAAATTGCTATTACAGCTCCCCCTTCTGGCAGAATATTCCCAAATTCGAGTAGACCTGCTGGCCATAGCCAAAAACATATATGAAATTTGGTTCAATTCTATGCATAACTTCATACATGTTTCGATGATACAAATAGCACATGCACATTGACAGACAGACAGACATTTTATATAAAGAAATATTGCTATTGCAGTGCCACCTTCTGGCAGAATATTACCAAATTCAAGTGGTACCTGCTGGCTATAGCGAAAAAATTGCATATGAAATTGGTCCAATTCTATGCGTAACTTCATACATTTTTCGATGATACAATATTAAAAATGGCACAAAAATTGCTATTACAGCTCCCCCTTCTGGCAGAATATTCCCAAATTCGAGTAGACCTGCTGGCCATAGCCAAAAACATATATGAAATTTGGTTCAATTCTATGCATAACTTCATACATGTTTTGATGATACAAATAGCACATTCACATTGACAGACAGACAGACATTTTATATAAAAAAATATTGCTATTGCAGTGCCACCTTCTGGCAGAATATTACCAAATTCAAGTGGTACCTGCTGGCTATAGTGTAAAACATGCATATGAAATTGGTCCAATTCTATGCATAACTTCATACATTTTTCGCTGATACAATATTAAAAATGGCACAAAAATTGCTATTACAGCTCCCCCTTCTGGCAGAATATTCCCAAATTCGAGTAGACCTGCTGGCCATAGCCAAAAACATATATGAAATTTGGTTCAATTCTATGCATAACTTCATACATGTTTTGATGATACAAATAGCACATGCACATTGACAGACAGACATTTTATATAAACGTGTTTTTCGGGATCTCTGTTTCTTAAAACATGTAAATCCATGAGAAAAAATTTTGATTACAATACTTACTTCTTAGGAAAGTAAAATTCCTAGTTTCGGACAGACTGCATGTTCGTTCTTCGTATTTTATAGCTTAGCTTTTGTCTTCTCAACAGGAATTCCCCTCTGTGGACTTGGCTTATGCATTTTTGTTTATATTGTCTAGTTTTTCTGTTGTTTATCAAACATTGTATGCAGTTTGACCCACATGGAACCCTGTGGAGGCATTCTTCGACTTTCTAAAAAGCGTGTTCAGTTTATCCAGAATATGCAGGCAGATGTCATGGAAGAGCAGAACAACATTCCGGGTTTTTTTCTTATAATATGTTAATATTGTTTTCTGTTTATTGTCTGTAATACTTTTTGCATATATTTCTAGGAAATATATCCAGGAAAGTTGAAAATGGTGAAAATAACATATTTAAAGTCTATAATTGAAGTTTCATTGCAAACAAATGTTTATTTATTAATAAAATTTTCACATTTTTTGTGTAAAAAGAATTTCTGATGGGTGAACTACTAGATATAACTTTTAAGGATATATTAGGGCTCGATTAAGATAAGTTTTAAAAATATTTCAATGACATTTAGGATTTTTATTTTCGAGACATATACTATATTTGAATACATGCATCTGTCAATTTTAACAAAAATAAATTAGAAATTCGCTAAATTTTTATTTGTTTTAAAATAGCCTATAACCTCTTGCTAATTCAAAGATCCATCTTAGAAACCGTCTTTTAGTGCAATTACATTATTATCTACCTTTTTATAATTGAATGATTAACCGCTTCCCTTACCATTTTTTTTGAAAAAAAAAAAACTGCAAGAAGTCATCACATTTTTTGAAATCACATTATTGCATTTCATCATTTGCATTTCATATCACAAAACTTGGAAAATTGCAATCAAATATTATATATAATTTAATTATGTATAAATTATTATATTATATAAGAATATTATCTTTCTTTTTAAGCTTCAGGCCAAGTAAAAACGTGATAAAACAAATTGTAGTGACAAATTATGCCGCACCCAAGTTTTCTCAGGATAATAATTAATTATAATATATATGCAAATCCAAGATAATTAGGGATAATCAGGGAAGCAGTTAAGAAATATTAAATATTCAAAAATAAATTTCTACCAACATTTACAAAATGAAGAATTGAAACAGTTCATTCTTTTTTTCCTCCCTGAGAGAAACTTTGCTATCTTGTACCTGCCCTCAACCACCTTTTAAGGAAAATTTTAAATACATAAATGTCCCTTTTATGAAAAATTCTCTTTTTATTAGTGTTTAATTTTTTGTAAAGGTTGTAATTTTACTTTAAAAATATTTGAAATCATATTAAGGAAAAAATAAGAATGTAAGATATGATTAAGATTTTAATGATAAACTTTTATTGTAACAAATAAAATACACTAAAATATATTGAGAATGTTGAAAACCCTACTAACTTATTAAAAGTAGTTTCTAAAATTACTTCCTATTATACTTTTTTTAAAGATATTGAAAATTAATTAAAAAAATTTCTAAAATCAAGAAATACAAAAGCCAAAAAATCCCAAAATCAGGATAAATTCCTATACACATAAATCCCTGGCTACAGTGTCAATAACAGAAAATAATTGGATTATATAAATACTTAATTAGTATTTTTTAAAGATTTGCAATTTTATGAATGTATTGATTAAAAAGCACGGTTTGATTTAAGAACAGCCGTAATGTTTAAAACAGATTTAATGAGATGAAATGTATAATTAAATTTAAATCAATATAATTAAAATAGTAAACAGAAAACAATTTTGTCTTGTCTGTCTATTGCTTGGATCGTGCTTACTTAATTATTTCATCTTTAGTGAATTCATGCATGGAAATTTAAACATTTACATCAAAATAGTCATTTCTACTGTCTATATTGTAAAAAGGCAGGCAACACCTCATATTTGTACAGTTATAAAGTGTGACCCCAATTAAGAAAATTAAAAAAATTATAGCAAACATTCTTCTAATTGCAGTTTTTTTGTTTTGCTATTGCTCACATGATCTCAAAAGGTCACTTCAAAAATCCCCGCACATAAAATTGGCGAGTGACTGGGTCTTCAGGATCACATGTGTTTTTAGCCATGCAATATAAGGAGGTCTCAAGCACAAAGAGAAATTAAAAAAGCAATGAAATCCTGAGGTGCAATTTTTTTTTTTCAGAAAATTATATTCTATAAATTCAACAGTTTAAAACCTTTTTTTAGCTATTTGTGAACTTTCTGTTAGGATGACCCATATGGATAATACTTTGATTTATTGTTGGGTATTTTAGTTGTATCTTTAAAATAAAATTTTTGTTCTTTGCTAAAATAAACAATTCATGTTTAATAATTTTTCTTTTTTTCAGTTATTTCAATTGTTGTAATTATTGGGCTGTGTTATTATGCATCTGAACTCATGCAGCAGCAGCAAGAAATGACTAAATTGTATCCATCAACCAGAGTGGAAATAGCATTTGGTGTTAGTTATTACTTAATTGCCACAGCAGGTGTTATAGCTGTATTAGCAACTGCTTCAAATCTTTTCCGCTGTGATCATCTTTCAGGGAATGTGGATGTAAATATGTTGCTTGACGATCATCAAGAAGAAGAAACTTTTTCAATTGCTTTACCACATTCTCGTTCTTGGTCACATATTCATGAGCAAAATGCTTATCTAAATGATCTACCTCCACCTCCTCCTTATACACCATAATTTTAAAAATAAGTGAAATGTGATTTTATTTATATAATGAAAGAATGAGTGAGTGATACAATTTTTCATTTGAAAAATCAGGATACTTATAATATTCTGAGAAGTTAAGTTTTTATTGAAATACTTTTAATATGTTGTTAACGAGAGGATTTTATAACCAGACAAATTGTTGCTAGTATTAAATTTGTATTTATGTATATTTTAATATCTGTTGATTTTCATGTTAATTGTTAATTTTACTTCATTTTTTTATTTTTATCAATTGTTGTCGCTTGAATGTATTTTTGTTTGCAAATCTAGATTTTTAAAAAAGAAAAAAAGAGACTAATATACTAATGTTTATATGCTGTGTACATTTGTAAAGAGGTTTTAAACTTTTCTAAATATGATTAAAAGTACTCTGCATAGAATTTTTTTTATATATACTAAAGAAATGCCCAATTTCTGAAATTACATAAGCCCACTAATGGATAACTGGAAAGCAAAAGTTAACAAAGTGTTTTTTGCATTATCTAAATGTCTAACATCTTCAGATACTTAAAAAGCCCATTACACCTGTCTGTAGAATAATGTTGTGCATAACATCTTGAGGTTTATTTTTAAACAAATATTTTTTTGCATTACTTTATAACAAAATATGTACTTAATACATTTGCTGCTTGATAGATTTCTTTATTAGCCAATTTTCTTGAGTGTTCTATTCTGAAGAACAGGAATGCAATATCCAGTAGAATTGTTAATGTCTTGAATTAGTGAATTGCAATTACTGGTAACAGTTTACTAACAATATGCCAATTGCATTAATGAAAATATAAACGATACAGGATACCAAATTTGGATTTTAAATTCAAAGTAATTTTTTTTAAATAATATTTATGATGCTTTAAATGAAACATACTCAAATTCTGTAAGCAGTTTTTTTTTAATTTAATGTAATGCAATGTTTGTTTTTGTCAACTAAATAAGTGATTTACAGACTTGCCAAGTGTCCTGATTTAGATTCCCGATTTTTAATCATTCTCCAGATTTCCTACATTTCTCCAGATTTGTCGCTTTTTTCCAAATTTCTCCTGATTTTCTACTATATCTGAAAATTCTGTCATTTTTGCTTCCCATTATTACATAAATGGAACCAGCCAACAAATTTATCATACGGAAGAAAGCATGAGACTTTTCTCCTCTATAATTGGTGAGTGGGTTTGATGTTACATCGTAAGTATGGTTACAGTGGAACTGCCACATAAGCATGAAGTGTTGTGGGTTTCAGTAGGTAACCGAGATAAGCTATCGTAATGGTTGTGTTTACTGCAGTTTTGAATGTTACATGATCACGTGGAGTGGTAGTTTTTATTAAGATTTAGAATGAAAGTTGTTTAAGTGTTTTAGTTCATCATTTGTATTGAGATTTTTAACTTATGTGTAACTATGGCATAAAAAAAGAAATATGTTTCGTCTTATCAACCATCATTTACAGATGATTTTGATTACATTATGCCATCATCGGAAGGAAGTTCATGTGCAAAATGCACTTTATGTTGTTCTGATTTTAAAATTTCATATGGTGGCAGAGTAGATGTAGTAAAGCATGTTGAAACAACAACAACAACAAAAAAAACATATGTATAATGTTAAAAGAGTTAAAGTAAATAAGAAATTTTCATTTAACGTTTATGAAATAGTTATTAAAGCGGGATGCTTGTTTTCTTCATTTTTTATAGAGCACAATTTACCTTTGAATGCTTCAGACCATGCATCATCACGTTTAAAAAAATCTTCCTGGACAGTGGTGTAGCAAAATAAATATGCCTGCACAAGAACTAAAACAACAGTCGAATAAAAGTCTGATTTGTAAACAAAAATCTGCTGATTTTTTACTTTTAAGAGGTTGGCAAGTCTGGATATACAAAAATTTAAATTGTAATAGCAATCCAGAGAAAAGAAAGAAAAAAAATAGTGCAGTTGGGCATAATCTCCAAGTTATCAGAGAGAAAAATGGAAATAGCCATTCGTCTGGAAATTATTTTTTTATTTTAATTTATGTGAAAAAAAAAGGAAAAAATCTCAAGCCTACTCTTCATACTGAAATTGCAAACTCTGAACTTTTCGATACAAATACCTAATTTTTTACATCTTATTTAGCTTTTTTGGTAAATTTTACTGTAGGATACCACTGGAAAGGTCATTTGGTCAAGTAGTCTAGGCAATATGACAATTTAAATTTTGGAACTTCCAATGTTAAATTCATTTGTAACTGTTGCAAAAAAGATTAACAGATTGCGATGAAGGTGCTTTTTTTAGGCTTAATTCAAAAACTACTAGTGTAAATAAGCTGTAATTTTCAATTCACATTATTTGAAGTTTCTATAAATCGATTTCTGTTAAATTTTACCATTAATATTGTTTTCAAAATTAAGTAAAAATTTAATTTGAAATAAATTTTTGAAACAAATATGCCATAAAATTTTAATAAATAAAACCACATAATTTTTTTTTCGAGAAATTATTTTCTAGAAACTTTAAAATATGCAAATCCAAAATTACAGTTCATTATGCAAAGTGGTTTTTGAGCATGCTTAATAAACTATCTGCATAATCTATTTTGAAATGATTTCATAATTCCACTTTCACCAAATAACTTTCCATTTCATATCCTAAGGTAAAATGTATCCTACTGAAAAAGCCAAATTTCATGTCAAAATTAGGTAGGTGTTATAAAAATTTCAGTATGAAGACATCGCCCTTAGCTTATTTTTGTAACATAAAATAAAAGCAGACATTATTTTGATTTGAAAGGCTATTTCCTTTTTTTCTTTTTTCCATCTGGGGCTATTTGACGATTCAAATGTATGGGTCATTCACTTTTTTATTTGTAAAATGTACATAACTGTCTAGTATATCTAGTATAAAAAAAAATTCTGAAATATAAAATGACATGAACATTTGCCTTAACCTTGTGTAATGCATCTTCTTTGCTTTGTTTCTGCAGCAAGTGTTTGCTGCTTTATTTTTATGCTGTTTCCCATATTTATCTAGATGACTTAATTAGTATTTTGGTTCCTTGTCAATTTTTGAGCTAAGCTAATAAATATGAAACACACTTTTTAATTATCTTTTCCTCATATACCTGAACTAAGATACTACTTTTAGATTTGTATTTAGCCTATCAAGACAAAATAAAATTAGTTTTAAATTATTTTAAATACTATCTTATTGCCCAGTGTAATCAGAGAAAAAAAAAAAAAAATTGGAGACTTTAGATTTAATTAGAAAACACATTTTTTAAAAGTTTAATTCCTTATTAATTGCTATACTGCATTATTTTGTTTTTTAGAGGTCAGCCAAAAAACAGTTTATTTTTGTAGACAGGTCTTTTTAACCTTTCAGCAAACATGTTGCAATTTTTTTATAAGTAGGTATATGTCATACTTTTTATTTAGTGTTATGCTATTATAAGTATAAGATATTTCATAAAATAATAAAAGACAAGTTAAAGAATAATTATACATATTGGTAATAAAAATAAATTTTGCACCATATGTGAGAATAAAATATGAGAAATGCATTTGTCATAACTTTATGGAGACATGCTCACTGAATGGTTAAATATTCGCATGATAAAATGTTACAACTTGCCAAATTTCTAAACCTTTTTCATCTGCTGTGACATTTTGAGTTTTCAGTACTTCTTAATTAAAATTTTTTTTCTTTAAAAAATCATTTTAAATATTTAAATTAAAATTTTTTTATTGTATAATTTTATAATTATGATTAGGATATTATTAGTATGTAATTAGGGTTGCTCCTCTACCTGAAAAAAACAAAACAAAAATCTCTAAATTGACCAAATAAGTAAAGGAATTTCAATATTTTATCCAAAATCTGGGAAAATCAGGGCATTTTATAAAATTTTGGTGCAATTTTCCATCTTTAGGTCACCAAAGATGAAAATTTTCCACCTTTTGGTAGATTTCATCTAAATCTCTTTCTAACCTCTTCTGTCCCTGGGTCTCCAAACGGGGACCTCTGTTCTTTTCCTTATAAAAACTAAAATGTCTGATTTTTTTAAACATTTTCACAGCACTTCTTAATAGTTGAAGGTTTTTTGTGTTCAAAGCAAACAAATAAATGGCAGCATCTAAGCTGATTCCACATAAAATAAATGTTATTTTTATCTGAGTTTGCAAAATGCCCAAAAGACAGTATGATGAAGAAAGTGAAAAAATTTCATAGGTATTTAACTTAAATCTTTTTCAATAAAAAATTCTGAGGAATTGTAGATTATTTACTTGTGTAAAGTTCTTAAATTTGTGATTGAGTAAATTTAGGTTAATGGTTATTAAATTGATCTTTTAAGGGGATTTGTAGTTTTAGATCCATATTTTTGAACCTAAATTACTAAGTACCCAAAGGATCAATTTCAGAAAAGACATTTTTTCTGTCATTTATGATGTCATTTTGTTTGGAAAAAACCAATGAATAAGCATTTGTATTATTATTTTAGCTTCAGAACCGAAGAGGCTAAATGCTCCACTTCCACCTAGCTACCTACCTTACCCACTACCATCACAACACACATTTTGAAAAATTTAAAACTCATTAATACATATTTTGAATTCTTTTAAGTGATTTTGTGATATAGTTGCTGAAATGAATAGTGTCTCAGTACACAAATATTGTAAAGCAAGATTTTACAATTTGGAGAAAACTTCATTTAAATGTTTGTAATGATCATAAGTTAAAAGAGAACAATCCCTATTGTAGTCCTGAAGAGGAATTCAGATTAGAAAATTTTAATGTTTATGAGGGGTACAACATTAATTTTATTCCCACCATGTTCATTAAGCACCACACCGCCAGATTGGAATATTTTTAAAATGCATCTGAAAAAGTCAGGGAAATTCATTCTCCTGTATGAGTATCAATACTGGTAATGTTTGAAAAATATATCCCTAGTTCGATACCATATTTATGAGTGTATAATGCACACTTAAGAAAAAATATATTAAAGTGATTAAAATATAGGGTGTGCAGTCTGATAATATTTAAAACCACATATTCTTTCCCTGTTAATGTACACAACACATAGTAGGTTTTTCAGTAAAATTGTACAAATACAGAATTATTTAGTAAAGTGAAAGAATTACACTTTTATGTGCTATAGTTTGTATTATGAGCAAATACAGAGTAATTACTCACCAAAATGACTACAAAAACATTGGTTTTTATTTTAACCTGAACTAGCGTAACTGAATAAATAATAAGGTCAAAGCTGTATATGTGAGTAAATACAGTAATCTAGGTTAGATTTTTCCTTTGGTTTTTGATTTGAATGTCAATAGAATTTTTATTTTCTACCATTAAATTAGTATGCTGTATCTTATATAGAAGATTTAATTATTTTTTTGTCACACATGCATAACTACATGTATTGCAATTTCTCTTGTTACTCATTGTTAATTTTAACTTAATTTCCTTATTCCTTATAGAAATTCCATGATATTATTTGTTATTTTTCTAATTATATGTTTTTATAAGATAGCTATTAATTTGCTTATTTAAACTACATGTAAAATTTGTCTTGTGTATTTGATACAAAATATAAAATTTGACAATAGCAACAGAAAGGGTTGAGGACAAAACAAGCTCTACTTCTTATATAAAGCTTTGACATTTATATTTTATTATTATTCCTTCTTTCTTTTTTGTAATGTTATTCAAAGGAATGTGCTTATGAAACAGATACAGTAGACTCCCTCAAATCTGCACAGCTTTGGGCCAGAGGTTGTGCAGATTTCTAGTCATTACTTTGTTTACATTTTTTTAAACAGTAATTTGAATGTAATAATGTAATCAGAATTCTAATGAATGCTTGCAATGTAGATGGCTTGCATTTTCTTTACATTTTTTAAACAGTAATTTGAATATAATAATGCAATTAGAATTATAATGAATGCTTGCAGTATAGACGGCTTGCATTGACGTCATGTTGCTATTAGCAACGATTGATACTATTGCATCTGGAGCAAACACATGGAGCACAGAACTGCTCGTTTGCCGTTAAAAGCACGTGTTATCTTTCTGTTTAATTTAGATCTTTCTTATTTTTATTATTATAGTGCAAATAAGCCTTATAAGTCAAATGGAGAGCACCACATTCGCCTTATGTTTGGGTGCCATATCAAGCGATGCCAGACATGTGACATGTGCAACCTGCCTGTAGTAAAATATTAAACTAAAATGATAAAAAATAAAGTAAGATAATTTTTAAAATGATTAAATTATTAAAAGTAAAGGTCAAGTAAATAATTAATGTATAATTAAATATGTATAATAAAGATGAGATACATTTCCATTGAGTTTTTCACTGAAACTTTCCTCATAAAGGTACCCTATTAATTCACATGAAAATCATAAAGTAAAGAAGTTTTATTTCAGGTTTAGCCAGTCTTAATAACCAAAAAAGCTTGATTAATATATAAATATAAATATATTTGGTAAAAAGATTGTGATTACCAGTAATATCAGCAATATCTGGACTTTTTTCAGAAATAAATTTGTTTCCTTCATGGAAAACCATGAGTTCAGTCATATTATCAAGAATTACATATTAAAATACTTATGGAATGATATAAAACTAAAAAAAATCTCTATTTTTGCCCCAACATCTGAACTGAAAGTTTCATGATGTGTGGATTTTGGGCGTTTGCAGTTTTTAAGGAGTCTACTGTAGAATGACATTTCTTTTATACATTTTAAGTATGACTGTATTCCTGTTCACCAATTAAATATAATAATTCCATAATATCAATGTATTGATTGGAAAGATCCAAGTCTTATTTGATCAAATGATTAGTGTTAGCAATAATTAGTTATTTATTATGGTAAGGTGTACTGCTAAAATTATATCTTTTCTTTATATTTGATAGATTTAATTATTGAATCTCAATCAGTTATAATTTCTTGAATCTAATTCAGTATAACTTCTAAAATCTGGAATTATGCAAAACACTATATTTCTAAATTTTAAAGATTCTGAAATATTGTAAATTTTAAGCAAATAATAATAAAAAAAACATTGCATGCAAATATATATATACAACATAAAAATAATTAAATTATTAAATAAACCACAATTCACAGAACATGTTTGTCATATTGGCATAATTTTATTCAAGTGTTTCAATCAAGCCTTAGCATCATCTTATTACAAATTATTTTTTTCTCTAATTTTATAAACTGCCAAAATTTTTTGTTGTCACATAATGTTTTATTTGTCCTAAGCCTAATTTTACTTTCAAACCTTCTGAAGGTAATTTTGTCCATTTTCTCAAATATCATAATCTTTTCAGCTGCCAGAGTTATATTTAATGTACTATCAATGATGTCAAAATTGCTGAGTGTACAAAGAATCTACATTTTGTGTACATTTATCGGTGTTGTTTCTTTTTTAATTACCCTAATGTTGGTGCCATCTGTTAGTAATGGGAAAAAAATTGCCACAGAAATTAAATCTAAGGTTTTCTATAGAAGCGTTCTGAATGCCGGAAATTTCTAGATTTAAGAAGTCTGGATTTTTATTGCTTTTACTGCATTTAAAATATATTTATGTTATGTGTGTGTAATTAATATTTTAAATAAAGGTGGCTCCTTTTTTAAATTATCGTTTTGTAAAATTTAATTTATCAAAGACTATATCAGATGAATTTATTCTTGTTAATTATAAAAAATTTCTTTCTTGTCAGCTGTGTTTTGCACAAATAGGATTATGTGTAGATATAAATTATTTTTTTATAATTAATAAAATCTCCCTGAAATATTATACAAATAACAAAATTCTGTTCCATGTATATCTAACTGAATGATTAGCTGTCACTGCACATAAGTTTTCTAGCTTATAAATACATATCTGTAATGGTGATCTTAAATTTTTATGTATGTATATATGTAATGTTTGTATACGCACACACACATTGATGGAAAAATATTTTAAGGAAGAAGAATTTAAATTGCATACTGAATGATCTGAGTGTTCTCTTGTATTTTATGTTAACCCTTTATCTACTGATGGTTATTATAAGTGCCATTAAAATAACTTGTTATAAAATTCATTTAATACATCAATTAGTAGTAATACAGTTTAGAATGAGTTATAGATGCATTTATTTATCTTATTCCAAAAGCATTATTGGTTACATAAAACAAAAATATTTTTAAAAGGATGATTTCTTTTGCCTTTGTATCTTTTCAGCTTTCTTAGCTTTAGGTTGGGGGGGGGGGGGGGGGATTTTTCAAATCAGAAATATTTCTATTGTAAGATCATTATATTTGCATATTTCCTAATTCTACAAAATACTAAGAAAAATATTTAAAATAAAAGATTTGAGTGGGGGTTATAAATATTGCTCAAAATTCCAATAAATTCCAATTTAATTAATCTTTCTAAAATTTATAAATGATTATGTAAATCTTCTAATGTAGTTTTAAAAAATTCACGAAAAAGGCTTTAGAAGATAAAAATTTCATGAATTCATAATTCAGTACGTAAAGGGTTAAATGCATAGTAAAGTACTTGTAAAATATATTATCAAACTTTTAATCTTTGCCATTAGAAACTTTCCCCTAGTTTATTAGATTTTTTACCCTATTTGATTTAATATTTCAAATTTCACATATTTGCTTTTCAGATTCATAAAAGTGCCTTGAAGACTTGACTTTAAATTCACAGTTTGATGTGCAAATCAATATTTCATGTTGTATATACTTAATTTTTTATCACTTTACAACATAGTTTTTATATAAACTCATTAATATTTTAAGACTTTTTATTGAGCTGACTATATTTAATTCCATTAAGCTTTGTAAGAAACACATTAACATTCACCCTAGAACCAAATATGCATTGAGTGTGTCCTGTTTTTTGAAGTAAAAAAGCTCTGGTAGTGCCATAATTTGCAGAAGACATGGCATGGCATTGATGAATTTAAAAGTTAAAAATTCTTAAGTGCAGCATTACATTAATTTTTTCGCGTGCACAGGGTAGTTATTATACAAACTAATGTCTTTTCAAGAAATAAATATAAGATTTTACATTCACCTTAAAACTTGATTAAAATTGAATAAATGTCATTTACACTCCATTTTACCATATTATTATGTGGTGTTTATATTTAATTTTTTATTATGCTGAATGTTGTTGATATGGTGTTTTTTCTGTAAATTACTCTAGAAAAGATTAATCTGTTAGAGATGCCTAATAATAAGAAAAGGTATCTAACAAAAGTCAGTGTCATCTATTTTATTAATGAAAGATATCATTTTAGGTGATAATTTGATAATTCCCTTTAACTTATTTAAAAATATGAATATTGTCTACAGCAAGTTTAGCTATTGCTAATGTTGTAAAGTAGAAAGTTTTCATAATAAAATGAGTTTTTTTTAATGAATTCTTAAAGGATTTGAACTTTTAATTCATTTTCAGTTGGTAGCATTGGCATGAACAGTACAGTTGGTAGTGTTAAGGTTGATTGACATACTTGATATTTGGGATTATCTACGTTTTTTTCTACAGTCCTATCCTCCCCAAAAGAAAAACTTCCTGTATATTTGTTCATTATATTTCTAAGAAACTCATACCACAAAAAAAAAAAAAAAAAAAAAAAAAAAAAAAAAAAAAAAAAAATTCTTTCTAGGTAAGCATTTTTAATATGAGAGGAGCTGTCAGTTTTGAGCCAAATTCTATTTTTCTTTTGCTTTTGTAATAAATTTCAAAATTATGAAAAATATTATAGATCACTCTGTTATACATAAAATTATATCAGAGGAAAATATAAATGTTTATTTTAAAATTCTGTACAAAATTCAACTAGGAAACCCCTCATCCAGTTTTAATTTATTTTTTTGTAAAAGAACAAACAAAAAAACTTTATATTTTAAATTACTTAAACAGAAATAAAACTTAAAACAAATAAAGTTTAAATTAACAAACGTTAAGTTTTATTATCCATCAATTTATTGCTGTTTTGTTGCAAAATTTTTATGCTACATATCATTAATGAAATTTTGTAAAAGCCATAACAGTGTTTCTATATTTTATTTTGTCTATGCTTTAAATAGTAAGTTATAATTTTTCTTTAATAACTTTGTTCATAAAAATTTGCAAGTAAAGTTCATGAATTTAATTATTTTGTTAAGGGTACATGTGACATATTGGTTAGTAAAATGAAGCAATTTTAGCACAAAGTTAGAGTATGTATTTCATAAAAAAGAAATATCTCTCTCTGTTTCTCTCTATATATATATAGCATGAAAAATTACATGTTAAATATTTGAAGTCTGATGCTCTATCATTTAGTGCTAGACTGGATTTGGGATTTTTGTATAATAATTAAAATGTATAATAATTAACATTTTAATGAATGCTGCTACTCTCAATCAGGAGTTCATTTTAAATTTTAGTTTGAGCTATATATTTTAAAAATAGAGAAAAATTAAAAAAAAAATGAAAATATTTATTAACTCTGTGTAATATAAAAAAGACATCATGAAATAGAAGTGTGAGTGACATACAAAACAGGCAACAGTTGCATTTATTGACAAATCTTTTTTTAGAGACTTTCTTTTCTTAGAGACTTTCTTTTCTTAGAAATATAAAATATAAAAAGGCAGTTCTGAAAGAATGGTTGAACATATAAAAATTAATTTACCTTGCTTTACAAAGTATTTTTTATTTCCTCAACCAAAAAATTTTTCCTGCTAGTTTTAAAGGGTTATACTATGTTCAATGAAATAGTGTTTCCCTCTCCAAGCAAAATTTAAAATGCCAGTGCTGATAACATAGATATGAGTTTTTGCTATTTTAGACATTTTTTGCAGTATTTTCAAGACCTATTTTTCTTTGAAATGTTATAGAGCTTAGTTTACTTAAAAACTTAGTTTACTAAAAATGTTTTTTGTATTGTTTCTTTCAAAATTGTATTATAGTATTTAATTAATTTTCCTTATTTATAGCATAGCAAACTTTCTTTGATTTTGTATTTCTCTTACTTTTTTTTTTCTCTTTGCTGTTTTATACTTTTTTAAAACAATACATTGCCCTTTTCTTATTTTTAGAATTTGCAGAATAAAATTCTTATGTAAGGAAGAAATTTATTAAGCTAACAGTTTTTAATGAAGTACAAATCATCATAATGTAAACTTAAAATATAAAGCAGTAGTTACTTCTGTTAAATGGTTTCTTAGAATGTATAATAATTTAGAATGTTTTATTTTTTTGCTAAAGCTCTAATACATTGTGCTGTAATGCTATATGTCTTTAAGTTAAGCAGCATGAGTGTAATTATGAACAGATCTAAGGTAAAGATTCTTGAGCTTAAATTGCCACTGAAGTAAATGTTTTCTTTTTAGATGTGTGTGCGTGTGTTCATCTTTTTTTTTAAATGACTTATTTCTAGTTACATGTCTTTTTTTTTTTTCAACAGATATATTTTGCAAAATAGCCTTATATAAAAATATGTTGCATCAGATTTATTCTTCCAAGAGATGTTAGATAAATACATAAATTAGTGTTATATTAGAAGAATCTTTAATAAATTTCAGAGACATCCTAGTTTTTGTTAAGATATTGTGCAATATTGTTGAAAAATATTTTTGTACTTCGAACTCACTAGTAACCATATGAATTATTCTTAAATCACTTTTACATAGAATACTTCTTGTGTATGGACACAAATATAGCATTTCTAGATCATGCATTTTATAAATTAATATTGCTGAGTTTTATATTATATCATGTGTAATGTATATTCATGAGAATAAACTGTTTTATATAAGTTAAGCATAATTTCTTTATTGGAATGTTGTGTATAGTCCTTTCAAATTAAACTAAAGACATTTTGTGCATCCATATGATTTACATCCGTTATAGCATTTAAGTTAATAGCAGACTGGTTCTTCTTTCACTTTTGTCAATGCTTCTGCTTCAAAACTTTCATCATCACTATACAAAGAGTATTTAGCTGAACATTTTCTCTTAGTTTCAGACTGAAAAACATAAGACAATATGTTAAACACATAGGATATATCATATACAATAATATGAGTTATAATACAGGGTGGCCATCCAATCTGGAAATAAGGGGAAACCTGGAAAAGTCAGTAGATTTAACAACATTGGGAAAAGTCAAGGAATTTAAATTGAAACATGTACGGTACATGCCAGTGCAATTTTGATATTGGCTGCCCATGACATGATTTCATTGAGGAGAAACAAACTTATGAGTATTATCAAATTTGTGAAAGATGATGTAACAAATGCTTCTTCTCTAACCAACATAGTTTTTTTGAGTAAATAATATTATTTTTTAACAACATTAAAAAAAAAATTGCATAGTAGGTCAAATTTAGTTTCTGAAAGTTGTATGTATTTATTTTTTCTTAATGCATGAAGTGGGGCTAAATGACCAGGGAAAACAATGTAGGGAAGTCAAGTAAAATGAAAAAGGTCAAATACTGATCATCCATCCCGTATTATCTTTTATGATTATATACTGTCAATGTTGACATGGATTTAGAATTTGTATTAACCCATTAACTGCTTTTGATACATTTTAACAAAAATAATTTTAATTAAGCATACAGGGAACAAAGAACATAAGCTACATTTGTTTTGTTTTGTGAAAAGCAGTTTTAAAGGTGTTTGTGAAATCAGCTGTTGGTTTTTTGATGGAGCATTTCATAAAATAATAGTGTAGAAGGCAATTGCACATCATATAACTATAAAAATATGTATATATATATATATATATATATATTTGTAACTAATTTATTTACGAATGTTTATAAAAAATTAACCTTCATTCAAATTAACCTGTACAGTTCTTGGATTAGTGATGGGCGATAACGAGATGTTTTTCTCGATTTTCTCGATTGTACGGACATCTCGATATTTTTCGATTGTGTACATTTTTTCTCGATGACTCCAGTTTGCCAATGCTTTTATATGTCATATATTATATATTATATACGTCATACATTTATCAAGAATCGTCTGCGGGTGAACTGGAATGAGTCGGCGTTAATAAAGACTAGGTGACTTCGCCCGCTAGTGGGCCCCTCCTTTAATCGGGACCCTAAGTTATACGTAATCTTGTAATATGAAATCAGGTTACCCGCTATATATGACACCGTATAGCAGGCGTGGTGTGCACGCACTACAAAATCTTGTAAAAAAATATAATCTCGAAACGAACGAACCTCAGACCAGATCTCTTGGGGGAGGGGTCAAAGTGAGCGGAGGGGCACAGTAGCTGCATAATATGAATAAGTCGTCACAGGTCTTTAGGCCTTTCGAACCATATGTGACATGAGTGGTCTGGATCTGAATTTATAAAAATGCCCTTCCCATGGGGGCAAAGAGGGGGGAGGGGTGCGGAAGGTGGATAACATAAGTGGTCATAGGCCTTTCCAACAATATGTCACATGACGGGTCTCGGCTAAATTTAGAAAAGTGTCCCCCGTGGGGGAAAAGTGGGGGGCGGTCACCGGAAGTGCAGAACATCAATAAGTAGTCACAGACCTTTCCAATAATATCTCACATGTGGGGTCTTGGCTAAATTTGAAAAATGTTTCTCGGGGGGAGGGGGGGGGGGAAAGTGGGGGGACGGACACCGGAAAAGCATAACATCAATAAGTAGTCACAGACCTTTCCAACGATATCTCACATGAGGGGTCTTGGCTAAATTTGAAAAAGTGTCCCCGGGGAGGCAAAGTGGGAGGGTGGGACTGTCACCGGAGAAGCATAACATCAATAATTAGTCACAGAACTTTCCAACGGTATCTCACATGAGGGGTCTTGGCTAAATTTGAAAAAGTGTCCCCCTAGGGGGCAAAGTGGGGGGGACTGTCACCGGAGGTGCATAACATCAATAAGTAGTCACTGACCTTTCCAACAATACCTCACGTGAGAAGTCTTGGCTAAATTTTGAAAAGTGCGCCCCCGGAGGGGGGCAAAGTGGGGGTGACGAACACCGTAGGTGCATAACATCAATAAGTAATTACAGACCTTTCCAACGATATCTCACATGAGGGGTCTTGGCTAAATTTGAAAAAGTGTCCTTCGGGGGGCAAAATGTGGGATGGCACCATAGGTGCATAACACCAATGAGTAGTCACAAACAGGGGCGGCGCCAGAACTTGCCCG
The DNA here is from genome assembly GCA_963932465.1 of Maratus speciosus. Taxonomy (NCBI): domain Eukaryota; kingdom Metazoa; phylum Arthropoda; class Arachnida; order Araneae; family Salticidae; genus Maratus; species Maratus speciosus. The sequence continues at coordinate 576,228,933 of OZ010787.1, forward strand.
ACGGGGGGGCACAGTATCCCCGACAGGGGGGCCGAATTCATAATATATATTAGAGGTCTCCACGAACCCGGGCCTGTCCCGAACAGTGTTAAATTTAGGCACTTTTCTCCGTGGGGGATTTCTGTAGCTCCGGGGGGGACATTATAGCGTTCCGGGGGGTGCACTTTTTTGACCATTAAAAACACAAAATCTCAAATCTTCCGGTGGGGGATGTCATTGTTCTGAGGGGGAATGTCCACCCCCCGGGCCATCCCCTGAATTCAACACTGGTCCCTAAGCCCGAGATCGGTAAAAGTTTATTTCATTAAACTCGGGCCAGGCTTAATTTTAATTGAAAACTCGGTACGAGCTCGGGCTAAATTTTAACTTTTAAAAAGTTGGTCCGGGCCTGAACTTCATTCTCGCGGGTCATATCCGGGTCTTAAATTTTTTCTGTAGATTCGGGCTGTATTCACTGGACTTCAGAATTTTTTTCCGCACGGTAATGTCGTGGTAACTTTTCTCCTCTATTATTGGAGTAAATGAACAATAAAACATTTCTTTTTTTCCATTTTTTAAATAACAGATGGAATACGTTGGTTAATCACGAGAAAAACATAAAATTTTCGCGTTTTGGCATATCCTGAAACACGCAGATCTCTAACACTCACAGTGCAATTTAAATTAAAGATGAATTCCAGAGGGACAAAAGATTTTTATTCGAAATATGAATTTCGAAGCCTGTCAAAGAATATTGTAGATAAATAAAGTGAAAAAAAGCTTTTAAAGTTATTTTTAAAGCACCTCACTAGTCACCTAATCTTTATAGGCGGACGAATCCGCAAGAGAAAGTTTCCACACTTTCGAATATTACCCGAAAGGAAAAACTCTGCTTCGTAATCTTCTTCATCTTCCACCCAGCAATGTCCCAATAAGAGATCATTCAATATTACAGATTTTACTTGCACATATATGGCACATACACAGCAGTGTGTGAGCGATAAAGTATGGAACAGTTCTCCGGTTATGAGTCGAACCACTGCAGACCACCCGCCCCTTAAGAAAATGCAAAGGTCTAGAAACAAAGAGTCCCACATCAGGTAAGGCGGTAACCAATTTTTTTCGAAACGCGGTTCGTGTTCAGGCCGGGTTGACCATGTATTTTAATGGCGGGCGTAACTGAAAAAAAAATCAGCAAACAAATCTATATCGAAAACCCATGAAGTGATCAAAAATTAATTTATAAATATTTAAATTTTTTAGTGAAAGTATCATCGTGAAAACTAGCAGTTAAACGTTACACCTAACTAGGGTCCGTCCCGGGTAACAAATAAAATTTGCAATCCTACAAATTTTATTTAAAACCAATCTGCAACCCGAACCGAACCCAATCAAAAATATTCCGTCCACTCGCAACCCGATCGAACCCAAAATAATTCCAAACCCAACCTGAAACCCGGAATCAGAGAAAATTGATCAAAAATATAATGCAATTATAGAAAAATAGTCTGTAATCATATCTCCAATATTAATGTTACCTTTTATGTAGAAAAATAAACATGTAAGAAGTCATTCATATACTGTATGGCCAAAGGTGACCGGTCACTTGCGATTTTTGACGTTTTGTTAAATATCTAGAAAAATACATAAGGAATTAACTTGAAATTGCAGGTGTGTAAACAGTATAATATAGGTCATATATTTCCGCGAATATTTTTTCCCGAAACCACATAGGGGACCGTCAAAAATTGAAAAAGAACGAAAATCTTTTGGATAACCCTGTAAAAACTAATGGAGCAAAAGCGTTTAAACTCAAGATTATTAATAAGTGGCTTATTCTAATATACTGTGTTCATTTTTATGAGGATAGCATGTATACTCGTAGATAAATTAAGGTTTTTATAAAAACAGTCCCAAATTTCCCCAAGTTTTTTGCTTATAATTTGCAGAGTTCTTAATATAAAAAAAGTTCTTTTCAGAAAATATGACAAAGAACATTGTACACAATACCCCGCAATCAGAATGAAGAAATAATAAAAATTGGATGAAAAATGAACAGGTTTACTAAAAAATGTTTCACTACGCATGCGCGAATGCAATGAAAATATAATGTGCATAATGTGTTAGCTTTAAATGTATAGAGCAATTTTTGTAAAAGTCTCAAAAACATAGTTTGAAAAGTCTGATAATAATCGTTTATAGAATAAGCTCAAAATCCGTTGTTCCCAAAATGAAGCAAAATGATGAGGGATTGTATCCAAATACAGTATTACGTGCAATATTGTGTATGCTAAATTGCCACTAATCAATGGATATATGGATACAACCCCTTATGTTTTTGCTTCATTTTGGGAACAACGGATTTTGAGCTTATTCTATAAACGATTATTATCAGACTTTTCAAACTATGTTTTTGAGACTTTTACAAAAGTTGCTCTATACATTTAGCTAACTTATTATGCACATCATATTTTGATTGATTTCGTGCATGCATAGTAAAACATTTTTTAGTAAACCTGCTCATTTTTCATCCAATTTTTATTATTTTTTCATTCTGATTGCGGGGTATTGTGTACAATGTTGTTCGTCATATTTTCTGAAAAGAAATTTTTTTTATATTAAGAACTCTGCAAATTATAAGCAAAAAACTTGACGAAATTTGGGACAGTTTTTATAAAAACCTTAATTTCTCTACGAGTATACATGCTATTCTCATAAAAATGAACACAGTGTATTACAATAAGTCACTTATTAATAATCTCGAGTTTAAACGCTTTTGCTACATTATTTTTTACAGGGTTATCCAAAAGATATTCGTTCTTTTTCAATTTTTTGACGGTCCCTTATGGGGTTTCGGGGAAAAATCTTCGCGCAAATATATGACCTATATACTATACTGTTTACACACCTGCAATTTCAGGTTAATTCTTCATGTATTTTTCTAGATATTTAACAAAACGTCAAAAATCGCAAGTGACCGGTCACCTTTGGCCATATAGTGTATTCAAATACGTGTAGTTTTTCATCTGAAATAGATTCCTGCGCAGGTTGTGTTATACCGGACCCAAATATTCAACATAAAGTCAATCCGAAACCTACCAAAAAATTTCTGTTGACCCAAAATCCGACCTGAACCCGACAACAAATTTTCTATTGACCCTAAACCGAAACACTTCAACCCGAACCCGAACCCGACTCGACACAAAAAAGATATATAACGTAATACAGTTATGAAAAAATAGTCTGCAATCATATCTCTAATATGAATTCTGTCTTTTATGTAGAAAATAAACATTTAAAGCGTTTTTTTTTTAAGCGGATTTTTTTAAGAAGCTCCGTATTCCCTCTGTTTCTCAAATAAAGCATTAGCGTATACCCTAGCTATGAACGTTCATGATGTCAGCGTATACCCTCTGCCTATACCGTATACTCTCTGCTTTTTTTTTTATGATTACAACACTGGCTAACTTGAACTTGGCTCGTAAGTAGTGTTGTCAGGTCTAGTATCGCAAAAAAGCGGGGCAGGGAGAGTAAATAAGGGGGAGAGGCGCTTGAAAATCGGGACATCCTAAACACTACAATAAAACCTGTTAAAACGGAACCAGTGTAATGGAATAATGCTTTAAATTGAAAATTTTCGCGATGTCGCTAAAACAGTACTATGCAATTATAACGGAATAATGTACTTTCTAAGATCAAAACCTGTCTAAATTGGAAAGTTCTCCCGATTCTTTATCGTTCCATTTTAACAGGTTGCTGTATTAAATAGTTTCCTTTCTTCGTATTGAATGTATGTGAATTGTACTTTATCCATAGAGGAATGGTGTGAAATTAATTAGTCGAACTAGAGTTTTTTAAATAATTAACAGTAATTTTATGACAATAATGCTCACTTTATAAATACCGCGTTTTATTTATTTATTTTTTTCGTTATTTTGCATTTCAGTCGTTTTCGAAAAACTACACTACGTATTTATTGCGTACACTCTCAAGAAAACATTTCGTCAAACATAAAAAGCACAGGCAACAAGTTTCTATTATTTGAAAAAAATTGAGCTTCAGTTCGCGAACTTTTTGTGTTTTGGAGCAAATGAGACATATGTAAAAAATCAGCTTCTAACACAAAAAAGTAACATGCAGCACAGTTACGGAAACACCCCTGTAATTTGACGAAAATGCAACTTCAGGTAATTTTTACGTTAGATTAATGATTTTTTTGTATTTTGGGGGGAAATTGGCAAATCAAAACAGGCATTTTCGTGTTTCAATATTAATAACAATAAAAGCAATTGAAGAAACACCTGCAACTCACGTATTTTTTTTTTTTTTTTTTTTTTAGAGTGTATATTGATCGAAACCAGCCAGCGTGGTCCTCTAACTTCTGATAAGATACAGAATTTAAATCTGAGACTAAAACTGAAATGCAAAATTCTCAAGAAAAATGTAAGCTAAAGGAAAACTTTTAAATAGCTTAGAAGGTAACAGTTCATTATTTTTTATCAGCTCAAGCATAAAACAAAATCTTGTTGATGTGTAAAAAAAAAAAAAAAAAAAAAAAAAAAAAAAAAAAAACTTTAAATTTATGCTTATTTTGATATAGCCAAATTTTAGAGGTCTGCACGGGCCGGGCCTATTTTCATTCATGGTACCCGGGCCCAGTAACTACTCTTTCCGGGCCGGGCTCGGGCCCTACTTTTTTCTGAAGGATCGGGCCGGGCCTAACTTCTTTTTCCCGTACCGAGACGGTACAGGTTTCATTCTTCCTAGGTCTTCATAAGCCGATATTTTCAGTCCCGGTCTAGATCTAGCCCATATGAAAATCATTGTCTCAGCATAGCCTGGTCCGTGCAAAAATCAGTAAAATTTGGCCCTGCCCCTAAAAAATTGCAAAAAGTATATATATTTTTAAATCGACATTCTACAATTAAACATTAAAATTTATTCGTTTTAAAGAATAGTAGATTTCTAGGTAATAATATTAAAATACAATAAAACGTGTGAAAATGAACCAGCCTATCACGGAATCCTGTCTTACATGGAAAAATTCATTGATCCATGCAAAATTAATATACTAATACATGAGAAAAAAATATAATACATTTACACCTGCTAAGAAGGAAACTTGTTTATAACGCATTTTTTTTCTTTCCGAGACGATTCCGTCTTACTAGATTTTACAGTATAGCATTTTTCAGATTTTAAGTCTTCAATACATAATTTTTTGATTAACGATATTAATAATAGCTGAAACATTTACATACAAATAGAGATTCATTTAAAAAATGTATATCGCAACCTTTTGCGCATCTTTAAAAATGAAGATTATAAACACGAAAAAAAAAAAAAAAGCTAAAATAAGTATTTTTGGTCAGAACTCTTCCTTTTAACAAAATCAAAGTAAAAATACATGTTTTGTAGAAATTCTGTCGGGCTGGGTCGGACTCGGGCCGAGATTTTAACTGTTTGCCGGGCCAGGCTCGGGGCGAACTTTTAGCTTATACAGGGTGTCCGGTCTCAACGGTGTCCAATGGCTAATTCCTAAACCGTTAGTCATAGACATATAGTTCCAATTACAAAAATGTTTAAAATCATGTAAAGAAATATTTTAAAAGCGATTTCGGTCAATAAAAACATTTCTTAAAAAATTACGAAATTTAAATTTTTATACGGTCCCCCGGTCCTATAAGTTATATTTAGTAAAATTTTCCTTTTACACTGTCGAGTAATATACAAAAAGTCCCGTTATTCTACGATTAAAATTCACCAATTACTAGCTGTTTAAAGTTGGAGTATATTTTTTGCTGCAAATTGGGGGTCATTCACAAATTTAGTCGAAATATAATTTCGTCAGATATATTAAAAAAGGTTGAGAGTAAAATTAACATTGCAATATAAACTTGAAATCTTTAATCATTCTGACATATTAATGCAAAAATATACAATTTGTAATAAACATTTAAGAATAAAGAAAAAACAGAATGTTTGTTAAATAAGATGATGCTAAATTAACAGCCTCAATTCTTTACAAAATGATACGTATTTTAAAATATTAGATTACACTAGCCTGCAAAAGTTGGGTTATGTCATGTTTTTTAGCTTTTGATAATTGATTCTTGTGTATTCTGTACCGCTGAATCTGAAATTGACCTTCATGTTTAACCATCGCATCATAATTTTTCGCAAATTTCAAAGTTAAAAAGTTCAAAGTTAAAATTGAATCTCCTCCCTCATCTCATCGAACCACTCAGCTATTTAGCCATAAGAATCCCAGGATAAGCAAAAATATCAAATAAATTATTGAATAAAATAAAATAAAATGAAATAAAATAAAACAAAAAAAGTTTTTACAGATGTTTTATAGTATGAAATTTTCGCTATATTTTAACTTGCACATTTATGATTTGCAAGAAAATTCTAACGTGATGGTTAAAAATGAAGGTCATTTTCAGATTCAGTGATAAAAAGTACGTAACAATCAGTTATCAAAAATTTAAAAACACATCCATCTCCTCTACTTTATTGTATCCGATTTTTGTTATTCTTTAAATTTGACAATTAATGATTTGCGAAATATCCTGATATGATGGTTAAAAATTAATGTAATTTTCGGATTCAGTGCTAAAAAATACATAAAAGTTAAAAAACCCAACAATCGCAGTCTTGTATTATCTAATCTAAAACTTTTTCTGAAACTTCTTAGCGGTAATCTATCCGAAATTTTTTGTGTTATCATATAAATGGTAACCACCGAAAATCATAATAGAATTAGGTTATTATTGGATTTGCGCCAGTATGTAAATGTAATATCGATCGGATATTTAAAAGTCAGTTAAAATTCGAGTACAAATTTTAAACTGGAAAAACGTACATGCGATCGTTGAAGTAACATAAAAACTTATAAAAATAACATAATTTTTGTTAAAAGAAATCATAAAAGAAACAGTCCCAAATCCTGACAAAATAAAACATATGTTATTTTAGCCAATCTGAAACTTAATAAATGTTAACATAATCGTAATACATGTACGATTTTTTTCAAAGCGCAGATACACATGAAATAAGATCTTCGAATACTTTAAGCACTTGGTATGTGATCCTTCAAAGCCAAGCCGAACTCATTTGTTTTCAGAGCAGAAAAGTGGCATAAGTCATGCATTTTTAAAGTTTCATAACTCGCTCAGTTTTAATGTTATATAGATGGGACTTATTTTGTCTTACTTGTCAGTGCAATAGGGAAATTTTACTAAATATAACTTATGGGACCGGGGGACCGTATAAAAATTTAAATTTCGTAATTTTTTAAGAAATTTTTTTATTGACCCAAATCGCTTTTAAAATATTTCTTTACCTGATTTAAAACATTTTTGTAATTGGAACTATATGTCTATGACTAACGGTTTAGGAATTAGCCAATGGACACCGTTGAGACCGGACACCCTGTATATCGGGCCGAACTTTTAAAGTTATTAATTAAAATCTTTCAGTCTAATAATACAATCAAGTTTAAATTATCAAGTAAAGTCGGTATTCTGATTTACACGAATTTTTTAATTCCTAAATAGGAACCTACGACCCTAAACACGAATTGTTAATTACAACCCTGCACGGTTCGAGTTATGCACGACCCGAAATCGACATGAAATGATGAAATGAAAGCATGAAATGAAAAAAAAAATCAATCCATAATTTAAAATAATTCAGGAAAATAGTCTGCAATCATATCTCTAAAATCAATTTTATATTTCGAAAAATGAATGCATATGAATATGTAAATGAATACTCATTCATATACAAGTATTTTTTTTTTTATAATTTGAAATAATAATCTGGACTTTTCTTTGGAAAAATTTGGCGAACTCGAATTGACTCCCAAGGAAAAAAAAAAAAAAAAAACTCGAATCTCAGATGACTCGAAAATGGAAACACTAATCAACACGATCCGCAGCAAAATTTTAGAGCCAGTGGTCAACACGTTCGGGTGGAATCAGGTTATCTGACCCGAAGCAACATTTTAGTTGTTGCTATATATACATCTTCCCGCAGTTTACAATGAAGTTATCTATGTATATAATTATTTTCTCATTTACACCTTCTAGAGTCCTGCGCGGGTCGGGTACCCGCACATTTCATTTTAAGTCAACCCGCAACCCGACCCGAACCCGCAAAAATAATTTTCGGTAACCCCAACCCGACCCGAACCTGCAAAAATAATTTCCAGCAACCCGAAACCCGACCCCAGCCCGAGGTATTTCAACCCGCACCCGACCCGAACCCGCAATATTTTAATCCGCAACCCGACCCGAACCTGCAATGTAAGGAAAGCTTATCATGTTTTAATACCATTATGAAAAATAATCTACAATTGTATCTTTAATAGAGGTTTGCATCAGCCCGGTCAACTGGCCGCGCCGGTGCGGCAAAATTTCAAACGGGCCAGGCCGAAGAATGAGGACAGTTTTTCAAAGAGCCGGGCTGATACACCAAATAAACGGCCGGCATAAAAATTGAACGGCCCTGCCAGGCCGGGCCGATAACTACAATTAAGCGGGTCCACAGCTCCGATATAAATATTTAGACGAAGCCGATAAAATTATAAACGGGCCGGGCCGGTCTCGGGCCAAAAAACCGGGACGATAAAAAAAAGTCTAGAACCGGGTGCGGGTAACCCGACCCGATGCAGGACTCTAAACGGTATAAAACTAAAAATCTAATCTTTAAATATACCTTAAAATTAGTTGCGGTTTCAAAAGTTCCACATGATACACCTTGTTTTACACAAGCGACCATCTAATTTCCTTTACTTTATCAGCAGTTATTATTTTGAAAATTTTGCCGTCTAATATAGTGCATCGTGTATCATCACATTCATTATTCATTTATTCATTTGATACATTAGACAGGAAGGACCATTTAGCGTTTTGCTGCGCATTGTATTTTTAAAATACGATAAAAATATAATGCAGTTGCAGTTTGTTATTTCAAAGACTGGTGAAAGGATGACTAAAGACAAAACAGACAGGCTCACATTTTGCTTTTGTGAAACTTTGATCTGCGGTTTATAAAGGCTTTTAACGTGAAAAAATATTTTCCACATTCTTTTTAAAAAATCGGGTCAACCCGAACCCGAAACAATAAAACCCAACCCGACCCGAACCGCAACAAAAAAACTTAACGTCAACACGATCCTACCCGAACATTAACGGAAAAATATAGCGCCGACCCCGGGTCGGGTCGGATTTGGTTAAAAGCGGGTAACCCGACCCGATGCTGGACTCTGACACCTTCCATTTCTCTTCTATATATTAAATAGAGATTAATATCCATATATTATTATAAATTGAGATTCTACTGTATATTGAAATTAATGAACAAAGAAGGAATTTTTAGTTTGATACTAAGTTAGCTTAAATAATTATACAAAACTCTCTTTTCATTTACTCATTCATTTATAAAAAAAAAAAAAATGTATTTATTTACCCTACGCTTTTTAATTTTTTAATAAGAAGATCAAAGTGAGCAGATGAATTTCCACGTCCTGTCTCCTCTTGAAATGGTATTTCTTTTAGGCGTCTAAGTTTGCGGTCAATCAAATAAACATTGAACAGGAGTGCGCATGAGTTATAGACAAGATGTATAAGTTTTTCGGTAATATCCGGCCGTTGTGACGACAGACTTTAACCGACATGTGGTTAAATTCTTAAATTTTCTGGTCGCAGACTAAGGAAAAAAAATTTAATTTAGATTAAACTCTTTAAAAATCAGCGGCAGACTTATCCGTGGGTCAGGTTTTCTACAAACTAACCTAAGATCTTCTTTAAAAAACTAACCTGCACCCGACTTGACAAGACTCGGGTCGTGTGCAGGAAAAATCGGGTTACCCGACCCGATGCAGAACTCTACACTCGAGTCAAAAAAATTTCCCCGACGACGATTAAATTTGACCCCGACGGGGGGGCCAGGTATGCCCGACGGGGGGGCATATGCCCCCCCGGTCCCCCCTCTGGCGCCGCCCTTGGTCACAAACCTTTCCAACGATATCTCACATGAAGGGTCTTTGCTAAATTTGGAAAAACGTCCCCCGGGGGGGCAAAGTGGGGGGGACTGTCACCGGAGGTGCATAACATCAATAAGTAGTCACTGACCTTTCCAATGATATCTTACATGAGGGGTCTTGGCTATATTTGGAAAAGTGTCCCCCGGGGGGCAAAGTGAGGGGGACGGCCACCGGAAGTTCATAACATCAATAAGTAGTCACAAACCTTTCCAACGATATGTCACATGAGGGGTCTTAGATAAATTTAGAAAAGTGCCCTGAAATTTCATATATTATAAATAATATTTATCGGAGGGCTCCATAAAAAAATCCGATTTAAAATGATAAAAACGACAAAACTACCCCCCGCAGTGGGGGTCAAATTGGGGAGGGGAGGAAGAAAGTCTCATAATATGAAAGAGTCATTCAAGAGCTTTCCGATAACATATCACATGACGGGTCCAAAAAAAGTTTGAAAATTGCTCCCCCTCCCTCCCCTCCCTTGGGACCACTCTTTCACCCCGGAATTTACGCAGCCCCCACTTTAAAACTTTTATGTTCAATAAATAATATTTACCGGAAGACTGCACAAAAAAACCACAGCTAAAATTATATTTAAATTTATTATAGAAATCGCCTACGGTTTTAAAAATTTGTTCGCCCCCTCCCCACCCCCCGAATTTCACCTTCGGGGGAAGAAAGGTTCATAATATGAAAGAGTTATCAAAGGGCTTTTCGATGATATGTCACAGTAAGAGTTCGGTAAATTTTTTTTAACTGCGCCCCGCCCACTCTCACGTCCTCAGAATTCACTCGACCCACCTTCCTCTTTGAAATTTTTATATTTAATAAATAGTATTTATCAGAGGGCTCCGGGTATGTGACAGCTTGGTAGGGCTAAAATAAGAAAAACATTGAAAATTAAAGCTTCATTTCACAGCTCTTTGCCATGCCTATTTCTCTGTCCAGCTCGCCCCTCGATATCTCATCTCGGCCCTTCTTGGCCGAGCGTGAAGTGACAATCCTCGAGAGTAACATTTCGAGGAAGGACGAAAACTGATTTCTCATTCTCTACAATGTCATATGAAATGTTGAACAGAGACCAAGAGCGAGAAACGAGAATGGCAATGGGAAGCGATGAGTTACAATCGATGAGATATCTCGTTGAAGTAAGGGAGAGGTTTGCCATCGAGAGATGTCTCTTCGAGGTAAACGAGCAGTTTGCAGCAGCAGAAAATATATCTCGAAGTGCGAGAGAGTGGGCGAGAGAAAGGAAGCTTTCAGAAGAGTCAAACTTACCGCGCTTCTGGTGTAAGTCATGATTTCCCAAAGGAGTACATGTTCTTTTCCATTCGCTTTTGTTATTAACCGATATGCGTTAGGAGGCATAGTGGTTTAAGTTATCAGTTCGGGTTTCAGTTGTTGATATAGAAGTTTTCTAGTGAATTTGGCGGTGCCAGTTTGTCTTTAAGGTGTAAGTCATGATTTCCCAAAGGAGTACATGTTCTTTTCCATTCGCTTTTGTTATTAACCGATATGCGTTAGGAGGCATAGTGGTTTAAGTTATCAGTTCGGGTTTCAGTTGTTGATATAGAAGTTTTCTAGTGAATTTGGCGGCGCCAGTTTGTCTTTAATTTTCAATGTTTCTCTTATTTTACCCCTCCTAAGCTGTCCCATATCTCTTAATATTAGAATGCTATTGTTAAAACAAAACTGCACTGCAAATTAAATATGTTTTCAAGATTTTAAGTGTCGCCTCAGGAAAGAGGATTTTTCAAAATTATTTTACCCCACTCATGCAATATATTAAAGTAAGGGTAATCTCATAACCTTTCTAAATCTACCTTTCTTTTGTCAATTCACCATTAATTTTAGACCCCTGGGCTTAAAATGCTCTAAAGGATAATCTTGCACTCATAGAAAAATTATAAGACTAACATCAAATTGTGTCTAAAATCGAATAAAAAATATGGACATATGTTTCTTAATTTTAACTCCCTTCTTCGCCTCAAGAGGGCGCTTTAAAGTTTTGTTTCTTCAAACCTTTAGTATACTGTTTGTCCAAAAGTTATAAAATTCACAAAATAAAGTCTTTTCACTCTCCCCTATCTTCTCGTATCAATTTTATTTTTACTACCACCAAGGGACGCTGCCCAGTGAAACATTTTACTTTTAGCCTCAGGCTATTGGTATTTTTCATCTGTTTTTCATAATGTTTTGTCTCATTGTTTTTCTTCATTGTAGGTACTATTCTCCAAGTTCTTGACCCATTCTGACTACTTGGGCACTCATTCTGGACCAGCTGTGGCCCATCGGGTCCCTCTTCATTTGTCTGGCTCTAATCACACGCTTCACTTGTTCTTTTACCTTTTTCTTTTTCTTCAATTTTTTTCTTATTCAATGGTTTAGTTTTTTTTATCATTCTCAACTTCCCCTAGTCCTCTCTTACATGAAGTTAACTTTCATCCTTGGTCTGCCCTACTGTCAATTTGGGGCCTAATGCCCCCTTTTTTTTGGGGGGGGGGGCGTTTCTTCTACCTTTTTCAGACCCATCATCTAATACCACGTTGGTAAGAATTGGAAAATTAAAATTATCCAAAATATCAAAAATGAAGTCCATTGAAGTTTTATTTTAGTTATAGAATTCTTTATTAGCGAACATATTTGTCTGTTTACTTTTCTATTTTTCGATAACACTCCTTTGTTTTCGATAAACTGAGAAATTCAACAGCATTAGACACACTTTAGACATTTAGGGAACTTTCACTTCTATGAAACCTTCTGCCTTTATCGAAAAGAAGAAAATGCTAATCGATTCTAGCTAATGCGCCTAAAATAAAAAATGAGCTAGTAAATGTGTCAGAAACTAGCTACTTTGGATTTTGATACAGACTTGAAGAGTCATGTTGGAATCCCTAGGCACTGGAAAACAATTTCCATGTTGGACAGGTTCCCTCTTAGCAGTTATATTTGTCTGGTTGCCCTTATGTTTCTCGAAAAACGGAGAAATTCCACAGCATTAGACACACTTTAGACATTTGGGGAACTTTAACTTGTATCAAACCTTCTGCCTTTATCGAAAAGAAGAAAATGCTAATCGATTCTAGCTAATGCGCCTAAAATAAAAAATGAGCTAGTAAATGTGTCAGAAACTAGCTACTTTGAATTTCGATACAGACTTGAAGAATCATGTTGGAATCGTTAGGCACTGAAAAACAATTTCCGTGTTAGGCAGGTTCCCTCTCAGTAGTTATATATGTCTGGTTATCCTTACGTTTTTCGATAAAGCTGTCTTGTTTTCGATAAACGGAGAAATTCCACAGCATTTGATACACTTTAGACATTTAGGGAACTTTAATTTGTATCAAATCTTTTTCCTTTATCGAAAAGAGGGAAATTCTAATCGATTCTAGTTAATGCGTCTAAAATAAAAAATGAGTTTTTAAATTGGTCATAAAGTAGCTACTTTGGATTTCGATACAGACTTAAAGAGTCATGTTGGAATCGCTATGTACTGGAAAACAGTTTCCGTGTTAGGCAGGTTCCCTCTTGGCAGGTATCTTTATCTTACTATCCTTACGTTTTTCGAAAGAATCTTTTGTTTTCGATCAATGGAGAAATTCCACAGTATTTGATATTTAGGGGAACTTTAAACTGTATCAAACTTTTTGGAGTTATCTAAAAAGTAAAAAGGTTATTTGATTCATCAAATGCGCCATAGTTACGCGATTTGGACATTGCAGTTTCATAAAGAAGAAAGGGGAATTTATTCCAATGCAAAGAAAATTATTTTAAAATACTGAAATTCAAATGAGATATCTTTAGAAATTTCTTCCATAAGATTAGCATTAGCGAGCAGGTCTTTTCAATTGACTGAAGTAACCCCTTAAGCCTAAATCAGGAGAAAATAATTGCTATAGCAGAATTATCGAGCAAACCCTATCACTACTATGAAATTTTCGGCCAGAATAATAGCTAAGTTTTCCAACAATTGTTTTTAGCTTTTCTCGTTATAATCGATTGTAAAACATCTCGATTGTAGATTCTAGGAATTAATCGATGGCTGTATCGATTGTGACTTTTTACGATGACGATTTTTCTCGATTGTCGAATTTTCGAGAATCGCCCATCACTATCTTAGATTCAAAAAGTACACAGTTTATTACAAGTTATAATCTAATATCAAATATTGTCAACTGTTTTATATAAACAAGTTTATATTCACAAATAAACAAAATCTGTAAACCCTTTTGTTCTTTTTCTTTCTATTAATCAACTTCAAAATTTTAGATACCATTTTCATTTACAAGTTCTCGTCATCCTGGTCAGCAGTTTCTACAATATTCTGCTCCCCGGAAGCCTCAAAATTAGCTAAGTAGAAGCTCTGTCGGATAGGAGGTGTATATTGAATTTTTGGATTTATTTGAATTGGTGAATTTATTTGAATTGGTGTATTCTGGCATTTTTTTTGCGATGAGCTGCACAGGTTCCTTGCATTTACAGCTCAAGGTGTTTAGAACTCTATTGGACTAAGACAGTTTTTTTCCTCATTTTCCAACATTAACTTTCTTGAAAATGTACAATTTTGTAAGCAAAAAGACACATGCCACAATGGGAATCAATGCAAATTTTCCACAACAATTTTAAAATAAAAATCCCTGCCAGCTTGGCCTATAGGTGGAGGTAGATTTTGAAGTTAAGTACTAATTTCACCAACAAAAACTAAATCAAGATTAGAGATAAACCCAGTTTAACAATTTTATCTAGCCGCTTTTGACGAATTTTTAATTTCATTTTTCTGTAAGAGCTCGTTTTATCAAAATCATATTAAGTCGGTATTAAAAAAAATATTTTCTCCCGCTCAACAACTCGAAATTTTCTGACACATTTTTAAAAGTAAAAACATGAAACTTGCTGACGTGATTTTTTGAAGAGATTTATAAGCAACCTGTGTTTTTATTTTCCGTTCAATTAATTAGAACTTGATTTGCAATTATTTTTCTCAGTACGACCATTTTTTTTCGTTTCCAGCACTATTGCTTTGGGAAATTCAGTTCAAAATGCCCACTTTGACAGCAATTTTTGAAAGCTATTCTGCCTTTATCAAAAAATCGACCAATACAGCACTTTATATAGTTTCTGAATAAGAGAACCTCCAATTTGGATGCGTTTGAGAGCGAAAATGAATTTGAAAATGTGTCAGAAAATAAGCCGTTTGGATTTGAGTACACCCTTAATACGATAGTTTTTTTCGTCAACCCCTATTTTTGTTTAATTTTTTTTTTTTGGTGTAAGAGTTGATCCTATCAAAAACTTGTCAATATGAAAGTTGTAGATAATATTGATAAGATGTATAATAAATTTAAGCCTATTGGATATCTTGTGAATTGACGAAGTTATGAATTGCTTTCTTCTTCAACCCCCCCCCCCTCCGTTTTTTTCGTTTTTAATTTTTTTTGCAGTAAGCAATAGTCCTATCAAAAATTTGTCAATATAAAAGTTGTAGATAATATTAAGAAGATTTATAATAAGTTTAAGTGAATTTGATATCTTAAGAATTGACAAAGTTATGAATTTTTTCTCCCTAAAACCCTATTTTTTGCACCCCTTGAGCTCATTTTTAATTTTATCAAAAATCTGCAATACATAAATTTTCAGCCCTTTTCCTAGAAGTTATAATAACTTTAAACTGATTTGATATGTATAAAAATTAAGAAGTTATGGGTTTTTTTTTTCAGTTTTCACAAAACCCCTCCCTATTTTCCACCTCCTTGGTCCGATTTTGCCCATTAACGAACTTGACCGAGATTTTCTACCCCTTGATTTTATTTATCGGTTTGGAAGAGATTTGTGCAGAATAACGGAAGTTATCGTGTCTATAAAAAAGTTATATAGATAGATAAATTTTTTTACTGAGGGTGGTTTTGGGGTTCTAGAGGTCATGATCGGTGTTGCAAAAATTTTTCAGAAATTCCAAGATAGGAGCGATCGCAATAGGTAGTATTTCATAAGAAAACTACCTAAATTGGCAGAAGCCACAATGGGAATTTAAATAATTATGACATATTTATAGTGAATCAATGGTGGGATTTTATTTCACTATTTGAATATCTGTGTAAGTCGCCAAAACTAATAAAAATCATGCTAAAATATGAAAATGTATTGAGTAACAAATGTCTCGTGCCACACTAAAAATACAACAAGGAGGTTGTAAGTCACAATGTTAATTACTTTTCAGTACATCCTCTTCTGAAGAAGAATTAGAACTATAATCCGTTGGAGAATAATCTTTGTCCTTTATACTATCATCTGAATGAGTCATTTTCACTATTTTTTTTATAACTTTCAAACACTATTCGTTTACACGACATTTGTTGCTTGTTTCGCCATTTTGGATTTTGTTTAGGTTGTGACATTGGTGACTGAAAATAAACTAAATATTTCATTCGGGGAACAACAGCATTGAGGCATACGGCACAGTCTCGTTTTTGAATAATATCTTTTCAGTCGTTAAAGACCTTGGAACATGTTCTCATGCAGATTATTTGATTTTTATGAAAATGTGGCTTGTGTACATTGTTCCCCTGAACGCTTCAAATTATTTATAACAAAATTATATAGTTTTATTATGGAATACTGAAAACAAGGATATTTCCAATAAACCTTTTAAATAAAAATTTAGCTTCTAAATAAAGCTTAGAGCTGAAATTACAGGAGAAATCTTCATATGTTAGGTACATATATACATTTTTTCAGTTTCACTGATAGATAAGGCTACAGTTATGTGCTTTTGTGTCGATAGTAGCTCGCAGCCCCCCCCCCTCCCCCCAAGCGTTAGTAAATGCTGTTACACTTGGCAAATTTACAAACTTTGTTGGCAAATTTACAAACTTTGTTGGCAAATTTGTTTAAAACTTTAATAAAAACTATAATACACTTTCTATTTCTGATAGACTTGGCAAAAGTTACAAATTTAATTGGGAATATTAAACTTTTTACAAATAAGAATTATATTACATTTTCTAATTGTGGTAACTTGGCAAAATTATAAAACTAGTTGGCAAACTTCGAAAACTATTCATTTTTGCTTCTTAATGAGTTGGCAAATACTGAAATTTGACTGGGCAATTTAAGGTCCTCTTACCCCCATAATAAAAAATCTTATCGATGGCCCTGAGTAGCTGATGTCAAAATAAAAAATAATGTGTTGGAAATATTCACTTAATTTTTTTCTTTGAAACATGTATGAAAGTTAGAAAATTGTTCCCAATGTATTATTAAAAAGTTAAATATTTGTTGGATTGATGAGAAATTATCCAGATGATTTTGTCAATACTGTGATAAACAGATATCTCTTAATGTCATTAATGAGGAGCTGATTGAAAGTGGTCATAAAGTAGATTGTTTCTTCTGCTATCTCTCACACACGCACACAATAAATGATTTTCAGCAGGAGAAATCGTTTAACTAATTGGTGTAAAGTTAGATAATGAAGATCATTTCACTAGAAAGAATTTCTTGCTACCTTAGTCAATTATAAAACAGTCTATTAAACATTTTGACTTCTATCACAAATGAAAATATTTGTACGGGGTGACAAGAAATAACTGGAATAGATGTGTTAGCTTACAACTCTTAATAATCACAGAAATCAAAATCAGATTGGTAATACACAGATACGAGGCTATGCCTTTTGAAAAATATTCAGCAACAGGCCTCAATTCATTCCTTGGTATTTTTGGCCATTCCTCCTGGAGAGAGATTTTTCAAAATTTCAAACTTTTCTGAAGCTTAGAGCAAACCCTATTCTCTGAAATAAACTATCCAGAATAATTCCTGATTGATGTCTGGAGAGTACATGAGCCATTCTTGGGCTGTTAAGAAGCCTGCTGACTTACACTATTCTGGTGCTCTTCTTGTTCTGCATGTGTTGCAGCAGAATCTTGCTGAAAATTGTATTTTTTGTTCCAAATTCTTTCAGGAGCAGGGAAGCAAAGTTCTCTCTAAGATTTTTAACCCCATTTTTCATCGGCAAGCACGTGACTATAAGTATCTTTTTGCAAAATGAACTTACCCATGGCTTTTCTTACTCATGTGGAAGTTTTTAGCAAAACAACCGTATCTTCTAAATTTTACAAAACGTTGTACAAAATACACTTACAAGTTCAGAAAGAATCATAAAATTAACTTGTTAGACATTTTTAGTGACTAAAACAACCTGTTTAGTCATAAAAAATCTCATTCCAAGGCCATAACTATGTAGGACCTTTTTCTGTCTTTCGATAAAAGCTGATTGACTAGCAGTATTTTTCAAGTAAATCCAATCATTATGGCAATTGTGGGTCAGTTTCACTGAAAAAAAAAAACACTTTTTCCTTAATCGAGGTGGGAAGCTCGTAAGTCTTATCATCTTGGAAGTCTGTTTAATATACAGATGGGTGACAAAACAATACGAACATCCATGAAAAAGGTATGGTCCATTTCAAAGGACCAGAATGCGCATGTCACTTTGCACTCAATTCTGCCACCTAGTGGTTATGAAAGGTAAGGTATCAGTCGCTCAACATCAGTCATAGGTGTTGCATGCGCTTACCATACGCTCTGGAAAACTCAGTAATGACTGACTTGTCAGAGTTCGAAAAAGGAATGATTGTTGGAATGCGGTGCACTGGTTGCTCCGTAATGGAAACAGCCAATTATTTGGGGCGTGCAAGGAGTACTGTGTCAACCATTGTGACAGCGTACACGAAATGCAGTAAATTGTCATCTGTGAAGTACAACAGTGGACGGAAAAGAAAGCTTTCTGAGAGGGATAAAAGAGAGTTGACCCCCATAGCGGTCAGAAAGAGCAGGCAATCTTTAACCCAGATAGCGTCATATATAAATAGTCATTTCCAGAATCCATTTCAGCAAGAACTGTCCAAAGGGAATTTCATGCTTCGAACATTTACGGAAGAGTTGCAATTCGTACGCCATAGGTGTTCGTATTATTTTGTCACCCATCTGTACATATATAAGTTTCTGGCACTCTTTCACTACATAAGGCTGACATAGAAGAAACTTCACAATTTGTCAAACGGTTTGTCAGCTGGTGTTCATCTCTTTTACAACTTTTGTCATTGAAATATTTGGAATATATCAAATTCTCTTTACAGTCTTTTTGTCAATTCTGGAAATGTTGATTGTTCATTTTTTACCTTGTCGTGGCCTATCTGTCCCTATTATAATCAGGCTCTTGGAGCAGATTAACAGCATTCAATAGTTTATAGATTAGAAGTTTAGTAAATTCTACCAAGATTTCTAGTTACCGTTCATTGCTGAGCTATAAACACTCCTTTCTTTTTCCTCATCACTAATGATTAATTTGATTCACAAAAGTTTAATTTAGAAGCCATGCTATTAAATATGAATTTGTTGATGTGTTTAGACCTTTCCTAATTATTTTAAGTGTTATTCCCACAATGTTATCTAATTATTGCACTGGTTTAGTTGAAAGGTTCCTGATTTGAGTACAAGTTCTGACTTGAATGTTTATAGGGATTTCATTTGGAATGTATTTAAAGGTCTTATTTAGCTCTTAGAAAAGCAGAGCACAGTAAACCATATCTCTAGCCTTTACTACCAAATCTAACCAGTGACATGGCGCATTATTCTAAAAATGATTATCACTGCTAGCATTTTAAAGTGCTTTCGGTATATTGCAATAAATGCATAATATTGCACCTAGCAGGGAATGTATTTTAGGAATAATAGGGGTTTAAGTGACCCGAAAAAACTTCAATTACAGTACAGTAATGGCTGTTAGCCTTTTTCTGCCCAAAAATCTAGGATCGAAGTTGTTCTAATTTTCCAAAAATTTCTATTTTTTAGCATGCCCAAAAATGTCACAATTACTTAATGATTGTCCCAATTTTCCTAAAATATATTGGAATTTAAAACAATTATTTAAAACACTATGGACTTTTTAGACACCTTTAAGAAAATTAAGATAACTAAATGTCGAGGTCTCTATTAATAACTTGCATACTTACAGTGGACTATCTACTTCATAGATTGTAATTTACAATTGGTTAGATCTTGCCAATTTCTTTGTAACCCTCGAGTGTTCAATATCTCTGAATTTGAACCTATTCAATATGCAGGTCCTGACAATGACTAATTGGGGGCCTGAGCAAAGATGCTCAGTCATATGAGTATGTGTAATGCATAAACAATATTTTTGCACCTTGGTTTTTAATTAGAACAAAATTCTTAGCACTGTCAATTCTAAATTAAGTACTTTAATTTGTAAAAAAACTCTTTCTTTTTTTTTTTTTTGTACAGAGCAAAACTCTTTTATATAACTTTAGCAACTTGCTATTTGTAACTTTAAGATGAATTTAATAACTTCAACTTATGGGAGAGTTAGAATTGGAAAAAAAGGTAAATATTTTATAATTTAATGTATGGATTTGGGGGCCCGTTGAGGTCCGGGTCCCTTTACCTATGCGATAATAAGGGCCTGTCAATATGTTAGTAATTTTGCGTAGTTAACGTGATGATGTGATTCTGTCACAAGACTATAATGGAGTCTGCAATGAATTGTTTGCTGCGACACATCATTATGCAGATAGACGTTATTTTTAAAAATATGTTTGACGTTATTTTTTCACTCTTAATAAAATTTAGCATTCCATTTTAAAACTATGCTACGAGTTATTAGACTAATATAAGTGATAGAAATTATGCTCAGACATGCATTGCACGCTTTCTACATTTCAATGCAGAAATCTTCACCTTATTTTATTGCAGAAATTTTGAGAAATAAAGCAAGGATTACTATATGAAAATATTGTTATTAATTGTAGGAACCGTGTACCCCTGCACATACTTCTCATCCCTACTACTATGAAAACAGAGTTTAAGTCCAATTCAAAATTTCTTTAGCAAAAAGGCTAAATCCAGAAAGAAAACTTGAGAAAAATGCTAAAATACCAGGATTCAGACACCGGATGCATTCCCCCAAAATTTTTTTTATCTTGGTGTGTTTTATTTTTATTTGCAAGGTAAGGCTGCATTCACACCACATTGTAAAATTCTGCGACGAGAAGTCATAAAATATTTCTCTGGGTTTTCTTTTCCAAAGGCTCTGTGACCATCAACAAAAGCAATGTGAATTTCAACAAAAGAAAGGAGAGGTGTTAAACATGTCAGGGAGTCCCTTTTGTGGCACTTCCCCTTCTTGCAAGAGTGATAGAAGACTCACCACATCAAAGAAGCATACAGACGAGCCTCGGTCGCGGAATACTGTCTGATTGCACTTTAAATGTTAAAAATTAGTCATGATATCTTTAAAAAATTAATAATTTACAAAATAACATAACATTTTTT
The DNA here is from genome assembly GCA_963932465.1 of Maratus speciosus. NCBI lineage: Eukaryota > Metazoa > Arthropoda > Arachnida > Araneae > Salticidae > Maratus > Maratus speciosus. The sequence continues at coordinate 576,250,315 of OZ010787.1, forward strand.
TTCTTAAATTGTGAAATGAAAAGGTAACTCATACATTCTTACTACCGAGATAAGTTTAATTCTAATACATTATATAAAGTATAGCATCACAACTATATCGATAAATAATAAAAAAAATACTATGCAATTTTTTTAATTATTTTCCAAAACTTTTTGGTTTATATTATATATTTAATTCCATCATGTTTGTCTACTTTATCTATCCACACTGAAAGTTGAGAAACCTTCAACTTTTATAATTTATTATATTCTTCACATTGTGTGCTGGTAAACTGTTTCTAATATCATTTTTTGTTCGATTTAAACAGCTAACTCCACTTTCTACTAGTATGAATTGGAAAGGTGCACATTGTTCTATTAAAGAAGGTATGAAGGTATATTTAAATATATCATTTACATGCAAAAATTCAAAGTAATTCCTTGAAAATCATATTTATGCATTTTTGCTGCAAAATACACTGTCCAAAACAGCTAGGGGAGCACATGGTTTTAACAAAATTACGCAAATATTTACACTGACAAGTAACGTAAAATAAAACATCTATAATGTAAAGCATAGTAAAAAACAGATGAAGAAAATTCCTCATGCAAATTAATGTTTATGACGTCAAAAGCTAGAAAAAGGAGACAAGTGCAGAAATCTGGATTTTTCAGAAACGTCTGTTTCACACTCTCCGTTGTAAAATTCAATTGTTCTGCTTGTATTTTGAGAAAAGGTGATTTGAAAATGACAACAATGTGATTTACCTGAATCCATGCCTTGGCGTGTTATCGGGACAGTTGAATCTGGGGAAACACAACAAAGTGTAGCAGATGCTGTTGGAGTCACAAGAAGTGTCAAACCAAAGCTGTGGTCGGTCATACCTCAGAAACTGATGACAGATGTATCGGTTTGAGTGTAAAAACGCAACAAAATCCCTACTTCTAGTCTACGGCTACGGATGATTTGAAAAGTCAACCCCCAAAATACTCCATCTTTGTTGAAATTTATCTCTAAAACCATCGAACAAGGAAACCACTTATCCCATATCTACGTCCCCGCGGTTGCGCTGTTGGGGGTAACAGGCGGTCGATTGATTGTTCAACTGGAACTTCTGCAGATGTCAAAAGTGTAATTAATCATTTCGAACCTCTTTCAAGAAATGAAATGCGTGTTTTACAGGGCATTATTTAAAGATGCTGCCATTTCAGGATTGTGATCACTGTTGCTTCAGTAATTGAATTAATTGTATCCGGGGTTCTTTGTTGACTTATAATAAGAAAAATATTGCATATTGCATATAAAAATATGAAAACTGGAAATTTTATAGTGAAATGTACAATAAGTTCGCTGCAGCAAACAGATTTTAATGCGAAGAAATGCTCTGTAATGTTGAAAAAGGTAAAATAGTTCGATTAAAAAGTTTTATAGTATTAAAAACTAGCATTTTAACAACCTTTTCAGGCGCATTTTTTAAGTTTATATTTTCAATTTTATTTTCAAAATTGCACTATTTTAATTCATTTTACTTCATAATTCAAAAAAGTAATTTAGTTACCAATTTTTCCGTACATTTAAAAAGCACTAATAACAATATTTCCTTTCCATAAACAATGATATTTATGCACGAGTATTGAAACAGAAAGACTACTTTAGAATAATTATATTTTAATGTGAGAATAACATTATATGTAAAAAAAAATTACGCCATTAAAAAATTATAACATTGAACTGCCATCGGAAGCACACCTTTTGTACATATATATATTTTTTTCTTTTAATTCTAGCATATCTGGATATGATTTAAAAAACTATTAAAATTTTGAATCACATACACAAATCAAGTTGAGTTCAATTAAACAATGTAATTAGAATTGTCTGTTTTTATTTTCAAACTTTAAAAAATGTATCTTCAATACATGAAAGGTTTCTAATTCAGATTGAAGCTAAAAGTAAATTTACAAATGTGTTTCAAAACACACTGGTGCAGCGAAGGATAGGGGGAAGAGTTCGGGATTAAACCCCCTCCCAGAGCTGCGATTTTGTATGTTTATACAAAACTCAAATGTTTATAAAATCTTACACATTTTTTACAAACATAGATTAAATAAAAATACCACAAATTTACGCATTTATTTTCATTACATCAAGTAATTGTCGGGGATTTTTCTGCATTTTTTAGAAATTGAGTACATTAGTATAGTTAAACATTAGTCAAAATGTCAGTTTTTGGAAATTTATATCTCGTGAGGAAACTATGCATTTTTATAGGCATTTACGTATACTTCCCAGCATGTCAGTAAAAAAAAAAAAAAAAAAAAAAAAAAAAAAAAAAAAAAAAAAAAAAAAAGCTGTTATCTCTTTCCCTTCTCAATTATAACAATATTAATGTTGAAAAAATTGAAAAATTATCATTTTTGACAGTTTGTGACCCAAATAAAGGGGAGGATGACTTTCATATGAGATTTATCAAGGTAAATACATATTGTCTAATACTTGTAGCAGGGTCGAAACTAGAGGGGGCAGAGGGAGCATGTGCCCCGGGCGCCAGAACGAAAAACATACGGGGCGTCAAATGAAGATTGGTTTCTGAGTTCTTAAGAACCAACACTAGCCTAATATTAAATGTACTGAAGCGTCCTTTTCAAATTTCTCGCTTGCATTTTAATATTTTTATTTATTTTTCTTCTTAGGATAGATGAGGTTGATTTTTAAAGTTGTTAGTTTGTATACGTTTTCGATTTTGGTTGCAGTTTTCTTTCCCCCCCCCCTTTTTTTTATATTTATTTAATGAGGCTACTTTTAATTTCGGAACCGGTTCCGAAAGTGAAAGTAACTTTATAAAAAAAAAAAAAAGCTGCAACAAAATTTGAAAAAGTAAAGATTACCCGATTAGAGATATACCTCAGCTATCCCAAACAGAAAAAATCATTTGAAAATATTAAAATGCAAGCGAGAAATAGAAATTTGGAAAGGACGCTCACATAGGTTTAACATTAGCTAGCGAGTTTCTTCACCTTACTAGTGTAGTCTCTTAAGACAATGTGGCTATCTATCAATGTGTCACTGTCACTTTAACCGCCTCATTTGTAATTTTTACAACTACCGTAAAATCTGTGAAATCTATATAACAGAATCCTGTCTTAGATGAAAAAATTACATGTTCCCAACAGAAAGAATACCATCAATTATACCTGCTAAGACAGAAACCTGTATAAAGCGGATTTTTTTTTCCGGTTCCTTTGGATTTCGTTTTCAGTGTTTTAATGAATCACTATTTGACAAAGTTGATTACGTAATTCAGTATTACGTATTTTTTTATTACATACTTTAAATTTTAAAGAAAGTCGGTTATAAGAAACTTAGTGAAATTCTCTTTGTAAAATTACTTTGCGGAGGCCGGGAGGGGGGGGGGGGGCGGTGGACGAATTCTATGTTTGCCCCCGGGAGAAAAAAGGCTAGTTTCGGCACTTGTCGGACATTTACTTTTATTCCAACTGCTCTATGAGATTGAAATTGCAGAAATGACATTCAAAGAAAATTATCTGAAATGTTTTCATTACAATTTTACGCATGCAAATTTTAAATATTGGGGGTAAATTTACAAAGATTTAATTGCAAAAAAATTACAAGCCGTTCTTTGAGTTGAAACATACTTTTAGATTTTTGTTTATTATTATTATTCAACATTTTCTCAAATTTATACACGCTAATTATTTCTGTTGTCGACATCCGTTTTTCTAAGCATTTACATAACTTTTGAATAAGGTATCATTCGAAAGGATTTTGAACCGGCTTCTGGCATAGTTCAGTCACATTTTATTAAAACATGTTTTTAATTAAAATTGCAGTTAAATAAAAATTAAATTGCTTTCACAAATGAAATGAGGGGTTTTTCTCAAATCAATGTTGCCACAAAAATAAAATACGCATTATTTCATACTCAGCAATGTTTCTAAAAGAAAATAATAAATAGTACAAAAAAGAAAAAGTGTGACGTCTCCGTACGGGTTTATTTTATATTTATGATTAAAAAGCAAATTTGAAAGCGAAATGTTTAGAAGAATAGATACCATCGAACGACCGAAGCAGTGGTATTTCACGTGTTAGCTTTAAAACTGTGCTTTGTTGTATCAAGTTAAATTGTATTTTATATGTATTAAATTTATTTCTCTTTGTCCCGGGTTTTTCACGAAGCGATGACATCATGTTTTAATGCAGTTAAAATACGATTGTTAATTTTAAAACTAAGCTCGGCTCTTCGACATAATATACTCAAATTTCGTTAAAATACGTTACTTGATTAAAAACAACAACAACAACAACAAAAAAAAAACAAGCTCTTAATTAAAAATTAATGAAAAAAGAATCGGGAAATTTTTTTCAAAAATTGCACTGCGAAATGTGAAAGTCTCGCACAGGTTTAGTGCTATATTTTAAATGTGCAAACTGTAATTTCGTTATGTCTGCTTATAACTTGAGTTCCGCTAAATGTATTTTGATGGGATTTGCACAGTTACATAATTTTTCAAGGAAGGTTTTAGTCGTTCTACGTTGCTTAGTTATACAATTATGGGGGGAAATTCTTTAATCAGATGAAACCGATTATTAAAGATTCGCCTATATGGAAAGTGGGCGATTTTGATGAGACTTGCATTGTTAGTTAAATATTTTTTCAGAGAAGGCTTTAGTATATTGCATAATATTTAACGCTTCTTAGTTATGATTTATGAAGGAAAGTTCTATAATCCGGCGAACCCGATTATGAAAGATTAGTCTTTTCAAAAGGTTTTAATGAACAGATTTTGTTCGGACTTGCACAGGTAAAAAGACTTTTTTTTTTTTTTTCTTTTCAGGGATGCGTTTTTGCACATTTCATATCGTTCTATCTTTTTTTACCAATCCTGCTGTAAAGGATCAACTAAAAGAGTCGGTTCTTAACTGCCCAAACTTTCTCAGATATACATTATACATTAGAAAATATAATAGCGCAATGGAGTTCGTATCGGTTTCAGCAATGTGGAAGGACATTCCAGATAAAGGCCCATGTTGCGTTAAAGCACAAGATGAAATTCACCGATATATTTCGGTGTAATCAAGGTTCGTTTCGAGAAATCGATCAACGTAGCGGGCGAAGCCTGCTAGTTATAAATGTAATAAATCTTGTAGAAAAACAAAACAATTTTTTTTTATTATGATATATGTCAGAGGTATCACTAACAGAAATAAAAATATTCATAAATATACCGTAAAATTTTACAAAATAAAGTATGCACGCTTTTTCAATTATAATGTTGGTTTTAAAAATAGGCATATACAGGCTGTTTAAAAAAAGTGACAAACTTAAAGAAGTGGAAGAGTACGCAACAATTAACAATTTTTGTATACAAAACCAAGTCGCAATCCATTTATTCAGTTATTCTTGTTCACGAATCTATGATAGATATAAGATAGTAGATATTTGATTAACGAATAATAATGTAGTACTAGTCGAATGTGACAATCCCAAAATTTTCTTCTATCTCATACATGTTAATATTTCCTGAAAAATAAAGCATATCAGTGCCACCGGTTAGGTGTTTTACACCAATATCTAATGAGTAACATCTTGTGTCAAGTTGTAGGTAAATCTGAAGTTTGATGAAAATCCGTGAATTAGTTTTTAAGGTAGAACTATTGCAGAAATCCTAAAAAAATCTACATAGCAACGCCACCTGTTGGTCGATTTACTTGAAAAACTATTCAGGACCAATTTATATGAGAGACTGACTGAATCTGAAGTTTGATGGAAATTCACACATTAGTCCTTGAGATACAGTTATTGCAAAAATCGTGAAAAATGCAGCCTATTAGCGCCACCTGTTGGCCGATTTATACTAAAAACTAAATATCACTGATTTATATCAGGGATTAACTGAATCTGAAGTTTGGTGAAAATTCGGGCATTATTTCTTGTGATAGAGCTATTGCGATAATCATGAGTAATGTCGCATAACGGCGCCACCTGTTGAGCGATTTACACCAAAAAGTAATCAGCACCATTTGCTGTCAGGTACTAACTGAATCTAAAGTTTTATCAAATTCTGTTCATTAGTTCTTGAGATAGAGTGCCCACAAAATTTGTGTCACACACACACACAGACAGACAAACAGACGGGCAGACATACTCTTTATAAAAACATATTTTTATGGTTCTCTGACCCCTAAAACGTGTAAATTCGTCGAAAACTGGAAGTCGAAAAAAATTTTGATTTGAATACTTTCTTCTATTGAAGATAGAAGAAAGTAAAAATTATGTAAAAGAGAAGTTTAAAAAACTGACAAAAATTTCAACTACTTCAAACTTATCTTTAAATGATATTAAGTTCATTATTTATATTAATGAAAAACAGTTTATATATATATAATGTGCAGACTTGCCAAGTTTTTTTTTTTTTTTTTTTTTTTTTTTTTTTAATGGGGGATGTCTGATTTTTACTTGAGTTAGCACACTCCTGATTTTGGCTGTATTGCTTCTGAATTTCTAATACTCTTTATAATATTCTGTTATTTTATTTACAAGTGGAATGAGAATGGTGGATAAAAAATTCAGGAAACTTTCTTTTCATGTAATCGACAAGGAGTAGTTACGTGATAAACTATTCAGGTCAAAAATAAGTAATAAGTATAGATTCTTTAAAACTTTTAATACTTACTTTATGTATAGAGCCAAGAACAAAATTTTAGCTTTCATTTTAAAATGATATAAAATAACAACTACTAGAATCCAATCAAGACTAAAGAAATGTCTCGAACTGTAGGTCGAGATGGAAATTGCAAATTTACATTTGGCATTTTTATCACTGATTTGTTGATTTTGAAAATAAATAAATAAATAAATATTTTTCAAGAAAATATATGTTATTTATTTATTGATCCAATTTAAACGATATAGATAAATCTATTTTTTTTTAATAGAAAACCAATGATAGACTCTTTACGAGTTGCCAAGGCATTTCAAAGGTATTTCGTACGTGCTTTTATTTATTCATCTCTATTAATTTTGAAAAAGTTATAAAAAATTTCCTGTTAGAAGTAAGTTATATCTTTACGTCAGAAAATTGTAAATCGGTATTATTACTTTTTAATGTATAAGCGCTGCGTACTATTTTCTCTGCTCAACGATGCAAAATTTTCTGATACATTTACGGACTCATTTTTATGCGTAAAATCATGTAATTAATAGACATGACAGTTGAATTGATTTAGAATGTAATAGCAATTTTGCCTTTAGTAAATATATTATATCTTCAGTTACAAATTATCGCTGTCTTATGATGACGTTTATCGGGCTGTAGCGTCCAGAATTTCAGTTTGAAACGACATTTTCGGAAAGATTATTTACCACTCTCGCAAAATCGAAATTAATTTCAATTTCATTGTTTTTGGACTTAAATACACTAATTCAAATTAATGCGTTAAAGAATAAAAAGAGAAAGAGGAATGTATTATAAAGTGGTTAGACTGAATTTCAGAACATCCTTTAAAAGCATTTTATCCAATTACCGACCATGATTCATAAAGTCTTTTAAATAAGTAGATAAACTTTATGAACATCCTTTTCTATTCTAAAATAAGTGATGGTTCATCCCAATAACGCATACCAATTTCATTATGTTAGATGTTGTATGATACTATTAAAATATACATAAAATCATTATCACCCACAGACTATGCAATGTATCTGAATTAGATAGTCACATCAAGAGAAGCTAAAACGTGATTTAAATGAACGTAAAAGAGGTTTTATATTGTACATGCATAACTGTCCATCCTTTCAATAATTTAAAAATCAAATAACCTATTTTCGATAAAAAATTTCTGGTAATGATTGAAATCAAACCAGAATCTGTAATTAAAAATAAAAATCTTTTTTATTCCTTAAATTTTCTGGTTGAAAATATGTTTATTTAATTTGGTAAGAAACAGGGACGTTGGCAGCTATGCATATTGCATCTGTATTTTCATTCTTCTACACATAAACCTTACATATATTTAAATGTTCCCAAGTAGATGCATAAATATATTTAGAAAAATGACGACAAATTCTATTTAAAACTTTAAGGGTTAAATCTTTTTTTAATTTATGCATTCAATGTTTAAATCATCCTTGTGTGTACAGGCGCAGTAGCAATGTTGAGAGCCTTTGTGCAAAAGTCGTTTAGCTCTTTATTGTACCTCCTTACTTCTCCAAAAAATTACTTTATACAAATCATTTTGATGAAACATGTATGAAAGATGTATAAATGAAATCAGAATTGTTTAAATAATAAATTTGTTGAACAACAACAATTAGCAGTAACATTTTCAGCAATAATTTGGAATGATTCGACTCATATGGATCGTAAAAAAGAAAAAAAATTGCCACTTTCAAAATAAGTATTTGACAACAAAAGTGTCAAATCAAAAATAATTGTGAAAGTTCCTATCGGCCCAACATATTTTCCTAATTCAATATATCCGTACCAATTTCTGGTCTATGTGTTTCTTTGTAAAAGCTTAACAGATAATGTGATAAAGTGTACAAGAATGACATTTGTTTATTATTGATAAGACAAAATTGTAGATATCATAAAATTCTACTTACAAAATCGATGCCAATAGTCTATTATAATAGTGGGAAAAAAAATAAAAAAATTTCAAAAATTGTATGGCTTATAATCCAGACATTTTGCATTTCTTGTGTCCCTGCAAATGGATTGTAAATGTGATGCATGCCATTTTCAGTAGTACTCTAAAAAATGTAAAAAATGGAAAATAAAGATGTGCTTCAAACAATTACCAAACGTAGATTTTAATGTATGCGAATTCTTTTGTGTATTTCAGTTATTTTCAATAAAAACTATATTATACTAAATCTTTAAAAAATACACAAAATTCATTGCAGGCGAAGCATATCAATGAGAACGCGCGGGAAAGCTTGACAGATAGAGACATAACTGAAATTATATAATTGTTTTAGCAGATTTTAAAGTAAAAACAAATTACAATGAAATTTTTTTATACAATTTACTGTCTTAGATAAAATTTATGATTGAATTTAAGCTACAAGAAAATGAAGAAATATTAAGAAAAATATAAATTAATTTGTCTAGATATTTTGAAGTGAAATTTAATTTTTTCATACAACTTTAGAAAATAAATTTTAATTTGAATTCCAGGGAGTCGCGTAAAATATTATAGTTATCCAAAATCAGAATTATTGATAACTTGCATAGTAAAGAAAATCGTGAAAATATAACGCATATTTCAAACAAATAATATCGAGACAAAAGAAAACAATGTACTTGTCTTGATACAGTGGCGTATCCAGTGAGTGGATTGATGGGGCTGCAGCCACCTCCGAAATTTGTTATTTAATAATAGCATTAAAATTTTTAATTACAAAAGTTTAGCGAAATATAAGGAAACCGGCTAAGTTGAAATTCAAAAGGAAGCGGGAAAATATTTCGTTTTATACGTAATTTATGTTATTTTGCAGAGACCATGAAATTTACCATTTAAGTCAAGTTTCCGTTATACACAGACTCTCTTTGCACCGCGTTTTATTGTGTAAAATATATATATGTGGTGAATAAAAAGGCATTATTAATTTTAATTATTTTAAAAAACATTAATTTATCACTTGAAACTCTGTGATTTAAGGTAATGTATTGATTGAGATATCTTGTCAGTATATGAACTGCAAAGCCTTGAACCTTTTTTTAAAAATTTACTTAAATACTTGGTACGTTATAGATTTCTTACTTAGATCGTTACAGCAGTGTGATGTGTATTTTATTTCGATAGCATTACAAAATATTAAAAAGGTTGTGTAACTTTTTAATCAGAAATAAGTTTTATTTACATTTAAAATACAACATAAATCTAATTGAGTGATTCCGAATACCCAATATACAAAAAGTTTCTTATCAACCACAATTTCTGATTAAAAATAAATAAAAAAAATTCTGTCATATTGGGCAGTTTAACCAAATTTTTGGCACGTGGCAGTCTCAGAAAAGTCATCAACAGGGAACTGCAATTCCAAATGTATCCCATTTATGAGAAAATGTAAAACGCTGTTCAATACTCTAAGTATTGTAAATGCACGTATGCTCCAAAACAAGCCCGCGAATGTGTTGAATGAAGTGTGGGGAGGGAGGCTTATAGTGAGAACGTTTTGACACATTTACACATTCATTTTTTGACGGAAAGATATAAAATTGGAAAACCTGACCATGGAAGCGATTTGGAATCGAACTGTTTTTTCCATTTTTTGATCAATCAATTACCTATTAAGTTAGAAGCAATTTTGTTCACGTGACACGGCCTTTTGCTCCCCTCACTGACTATAGATTTTCTTCTTTCGTTCGGAAGTTCGATTCAAAATGCCAATTTTGACAGTATTTTTGAAAGATCTATTGCTTTTACAAGAAAACGGAAAAAACAGTTCGATGACATAGTTTCTGAATAACAACACCTTCTAGTTTCATGCGTTTCCGAGCAAAAATGAATTTAAACTTATGTCAGAAAGTTGACCATATGGATTAGAGAACAGCCTTAAATAATTTTAAATTTGCCGTTTACGTCGATTTCATTTACTATTTATTGAGATACATTTTAGAACATAATTTTCAAAATTCCGTTTTAAAAAATGAGGTGTAATCATGGAATTATACTTGTTTAAGATAGACACCTGCCTAAAACGACAGTTCCCGGTCTCATGCGATTCCATCGTAGCAGGTTTCATTGTATGATAGATGCGTTACCTGCTATGGTAAAAACCCGTTTAAAACGAAATTTCCCCCTTTTTTGCGATTCCCCCTTAGAAACATTTTCTATATCTCAGCCATCTCAAAAATGATAAGTCTATATACGTCTGTCTTGAAGGGCAGTGGTACATTTTTATGCCTATTCCCAAATGCCAAAATAGCACCAGCATTTTTAAATAAAATTTTTCATTATACGGTTAAAAAATATATTTTGAGTGCTTTTACATACTTAAGAAAATAATTAATTTATTTCATTCTTAAATTTTCCTGTGCTTCTTCTTCCATCCATTCCTCCCCTTTGCTGTTATTTACTAGTTACGAACCTAATAAAATTCTATGTATAGACGTAATTTTCTCGAAAACAACTGAAAATAAATATCATGAAACTATACACTTCTCACGTCTGTCTCTACAAAATTTCGCTTCGTATCGTAAAGTCGTATAATAGATGCATGAGAGATATAGGAACTCAATATTTTCGAAAACTCTAATTACATGAGTTTTTAATATTGTTTTAAATTTTCAAAAGAATAAACTCAAGTTCAAATGCACTAACATTTCGAATTATGAAAGTTCGTATTAAGGAAGGCCTAATGATGTATAATGTCAAATGTATATAAAAAAATGAATATCTTAAAGTTTAGTTAAAATGCATTTATTTACATTGGTATCATTATGAGTCTATTAATAATGCGTTGAACTTGGCTGTTTTATACCCAGTTACAAAATATATATATATATATTTATCTCTGAGTATTCAATACACTTTAATAAAAGTTGAATGTAAACATAGACTATAGAGTAGATAGAGTAGATAGAGTTTTTTTTATAGAGTTGCAAGCTTTTCAGAATTTCATGAATAAGTCTCAGCAAATGCGAATTTGAACATGCAGTGGCACCAAGACAATTGCATCATCTAGGATGGATTTGTCTTAAACGCTAGAGATAGCATAAAATAAATCAGATTATTATTTTTTTGTAAAATTTATTAGTAGTTATAAATTAAGTTTTTTTTTCAAAATAATACGATATCTCATTTTTCATACATTATGTTTTAACAAATAACACGCTTTTTACCATAGAACACAAATCATTCTTTTGCTTCAAAATTTTTCGTTAAGGCTGTTCTTAACTGCTCTGCTCAACAAGCGCAAAACGTTTTGACACATTTACAAACTCATTTTTTAACGGAAAGGTATAAAATTAGAAAGCCTGGCCATGGAAGCGATTTGGAATGGAACTGTTTTTTCCATTTTTTGATCAATGTAATGCCTATTGAGTTATATCATATTGAGCCATGCCTATTGAGTTATAAGCAATTTTGATCACGTGACAAACACGTTTTTCGCCCGCTCTTGAGTGCTCTTTCTTCCTTCGCGCTGAAATTCGGTTCAAAACGCCCACTTTGACACTATTTTCTGAAAGGTCTATTGCGTTTGCAAAAAAAATGGGGAAAATAGCTCAATTACACAGTTTCTGATATATAATTGAAGAGTAATAAAAAAAATAAGAAGCAAAATGTAGTGGTGGTTATGAAAATGAATTAATATTGGCTTATTTCCCATACAGAAATCATACTGACAAAGTTTAAATTAATAAATCATAAATGAAATCCGCCATTTAATCCAAAACTATTAAAAACAATTAATTTCTTATCTTGGATAATTTTTGTCATCTTTTAAATGACCAGCACCGTTTCATTTGGACATAATATTGTATAATTTTTCAAGTATTAACGTTTAAGGAATGTATATTCTTTGAACATTTTTAAAATTTATTTTATAAAATCTCACTGACATATTTTTAAATGGTTTTAGAAAGAAAAAATGATCTATTCAGGGGAAAATGCTATTTTTGAAGGAAAATTTGCAAAAACCAATTAATTTTTTTAAACCAAACTAAACGAGCTAAAATAAATATTTTTGTTGTGAAAGTCTCGTACTAAACAATTTTTAACCATATCGACGGAAAAATCCGGATTTGTTGTAGAAATTCAGTTGGGCCGGGTTCGGGCCGAGATTTTAACGTTTTTTCCTGCCGGACAGGATTCGGGCCGAAGTTTTAGATATAAGCTACACCTTTTTTTTTTTTTTTTTTTTTTTTTTTTTTTTTTTTTTTTTTACAACGTTGAAACGCTCAAACGTATTTGTGCGTTTGAACATTGTAAAAAGAGGAAAATAAAAGCTTATATATTTAAAACTCGCACAAAGTAATTGGCTTACCGAACTTTTAGCTTTTTTTATCAGTCCGTGCCATTAATATTTTTTTTGTATTTGTCGGGTTCGGCTCTGGTCGAGTCTTTAACTTTTATACTGGGCCGGGCTTTAAAAAAACCTTTTAAACCGGACTAGGCTTATAAAAGTTAAAAGTTCGTCTGACTTTTAACTTTTATACTGGGCCGGGCTGAACTTTTTTCAATGAGTCGAGACCGGCTCGGGCGCGGAATTTCCGACCTCTTCAGACCTCTATCCTGACGCCTGTGTTCGCTGCACACATTATAACACTGGATTGGCGCGCCCCTGTAAAATAACACAATTTAACGTTTAGATTGGTACATTTTTAACATGCATTGTAAGATGTGTTATTACTTTTTTCATTTATTTATTTCAATTTTTAAAAGGAATAAGGAATTGAGCTTATATTGTTATATCCAGTTGTCTTGTTTACACAATTTTAGCAAAGTCCTTTATATTAAATATATTTATTCACAGCTAAATAAGGTTTTAAGGTGAAAAGTTTTGTGAACAGTCCCTTAAGGCTGTCCTGAGAAATGTATTTTTCTCCGCTCAAGAACACGAAACTTTCTGACACTTTATTAAACAAACGAAACAAACTTTTCTCTCACTCGACAAGTTTAATTCAAAACGTCTAAATAGAAAAACTGTTAGAAAAACCCTAAATTTGTAAAAGATTAAAAAAAAAAAAATAAATAAATAAATAAATAAAAAATAAAAAAATGTTATAAGCATTGATCGCTATATTTCAACCCCACTTCACCCCCTATCGTTCCCCTGCCTATCCCTCCCCCTTCACTCCCCTCAGATCCTTATCGTAAATTGATCTCAGATACCAATTTGTTGTGTTGTAAAAGGCTCCACGCTCTACTACAGATAAACCGATAACCGAAAAGGAACCGAGCAGGAAAGAGTTCTACTCTATAGCATCAAAATGGGTGCCTCTCAAAGTTTGTTATCAGTATCTTAAAGATTTTCCCTAAGATTCCCCATAATTTCTTCCCTTTCAGTTGCGAAAACGCTATTACACCGATGTATCCTGTTAACAGCTAGTCGAGACGGAACGGACAATGCTACTCAGCTGCAAACATAGTTGTTCTTGGCCACAGGACAAAGGATATCCATCCAAACAGTCCGAAATAGGCTTCACCAGGGTGGTCTCTATGCACGTAAGCCAATGGTCTGTATTCCGTTGGACCTCAAGCAACTCTGCGGCCCAAAGACGGTGGGAAACTGAACATCAAATTTAGAGGCAACGTTGTTGGAGTCAAATTCTGTTTACAGACAAGTCCCAATTCAGTCTGGGTGTGACATACGACATGTTTTGGCATGGAGAGAAAGGGGCACTCAAAATAATCCCACATTCGTTCGTGAAAAATCATATTACAGACGAGGTGGGTTGATGCTATGGGCTGGAATTAGGATACGTGGACGTACGGGCATATCATTCGGAATGGTACTTTGACGGTCCAAAGTTATACAGATGCGATACTAAGACCTCATGTCATATTTTATGTTGCAGCTATTGGTGATTCCTTTTTTTCCATGCGTGATAATGCCACACCGCATACAATTCGTCTTGTGGAGAACATTCTTAAAGTTGAAACAATACAGCATATGGAATAGCCAACATGTTCTCCTGACCTGAATCCGATCGAGCATGTTTGGGACACACTCTGACGACGCATTGCAGCGAGACTGAGGCCTTCTTTTATTGTTCGGGACTTGGAGATTGAAATTCTTGAGGAGGGGAACAGTACTCCCCGAAAACTTATCAATAATGTCATTGAATCCATGGAAAACAGGTATGCGACAGTTTTACCCATTCGAAGGGACCACACGCCATATTAAATACATTTCATCATTCTTAAACAGCACTTTTTTTGTCATTTACATGTAACTAAATTGCTGCCCTAAATCATCTTTTCACGTTCTACCCATCGTTTCAGAGAATTAAAGCTCTCTTGCAATTTTTTTTGCGTGTTTTTTTCTGTATTGCGCATTGATACGCATGTTACTCTCAATTTTATGCCCATGCATAGCTGTCTCGCACTGTTCTCTTCCCCTTTTTGCCTGCTCCCCTGATTTTTTTGAGCGGTGTATGTATGAACAATGCCTACGAGTTATAATTTTCTAACTGAGTGAAAAAGTGTCCAAGCCAGGATTAGAACCATGAACTTTTGGTGTAAGCCGCCAGTGCATTACCAGTTAGGCTATCCTGGACAAATCTGGTGGACCTTTCCAGCCCAGAGAACCTTGTTGATTGTGACATCTGGTCTGATATCTGAATCATCTTAACAGAATAAATCACAGGTAATGGAACTCCAAGAAACACTGGATACATAAATACGGGGTGAGAAAAGTCTGCCCTATTTGTCCAGCATAGCTCAATGGACCCCGTCAACGTGACGTCACAGGCAACTCAACTCCGCGTATCAACTGCAAATTGGAACCATACAAACCTACAGAGTTCAGAGTATATTAGAAATGCACTATACCGTCAAAAAGGCTTGCAATATGAAGCAAGTTATCGCTCAAATCATTCGCCCAAACAAGACAAGCACGTGGAACAAGAGCTGAATTCATTTGACGGGAAGAGGTTTTCAAAGCGAGCCGCAAGTTTTTGGGCCAAATTGTAACCGGTTTCAGGGTTGCATTTTTAGTTTTTTGCCAAACCAACACATTTCCTCTCTATCTTTCTCTGAATTCTGTGGTTTGTCTGGATCCAATTTGCGGATGATAAGCAGAGTTGAGTTGCCCGTGACGTCACCTTGGATGGGGTCCATTGGTAAAGCATTGGCAGCTTACGCCAAAGGTTCCTGGTTTGCATCCTGACCTGGACACTTTTTCACTCAGTTGGGAAATTACAACTCTTATGATTTATTTACCAATTGGAATAAGTGTGTTGAACTTAATATAGTGTAATTACACATCCAATGTTTTTTGGAGTTCCATTACCTGCGATTTATACTAGGTGTCATAATGAAAAAGGTTCTCTGGGTAAGAAAGTTACATCAGATTTTCCATAATAACTAATTTGGTTGAGCATTGGTAGCTTCTACTATAAAAAACTCCCCGGTTTGAATCCTAGTCTGGACACGCACATGCTTTCACTCAGTTGGAAAATTGCAACTCGTATGATTTATTGACCAACGGGAATAATTGTGTTGAAATTAATATAGAACAATGCCTGGTTCATGTCTCGGTTCTGTGAAGGTTGCCTTTGCATATGTTTTTAGTGCAATGCTTCAGCAAGAAAAAGCAGAACCTCTTGCTTTATTATCGCATTCTAGACAGTTTTCTCGACTCTTGCAAAAAATGCGATCATCACTGTATGGAAGTTTTAATAAGAGTTCAGTTCAGTTATCCATCTAAAGCTTAAAATACACGAACGAGACGGAGTGCGGGTCCTTTATCAGTTTGTTTGATGTGGTCATTCTTGTTGGAGTAGGATCTCTGACATGTTTATCACCTTTCCCGGTTAGAATATCTTTTGTTAATTTTGTGTGCTTTTCTTAGAACCTTTGAAGAGAAATAAAAGATGCCGCCACTGAGTTTAGAAAAGCCCAGAGAAATAATTTACGACTCTTGCCACGGTATGTGGTTTATACACATCTTAATTATCTTTCCTCCATCTGTTCTTTTGTTTGTCCTTATGTTGAGATTTCTACGAAATTTAAAAATATTGTTGAAGTGAATTGCAGCATACTCTCAGTTGAAAATCATTACAATAATTTATGTAATTATTTTAAAAGTCTGCATAAAAACGACTTAATGTTTACTTTGAAGTTTTTTTTTAATGATGTTAAAATTTTCAACCTTAATCAAATTCAGTATGCCTCAAAAGTGGAGGGTCAAAGGGAGATATGCACACATTTTGTGAGGAGTGAATTATTTAGGTGATAGATTATTTATTGTTACTGTTGAGTAATAAATAGGCCAGTTTTTAACCATTTGGAAAAATGGTTATTGTCCTCTGTTAGGGTAGGAAATCAAAAACATATCTGAAGCGTTTTATTGGTTGAATCCGCATTTTATTCGTTTTCTGATTGGTCTATACAGTAATCTGTATTTTCCCTTTACTTTCAACAGAGATGGATACTTCTGTTGCCACTATGACAAAAAAGTAATAAAGACTACAAAAAAATAAATAATAATAACTCAGAAATAAATTGAGATATAACTTTCAAACAAATTGCATTTAAAAGTACATTTTTTTCTCTATACGACGGTGTAAAAAGTAATATTGTGAGATGTTTAGAAGTTTAAAAATGAAATTTCATTTAAAATTGGTCTAGGAATATTAATGTTTAATCCATGGCGTACGTAATGTATGACCAGCTCCGTAGAAGTTTAAAAATTTACAATACCGAAAAATGTAATCCATGGCGCACGTAATGTATGAAATTTCATTTAAAATTGGTTCAGGAATATTAATGTGTTAATCCATGGCGTACGTAAAGTATGACCAGCGTCGTAGAAGTTTAAAAATTTATAGTACCGAAAATTGTAAAACTGAAATTTATTTTAAAATTTGTTCATGATGGGTCCAGGAATGTTAATGTTTTATTCATGGCGTTCGTAATGTATGATCAACTCCGTGCGATTTTTTAAGTCTTAAATTTTAGTCTTCGAAAAAATCAGTTTCCAAATGGTCGTTGTAATTTGTTAAATTGCTTTTTTTTCTTTTGTTTTTATGAAATAGTTCTAAAAGTTAAACTATCCAAAGTTTGCTACCAGAGGGGTGCGAATAAAGAGAAAGTGGTAATTTATTTTTGGAGGGAGGGGGTAGATGATTATTTTTTGTTACAATAAAGTAACAAATAGAGTTTAAAAAAAAAGGTTTTTTGGGATTTTAAACTATGAATGCTCGGGGGTAACAAGATTTTAAAGGGAGGTTTAGATGATTCCCTTTTTAAAATCGAAATCCAGAAATTTCTAGTATTTAACTATATTACTTCTAAATTAATGATTTTTTAAAAATAAAATCTTAATTATAAGATTCCCTTTAAATTTAACTGTCTTTGCTTAAAAAAAAAGTACTTACATTCGGGATTTTACGGTGCTACTTTTATTTTCTTGATTTGATCTATTTTTATGCCTTCTTTCAACTGTAACTTTCACGAAAATGCGCAGATTGCGTCAACAAAGGAATATTGGTATTTTAAAATCAAATAACTTCGTTTTGCATCGTGAAACGTATTTGAAGAATCAATTTTTCAATCTGTTTGTCCGTGTATTGGGCTGTCTTTCCGTCCACGTTCTTGATTTTTAAAAATGTTGAGATGTTTGAGAAATTTAAATATGCAGTTCAGGCGAACCACAATCTATCACTCTAAGTCTAACGTATGTAAATGTTTTAAAGGAATGCATGAAATGGTTTAAATACATTATCGTCTATTGGCTAGTATTGACTGAAGTGCATTTTAATTCTGTAAAAAATACAGGGTGTCCCTAAACTCATGGTACATACGTTAGGGGCTGATAGAACACAAATATAAGGCTCCTATAATACGGGCTGACTCACGCGGCCATATAATTGCCGATAGGAGAAGAATGATTGGCCACGCCGCGTGGGCAAAAATCGCTCATTGGTCAAAATGGGAAACAAAATGCTTGACGATTCAGCCTGTATTATAGGAGCCCTACACAAATAGACAAGCACAAATCACCATACAATCCACGATCGGATCGCAAGCCGTAAAGCGCTAGAGGGTGCCTCCCACCAGCGACCGCAATAAAAAGGCTGTTCACCGCAGCTGTCTTCATTCGTTCTGTGGATCAACGATGACATGGATGCTTTCTCAAATCAGGAGAAGGCCGAGGTGCATTACCAATCAACTGGCCGGCCCGATCACTCGATTTGTGATATCTGGACTTTTTATTTTGGGGTCACATGAAGAGCTTCATCTACGATGATGGTCCCATAGATTCCGTTGAAGACATTGTTGCCCGGATATCCGTAGCTGCTGACACCATACGAGAGATGCCTGGTGTTTTCGCCAATGTACGGCGGTCACTCCAAGTCTGCGTTATTGCTGGTGGCCGCAATTTTGAGCAGTTGCTGTGATGGGGGACGTACGTGTTGTTTACTTTCATTTTGTTGAATAAAATGTTTTTCTTCATATTATCGGCTTCCTTTCATTCCATCTCTGTCTATCTTCTTTCTCCTCATTTTGTGCCACAGTATATTCCGCGCTCTAGTTTTTTACGACTTGCGTTCCGACCGCGCATTGTATGGGGATTTGTGCTCGTCTAGTTGTGTTTTACTCCCCCCCCTAACGTATGTACGATGAGTTTAGGGACACCCTGTATATCTAATATTAATGTTGACTTATTAAAAATGGAATGTGCACACTTATACAAGGTGTTCCAAAAATATTGAAACGCACTTAAATGTTTCATCCGTTGGAGATAAGTAGGTAATAGAGGTAATATAAACTTCAAAAGTGTTCAAAATATGGTAGGAAATAAGTTATGGTAATGAAATAATCCTGCCATTAATTTGCAAAAAGTTAAGCTTTTAAAATTTTTATACGACCTTCCTAGACAATATTGGTCAGTTGGAATTTTTTCCCTTTTTGATGGCACAGGATCATTACAAAATATCTGTCTAAATAAAAGCCTGCATATATGTATCTTTAAAATTGAATGAGTTATACTAAATTGAAAATTGATCACTATGAATGTGAGGCATATATAAAATTAGAAATGAAAATCTATGGAATATTGTATGAAAGATGAAACACGAGCGATAATACATGTGCCTTAACGAAATGTAATCGATGCTTGCAACAATATTTGTAGCGAAATGTTTCCAGGAGCATTATAAGAACTGTCTATTGCAGAAGAGATAAAATATTTTGAAAACACTTTGTGAATTGCATTTTTAAAGTTTTGTTTCTAGGATTTAAAACTACACTTGTCTCTTTACATGATCACTACCCGGACACTGCTTTATTTCAACGAATTTTGATCAATTTATTTCACGGTTATTTACATATTTATGGTTTAAATAACGCCATCATCATTTTGTATTGGGTTCCTATTTCCTTTAATAAATATCATTTTAAATGATAAGCAAATATGATATAAGTCAGCTTTTCCCACTCAATTATAAATCAGTAAATTCTAAAGATACGGTTATGCAGTTTTTTGTAGTGATCTTGTTGCAGCAAATAGAAAAAAATTCTGACTGACCCTTTTTAAAGGGGTTGTATAAAAATTTAAAAAGTGTAACTTTTTGACAATCAATAGCAGGATTATTTCATTAATATAATCTTATTTCCTACCTTATTTTGAACATTTTTGCAATTTATATTACTCACTTATCTCCAACAGGTAAAATATTAAAGCAAGCGTATGTCACTCTTTTTTGGGACACCCTATAATCTTCTGCTTTAACTCATTCGCGACGAGCATCACGTATACGGACGTATATTAGAATACTTTATTATTCCTGTAAGTATTTTTTTAACTGAAATTTTTCCCTTGTTTAATTAAAGCATTTTTGCGATTACATTAAGCAATATTTTCTATTTTTAAAAATCAGTGACAAAGGATTAGAAATTCTGTAAAAGACGCTCGTCGCGAAGATGTAAAATTGATAAATTTGTAAAATGAACACTAGTATCAGAATTAACAATGTACTCACCATTCTGCAGGATTGGCACTGAAAATAGTTAAAATAAACAAAACAATAACAATTAATTTTACTTAATAAATAAACAAAACAATCTTAATAAGAATAGAAAATTATTTAGAAAAATCAAGTAAGCATTCAAATTTAAATTGTTACTTTAAATCATTCTTTTTATACTAACTTTGATCTCAGTCTTGCCCGGTGGATTTCGAAGTAAAACCATCAGAGGTGCATAAATGAAGCTGATGAATGCTACTGCACAAACAGATCTAAATAATTAGTTAAAAAATTAGTTAAGTTATAAACGAAAATTTATTATTGATATTTAAAAATATATTTATTTACTTTAAACAATTTTGTTATGATCATTAGTTCACTTTTAGCCTTCTTCCCCTTTTTTATTTGCATTTTTAACACTTATAATATGCGTTATTATAGTAAAAAAACAACAACAACAACAACAAAAAACGTTATTTTTTGGTTTACAGTCGTAATTTTGGACGTAATGGGTGTATATTTTAAAATATTTTCGAGGTTTTACATAATAGAACACATTAAAAATATACATTTGATGAAGATTATTTATGATTTATTCATTTTTTAAAATTATTTCTTATTGAACAGGGGTATACGTGTATACCTTCGCCAAATATTACACCTATTTTCCACTATTAGCATTTACACTTATTTTGTGAATTTGATAAATATATTATTCATTAAATAGTGTATTTTTTATCTATCTATAAATTCCTTTATATGAATATTAATTTTTACTCTGAAAATAATAATATATATACTTTTTAAATATATTTGAACTACTATTTAAGTCTTTCTTACATCCTCCATTACAATAAAATCCGGTGCAATAATTTACAAAATATAGCAGCATTCGTCGCAATTTAAAAATATTCAAAGGCAGGACCTCTTTAAGATTGATTTCGTATGAAATACTACCTATTGGATTGGAATTTCCGAAAATGTTTTGCAGATCTACACCGATCTAGAACCCAAAACCGCCCCCAGTAAAAAACTTTATCTATCTATCTATCTACACTTTTAAATATAACACTTTTTTATATAACACTATATCACACTATTTTATATAACAACTAATATATCATTTTTTTATGGACACGATAACTTCCATAATTCTGCACAAATCTTTTCCAAACTGATATTTAAAATCAAGGGGCGTAAAATCTCGGTCAAGTTCGTTAATGGGCAAAATCGGACCAAGGGGGAAGAAATAGGGAGGGATTTTCTGAAAAACGAAAACCCCCATAACTTCTTAATTATAATACATATAGACTCAGTTTAAAGTTATTGTTACTTCTAAAGAATGGGTCAAAAATTTATGTATGACAGATTTTTGATAAAACTAAAAATGGGCTCAAGGGGCGAAAAAAATAGGGTTTTGGTGAAAAAAAATTCATAACTTCGTCAATTCTACAGATATCAAATCCAATTAAATTTATTATAAATTGTCTTAATATTATCTACAACTTTTATATTGACAAAATTTTGATAGGGCCAATTCTTACCGCAATTTTTTTTTAAACGAAAGCAAAAAAAAAAGGGGGGGGGGGTGGTTGAAGAAGAAAAAAAATCCACAACTTCGTCAATTCACAAGATATCAAATCTTCATGAATTTATTATATAATTTCTTAATATTATCTATAACTTTTATATTCACAAGTTTTCGATAGGACCGATTCTTACAGCAAAAACAAATTAAAAATACATAGAGGCTGAAGAGAAAAATATCGTATTAAGGATGTACTCAAATCCAAACTGCTCATTTTTTTGACTCATTTTTAAATTCATTTTTGATTTCAAACGCATCCAATTCGTAGGTTCTCTTATTTAGAAACTATATAATGTGCCGTAATGGTCGATTTTTTTATAGAGGCAGAATATATTTTAAAAAATAGTCAAAGTGGGCATTTTGAACCGAATTTCTCGAAGCCATTGTGTTGAAAACGAAAAATATGGTTCTACTGAGAAAATAATTGTTTATAAATCAAGTTCTAATTAATTGAACGAAAAATAAAAACATAGATCGCTTACAAATCTCTTAAAAAATCACGTCAGCAAGTTTCATGTTTTCCTTTTAAAAATGAATCTGAAAATGCGTAAGAAAATTTCGAGTTGTTAAGCATGGAAAATATTTTTTGAATACTGCCTTAACATGATTCTGATACAACCAGCTCTTATATAAAAATGAAATTAAAAACTCGCCAAAAGCGACCAGATAAAATTGTTGAAGTGGGTTTATCTCTAATCATGATTTAGTTTTTGTTGGTGAAATTAGAAGTTATCTTCGAAATCTACCCGCGCCTGTAGGCCGAGCCGGCAGGGATTTTTAATTTTAGTTGTTAGCCGTGAATCTGCGCATTGTCGTTTGTCACAAATTTTGAAATATTCTTACTAATCTAGAAATGATCATGAACTTTATGTAACCCCCGCTCTTGATTTAAAATGCAAGCACCCTTTATTTAATAATAATAAATTTTAAACTCATATACATAAAGCTTTTTTAAAGTTATGTACTTTAAGTTTTGTATCTATCTAAAATAAGCATGTTATATATATATATATATATATATTTGTGTGTGTGTGTGTGTGTGTGTATATATATATCTATACGATGACTATGATTATCCAAAAATTCAAGAACATGACAATTCAACAATAAGGATGGAAGAGCAAATAGTTGACTAATAATTTATCAATAAAATGAAATATTATATTTAATTCCATGTATCATGAGAAATTAACCATTAAGCTTATGTTTCTTCATAGCACAAATTCTCTGCATTAAATAGATACACATGTTCTCTATGTGGTTCAGGACTAAAAACTTTTCAAGTAAATACATATAATGACAAAAAAAAAAAACATCAAAATATAACTACAATATGCTGGTTACAAAATCATCTGCAATTACTTTAATTCCAATATCATAAACCACATTAAATTAGCTCTAAATTATTATAAAAAGCTATAAATCTTTATTTACATGACATCAAATAATTATAAAACCAATAAATCCCGCTATAAACTTCTTAGCGAGGGCCTTCTATACAGGGTGTCCGGCCTCAACGGTGTCCAATGGCTAATTCCTAAACTGTTAGTCGTATACATATAGTTCCAATTACAAAAACGTTTTAAATCAGGTAAAGAAATATATTAAAAGCGATTTGGGTCAATAAAAACATTCCTTAAAAAATTACGAAGCTTAAATTTTTATACGGTCCCCCGGTCCCATAAGTTATATTTAGTAAAATTTTCCTATTACACTGACAAGTAAAACAAAAAAAAAATCCCATTCATATAAAACTAAAATTGAGTGAGTTATGAAACTTTAAAAATGCATGACTTATGCCACTTTTCTGCTCTGAAAATAAATGAGTTCGGCTTGGCATTGAGGGGTCACATACCAAGTGCTTAAAGTATTCGAAGATCTTATTTCATGCGTATCTGCGCTTTGAAAAAAATCGTACAAGTATTACGAAAAGTTAACATTTATTAAGTTTCAGACTGGCTAAAATAACATATGTTTTATTTTGTCAGGATTTGAGACTGTTTCTTTTATGCTTTCTTTCAACAAAAACTATGCTATTTTTATAAGTTTTTGTGTTACTTGCACGATCGTATGTATGTTTTTCCAGTTCAAAATTTGTACTCGAACTTTAACTCACTTTCAAATATCCGATCGAAATTACATTTTACATGCTGGTGCAAATCCGATAACAATATTATTATTATTCTCGGTGGTTACCATTTATACTTATTTTACAGGATAACACAAAAAATTTCAGATAGATTACCGCCAAGAAGTTTAAGAAAAAGTTTTAGATTAGATAATACAAGACTGCGATTGTTGGGTTTTTTAACTTTTATGTATTATTTAGCACTGAATCCGAAAATTACCTTATTTTTTAACCATCATGCCAGGATATTTAGCAAATCCTAAATTGTCAAATTTAAAGAATGACAAAAATCGGATACTATAAAGTAGAGGAGATGGTTGTGTTTTTAACTTTTGATAATTAATTTTTACGTACTTTTTAGCACTGAATCTGAAAATGACCTTCATTTTTAACCATCACGTTAGAATTTTTTTGCAAATCGTAAGTGTGTAAGTTAAAATATAGCGAAAATCTCATACTATAAAATATATGTAAAACTTTTATTTTATTTTATTTTATTTTATTCAATAATTTATTCGATATTTTTGCTTATCCTGGGATTCTTACAGCTAGGCAGCTGAGTTGTCCGATGAGATGAGGGAGGAGATTCCATTTTAACTTTGAACTTTTGAACTTTGAAATTTGCAATTTGCGAAAAATCCTCATTTTATAGTTAAAAATGAATGTCAATTTCGGATTCAGCGGTACAGAATACATAAGAATCAATTATCATAAGCTAAAAAACATGATATAACCCAAATTTTGCAGGCTAGTGTAATCTAATAATATTTTAAAATACGTATAATTTTGTAAAGTATTGAGGCTGTTAATTTAGCATAATTTTATTTAACAAAAATTCTGTGTTTTCTTTCTTCTTAAATGTTTATTACAAATTGTATATTTTGCATTAATATGTCAGAATGATTAAAGATGTCAAATTTATATTGCAATGTTAATTTTACTCTCAACCATTTTTTAATATATCTGATGAAATTACATTTCGATTAAATTTGTGAATGACCCCCAATTTGCAGCAAAAAAATATGCTCCAATTTTAAACAGTTATTACTGGATCGATTTTAATCGTAGAATAACGGGACTTTTCTGTATTACTTTTCAGTGTAAAGGGAAAATTTTACTAAATATAACTTATAGGATCGGGGGACCGTATAAAAATTTTAATTTCGTAATATTTTAAGAAATGTTTTTATTGATCCAAATCGCTTTTAAAATATTTCTTTACCTGATTTAAAACATTTTTGTAATTGGAACTATATGTCTTTGACTAACGGTTTAGGAATTAGCCATTGGACACCGTTGAGACCGGACACCCTGTATAGCAGTCATTGAAATATGGTTGTACACGGTTGTGAATTGCACAAAGTAAATGCTTTGCAACTGTTTGTGTCAAAATCTATGACTTCTCAGTTTACATTTTTGATGTCTTTATAACATGTTTTCCTGTACATAGCGCCAACTATTCGGCAATTTTGTTAAATACAGCCCTTTTATGACTGGCGATCAGTTGGCATTTTAGCAGGGCGTGGTTTTCTAAAATGGAAGTTTTGAATTTTTACTGTTTTACTTGTTTGAGCATGGAGAAAGTTTTTCTAAATATAGCCTATCCCAGGGACCTTATACAAATTTAAATTTCGTAACTTAAAAAGAAAAAACTATTGTGACATAAATCAATTTTAATATAATGAAGAAAAACAAATTAAACACGTTTGCAATTGGAACTATACCTCTAAAATTAACACTTTAGGGATTAGCTATTGGACAACGATAACAAGTAGACACCCTGTATATTTCGCTTAGTAAGTAATTGCTTGGTTACGTAATTTTCAAATTTTATGTTAACTACGGAATTTAAATTTATTATTTGTTGATTGCAATTCGCGAGCAATAGTCTGCTTGATAAGCAACGAAACATGTATGCATTTTCTTTCAATCCAACCTTCTAGACAATAGTGGAACAAATGAGAAGTTAGTAACTAGTTACTTGATTTACGTAGTTTTCTGTTTTTATGTCAAATTACACTATTTAAATTAATTATTTGCTGGTGAAACTTCAAATTGTACTATTTAAATTAATTATTTGCTGGTAAAACTTTAAATTACACTATTTAAATTTATTAATTGTTAATTAAACTTCTTGAGCCGTAATCCTGTTTGATGAAACGACGAAATATTTATGTTTTCCCTTGAAATCCAAACTTTTGGACAACAGTGGCACTCATGAAAGGTAACTAGTTGCTTAATTTGTGAAATTTTTCATTTTTATGTCAATTTTCACATTTTATTATTTCTTGTTTAAACTTCGTGAGCAATAGTCTGTTTGATGAAACAACGAAATATTAATGCTTACCCTTCAAATCCAACCCTCTGGACAATAGTGGCACTAATGAGAGGACCTAAAAAAAAAAATAATTTTAAAAGAAGCAAGATTTTCATTTGCTGTATTTTAATGTGATATACATTAATTTCCTAATCTATGGAAATATAATTCTGATTTTTTATTTTCTGAACACATAGTGTAAGCAAACGGTTGTAATCAAGATTTGTATATGTTGTGTATTGACTCTATATACTTATTAATTGACTTCTACTGTTCTGTATTGCCTCCATGGGCTAATGTAAAAAGCTCCTGGGTTTGAGAGTTCTTCTGTAAAAAAGTTGTTCGGCTTCTGTATCTTGTCATGTAATGTTATTGTTCTATCTGTGCTACGTAGTTAGAAGATTAAAATAATGTTGCAACCAGGGGCGTATTTAAGCAGAATTCATTAGGGGGGCGTATATGACGATTTTGCCGACTAACTTAAAAAATATATACCAGGTGATCCAAAAGTCAGAACGAACTTTAAAAATGAATAATTCGAAAACAAATAAAGATACAAAGATACGGTTTGCACCAAACGGATAGGAAAGAAACCGGGTTTTGTGTGGCAACGAAAAAAATAGTTCTGTTGGCGACCAACAGATGGCGCTATAGTGTTTTATTGCACCAAAAGATGATTTACAAATGAAAACATGTTGACAACTTACAAGTCAGCTTAATTACAATTAATTAGTACTACAGTAAGTGTTCAATGTGCTGTCCGTCATTCAGAAGTACAGCTGTGAGACGAGGCACCACACCATTCACAGCATTTAGTAGCATTTCTTGCGTTATGGCAGACACATTTTGGCGGATGGCATCTTTCAGTGCTGCTAGTGATGCCGGTTGGTCGCGGTACACTTTTGACTTCAAGAATCCCCACAGCCAAAAGTCACAGTGTGTCAGATCGGGAGACCTTGGAGACCATGAGTGATTAAAGTAGCGACTGATAATGTGATTCTCCCCAAATGTTGAGCGTAGCAGGCGTTGCACAGGCAGAGCAATATGAGGTGGTGCTCCATCTTTCATAAAGGTGACTGTTTGGAGTGCCTGTTGCGCTTGCAGTTCAGGAATAATGCTGTGCTATAGCAGTGCTACATATCGATGACCAGTAACAGAAACTGCTTTGAAACCCGTCTGTGTGACTTCTTCGAAAATAAATGGACCAAATATGAAATCAGCAGTGAAGCCAGACTGTCACTTTAGGCTGCTGCAAGGGTACCTCAACAAATGCATGTGGATTTTCTGTAGTCCACTCTCGACAATTGTGAGTGTTAACAGCGCCAGAGAGTGTGAAATGCGCTTCATCTGTCCAAAGCACAGTGTGAAGCCAGTTTTGCTGCTCTTCCATCTTATTGAATATCAAATTCGCAAAATCTCGGCGAGAGTCGAAGTCAGGAGATTTCAGTTCTTGGTTATGTTGTAACTTGTAAGGATACCGTTGCAAAGTTACTCGCAGTGCTCTCCAGGCACTTCCGTATGACACTCCCGTCTGCCTCGAAACTTCTCGAGCCTCGAGCACTGCACTCCCCATGTGCAACAACTGCCGACATGGATTGCACCGTCTGCTCCACTGTCATGGCAACAGCAGCGGCTGTTGAGGGACGTCCACTTCTTTGACGTGACGCCAAAGAACCTGCAGCTTCAAATTTTTTCATCATTTTGTTCAATGCGGAAGACGTTATTGGTCCTTTGCTATCTCGCACACCTTCATGTCGCGATATGCTCGCAATGGCACTTTCCGAATTCTTATAATACAGTTTAACTAAGAGGGCTTCTCAACTATGGACAGAATTTCGATGCACACAAGCTTCGACTACCATTACCTGCTGCAGTTGCTCCTTTTTTATATCGTTTGTTGCTTTGCATAATCCTACATCAGAAATCCGACAGCGCTATCTGTGGGTCGCCAACAGAACTAATTTTTTGCGTTGCCACACAAAACCCGGTTTCTTTTCCATCTGTTTGGTGCAAACCGTATCTTTGTATCTTGATTCGTTTTCGAATTATTCATTTTTAAAGTTCGTCCTGACTTTTGGATCACCCGGTATGTATCTTTAAAAGTACGCTTTTGTGTCTGTATATATGCACCTATCCGGAGTCCTAAAATGGACTGACTGATTTTAAAATTCAATAACTTCTCATGTCAGGTGACAGCTATAAAATTAAATTCTTGCAGAAGTGTTATGTAAGATGTCAGGAAATTTTTTACTGCGATTCCCGATTTTAGTTTAAAGTAGTGGCGATAGATTGCGCTGTTCGCAATAGACGCTAAATCGGGCCTGATTTTTGGCCTCTCTCTTTTCTCAATATTGATGCGAAAGAAGGAGATTAAATATATGCAGTGGGCCCCTAAGAACAAAATTCCATTGGCGACTGAGAACCATTCTGTATATTTAATCTCCTTCTTTCGCATCAATACTGAGAGAGAAGAGAAACAAAAAATCAGGCCCCGATTTAGCACCTATTGCTAGCAGTGTCATTTATTGCTGCTATTTTAAACTAAAATCGAGAATAGCTGTAAAAAAAAACTCCTGATACCTTAGATAACCCTCCTGCAAGAATTTTTCTTAAATAGCTGCCACCATTTACAAGTTATTGAATTTTAAAATCAGTCAGTCCATTTTAGGACACCCGGTATGTTCTATATAAAATTAAACATTATTAACCCATGGAGGTCAATTTTTTTCATTTTAGAACGTCGAATATTTTACACTTTAGAATATTGAGGAGAATATAAGGTAGATTTAAAGATGGATACACCACCCCTTCACTTACGTTACACTGTTGTAAATGTTCCAGTAAATTTTTTGCTGAATGTGCAGATGGAAATCTGCAATTTGGATTAATTAAACAAGTTG
Organism: Maratus speciosus; assembly: GCA_963932465.1. NCBI lineage: Eukaryota > Metazoa > Arthropoda > Arachnida > Araneae > Salticidae > Maratus > Maratus speciosus. The sequence continues at coordinate 576,279,894 of OZ010787.1, forward strand.
AAGTTTTAGTAGGATGCTACTTGGAACTTATACAGAATCAGCTTATTTATATTTACATAAAAAAAGGATTAAATCAAAACCTATTCTAATTACATCTTTTTTCATTCTTTACATAACATGCATTTTAACCCACCATTATTTTAGACGAGCCCATCTATTCACGACAGCGCCCAAATCTAGGTATTTCAAAATATCCTTCTCAAATGTAAGCATCACGAGCATATTCAAACGTGGATCGGTCATTGTTGTTCTGGATATTTTTTTCACAATTTTTAAATCACAATGTTCTTTCATTCGAGGCAACTGTGACTGGAGATGGTAGAGCCAGACGACTGACATGGTTCGCGAGTGGCAGAATGTATATCAAAGGTTCTGTTTTCATATAAATATCGTCCATTCTTTCAGCCTCTGAGCAGAAGTCTGACAAAACTTTCAGCTCTGTGTGTAATGCTTCCATATCAGGAATTTCCAATGTTTCACGAAAGACATTTACCGCTTTCTTAACCAGATTTAGTGTTCATTTCTTTTTTGTAATGGAAGGATACATTATTTTATCCAGTGGTGAGATTATGCTGATGCAAGAATTAAGACTTTCAGCTATCACCACTGTAAGAGTAAGTATCCAGTACCTTCTGAATCTCCATGCGTTAGAACATTAGAAGTTCAGGATCAAAGATATTGCTTCAATTACCGTCTAACTTCTTTGGTGCCAAACTTCGTCTATACTGCATAGCAAATTCATTTAACGGATCACCACCTTACATGGTTTAAAAGAGAACTGCACACTATATTTCCCTATTCACATTTTCATTGTTGATTGTTTCCAATGATTTGATACAATTCTTCAGTATTTTCGTAGCGTCTATTTTAAGAGTTTTCGATTTCATTTTTCAGTAACTAATATGCACGTGTACTGAACGTTCTTGAGAAACATAGTGAAGCAATGAAGTTGAGCGATAATATTGCCTTTCTTATACCTCGTGATTTGATCATTGTTTTGCTGACAGAAGTAGAGTAATCAGCTTTTTTAAAATTTGTAGGATACATTCATATGAGATCCAAACCTCTTTCAATGATTCCGTTCGAACAGTCTCCTTAGAAAGATTACGCAGCAGAACAGCATTTTCTATATCTTTGAGCTTGTCTATTAGAGGCTTCTTTCGTTTAGTACTTCCTGTGAAAAACACAAACATCTTCCATCGCGTCAAACACATTACCTATGACATTGCTGGTATTCAGAGTTGGGCAAAATACATCGAAAAACCATTTTCGATACAAAATACAAAATACATTGTTTTTTCAACTTAAAATACAAAATACAAAATACTTTCCAAATTTCAAAAATTCAAAATACAAAATACATGTATTTTGAAAATACATTTAAAGTACAAAATACATAAAACGATTTTGCATTAAATTGCACTAGTCAAATGCAAATCTGGTTTGCAAAACTGATTAAATTTTTAGAAATTATAAATTTCCAAATAAAGAAGCAAAATTAATTAAAACGCAACGAAAGATAACAAAACAAAACTGAAAGATTGGACCAACAACGTGCTTAAAAATGTATGAAAGTTGCAAGAATAACTGATAATGAATAAACTACGGCGGCCTATACTTGCCGGCCCGGCAAAATGAAGGCCAATTTTCAAACGGGCCGGACCGGGCCGGCAGAATTAGAACAATTTTTTCAACGGGCCAGGCCGAGAAACAAAATAAACAGTCCGGGCCGATAAGAGAAATTAACCGTGCCTACCGGCCCGCTATAAAATTTTAATCGAAGCCGATAAAATATGAGCCATTTTCAATTAATGTGACTTTCGCGAGAATAGTAATAAGTATATGTGCGTCACGAGCCGATGATAGTTTGGCAACATCAATACAGAAATGTAACATGTCCAGCGTAGAGATCATCATCGGACAGTTACATGGTGTCTGAGCCATGGCTTAATTTTTTCAGCAGACTCGAGCCGGGCCGAGATCAGGCTTGCATTTTTTCTACAAAGTCGAGCAGGGCCGGAACTGAACTTTATTGTTCTCAGGATGTGTTGAGTAGGGAAGGCATATGTTTTGTAAAAATATTAATAGCGATAATGAACTTCTCTCAACGGAATCTTTGGAACCCTCAAGGTGGTTCTCAAATTCACTGCTCAACAATGAGAAATTTCCTCTGACTCATTTTTTACTGTAAAGGCTTAAAATTGACAGGCCTGACTATTGAAGGGATTTGGAATCGAATAGCGTTTTTGCTTTTTTTTTTATAAATAAATTATTTATTGAGATATAAGAGATTCTTGTCCCGTGACTGCAGGTTTTTCTCCTTTCCCGTGCTATCGCTTCTGGCAATTCGATTCAAAACTTTAACTTTGACAGTATTTTCTCAAAGATATATTGCCTTTATCAAAAAATGATAACGTTATTCGATTACATAGTTTCTGAATAAGAACACCTGCCAATCTTATGCGTTTCCGAAAAGAAATGAATTCAGAAATGTATCAGAAAGCTCCTTTGGATTTGAGAAAAACCTTATTAAATGGCAAAAAAAAAATAATTTCACAAATCTGCTTTTTATTATACAGCTTCAAAAATTATCCTGTTTTTAACCCTCCTTTTTTCTTTTACTTTAAACTACATTAATTTTTTAATGAATCTTTATTTGAATGTGGAAACGTCTAAGACTCTAAGTAATCATTAATGCTGCTATTGTGTATTTTCTGTCTTGCGAACACATAGTAATTTTAAAATATACTGAAAAATTATCCCATAAATATGTATGCAATATTCTTTAAATGGATCTTAATTGAATGTTTAGAGAAATTTAATTTTTTTGTAGAAATTGAGTCAAGTCTCATTTAATTGATTTTTCCACGGGCCGGGCCTGTTTACATTGATTTTTGTACGGGACGGGCCGTGAACTGTGAGAATATAAACGGACCGGGGTCGAGCCGAACTTTTAATTTTTTCATCGGGCCGGGCCAAGATTGTTTTTGTGCGAGCTTGGACGGACCAGGTCCTGGAAATTCCGACCCGTTCAGACCTCTAGATTGTTGATCCGATAAGGAATCTCTTGCACGAGGCATAGGATAGCACCGCCCGCTACTGAGTGTTCTAAGCCAAAACTGAGACAGTATTGATTTTCAGAAAAAGCATAAAATGTTTGGCGCAGTTCTATTCAATAGGTGCAGATATATAAAAATCTCGAAAATCCTAAGAAACACAGCACAGAAAAAAGAATCATCTGTAGGACGATATACACCAAAATGTCATCCATACTAACTGAATATGATGAAGTTTGATGAAATTCCGCGCTTTATTATTCCGTGCTTGAGATATAGCTCTCACGGCACACCTGCCAACTTCATATTTTTCTTTTAAATCAGCACTACGAACCAGAAAATTTATTTTAAAAAGGCACCTTTAATCTACGTGGTACTTATTTCATTTAAATTTGATTTACAAATATGATCCTTTTGACATGGAAGAAAACAAACAAACAAATACATAACGAGAATTTTACGTACATGTTACGGTAATCATAAAAACATAGCATAACCTCTTGAGCGATGCACCCGAAATGTTATCAGCATTAATTTATTTGAAAATCTAAAATAATATGAAATTGGATTAAATTTTGTCCATTAGTTTTTTGGATATACTTATCGCGGAAATCATGAAAAACCTAGCATAACAGCGCCACCTGTTGAACGATAGACACTAAAAGCTTATCGGCAAGTATTTCTGTTCAGGTCTATTATGCAGTTAAATGAAATTCTGTATATTGGTTCTTACAATATAGTTATCATGAATTAAAATAATTAAGCATAGCAGTGTCACCTGTTGGGCGATATAAACTCAAAGCTGAGTTATGCCTGGTCTATCTTAATCTGAAGTTTGATTATTTTTTAACTCCATGCATTAGTTCTTGAGATTGAAGGGCCACAAAAATTGTGTCTCACACAGACTAACAGACAGACACACATTTCCCAAAAATAGTTAAATCGCGTTCAAGACATCCCGAAACGTGTAAATCAAGGAAAAAGCGAAAGTCGAAAATTTTCTCGATTCCAATACTTTCTTCTTATTTATTAGAAGAATGTAAAAACAAATTAGTAGTCTAGTATCAGTCTTTTCAATCAGTCTTTCTTAGTATATGTCTACAAAAGAACATATTTTATAATAATCTTATATGTACAATGACACCGAATAAAATTGTTTAAATCTGTTTAAATGTATTTTTTTCTTTTTATATAATGCGCGTGTGTTTAATAAGAGCTCCCAACTGCGCAAGATTTTTTTAGGCCTTCCACTAATAAAATATTTGGGGAACAACTTTTCTCGATTATCGTGCATTTTAGAAATAATGCATGCGAAATTAAAATATGTATGACTGAATTCAAAAATATAAATAAAAATTAGATAATTTTTAACACAAGTTAAATTATTATTATTATTAACAAAAGTACGAATTCTTCGTATAAAGTAGTTTTAAAATTAAAACACTCGGGTAAAATATCAAACCATATATAAGCGCAAAGACATAAGAAATCATTTGCACTTACTATCAAAGTCTTGAAAGATTTAATGTAGAGCAGAAAAAATATGAAAGCTCTTACATTCGTAAAAAGAAAGCACTTATAAAATATTGATAAAAAGTAGGAATAATTCGAATGCAAAATTTGCAAAGTCATAAATTTCATTTTTCCATATAGTCAAATCGTTCCTTTAAAAATTCATTGTAGCAATTTTCTTGCGGTTACTGTCTAACAAAATTTATATTAATGAATGAAACATGCGAATTTTTAAGAAATCCTTTTTCGATATTTTTTAAATAAAACTACAAGACTAGAAAAAAAAATTGAGCTCTTCATATGTGTGGTCAATGGGCAACTGTCGGTAATAAAGCGCTGCACCTGCGCAACTCGGAAAGATCCTTTCGGTCTATCACAATACATGTTTTATTTTTCTTGTAATTCCCACAGCAACATTAAGATATATAAAAGTTATTTTTATAACTAATCCGAAAGAATATGTTTGCTGTATCTATCAAAACATCATATTCATCAACCTCCTTGTCTCAGCAATAGTCGAAAAGTGTGTTTATATTAACTTCCAAAACAGAATTTGAAACTAATCAAAACAGATAGTCGTGTATTTCCTTTAAATGAATCGCAGCTTTTCTCTGTGTGGTTTAAATATTGCAGTTTGAAATTTGGAAAAAATGTATTTTGAGTATTTTCAAAATACAAAATACATTGTAAAACCATCAGAAAATACATTACAAAAATACTTTGATCTTATCGGTTTAAAATACAAAATACAAGATAAAAATGTATTTTGAAAATGTATTTCAAATACATGTATTTTCGATACTGCCCAACTCTGCTGGTATTGCAGATATGCGAAACGAAAGTTGAGTCTGTGACATCGACAAGGAATATAGGGCACAATTCGACCCACGATTTCTGAAAACGTCTTCTATGTGCCGCTGAATTCTCCAGACATGCTGCTTGTAAAATCGTATGATTGGAAAACTACCTGTTCTATTTCGAACTCATTCTTTGTAAGGAATTGCGATATCTAGGATGCAAGGTCGACATTCATTTTGACGACTTCTTTTAAAACTTCCAAAAGCCGGTCGGAGTTTTTCCATCTTTGTCGACATATTTCAACCCAACAGTTGATCGATCATCGATCATGGTGCGAACCATCTGGTGTTGTATCTGCCATAATTCCGTAAAATTATGCTTCTTGAATATCCCTGGCTATCGTTTTGCACGCTGCTGTAGCAAAAAATTCAATCATCTTGTTTTGAGATGAAACGGAAAGGTAAGTTATATTGTATGGGCTGAAACGTGTGTCCTCAAACCTTTCCTCAGTTGTGGGTTATGTCTGGAAATTAATTTTACAATTTTTCAAAAGTTTCCAGTTTTGTCTTTGTCACTTCCACAAACCAGACCTTGTCTACTCAGCATTCGCATAATGTCCATTAAGATTGCTACAATTTCTGTGCTGAATGCAAGATGTTGTTGTTGCTCTTCCACTCTCAACTAAAGCACTTTGCATTTTTTCTCTCCTAGGTCCTTCATGAAACAAGCAAAAAAATTAGCATTGAGTTCTGTGCTATATTCCAAGAACGGATGCTGTTTTGTACCAAGCGCTGTTGAAATGTCGCTGTCTATCTTGCGGGATGGAGCCATTTATCGGATATACTCTGAGATTTGGCTGATACGGACCTAAACTGATCAAATATGTCTCTGATTGTCTGGCTTCATTTAACACTTTTTTCCTGGGTCATGTTCAATGATGGAATCGTTCCCCCTTTCCGTAATGCTAACCTCTCCACGGTTCTTCTCGATTTCTCTCACGATCTTACTATAAATATTTGACGCAGACGAACAATTATATTTTTCTATGTCAATTATCTCTATGGTCTCCTTAAGGAACAAGAAAACACTTAATTCATCAGATGGGGTCAATTTTTCAGTAATCGCCTTGCAATCATTTAAAAAATCGACTGTATAATTCAATTGTCGAGCACATTTCAATAGACCACGAGAAATATGAATGCCTTCACCGAAGTCGTCATCACCTTCAGTGCTAGTCGATCATCTAGATGTTCAGAGCCCTACTAATCCGCAGCAGACTCTCAGAAAAACTCCTTTTAATATTGAGAAACTAGTCTCTTTTGGTTCTTTCTCAAATTATTTTCAGCAGTCACGTGAAGTCGAAGAAAGGAGATGCAAACTTCGGATTTTTGAAAGACATTAAGACAAATGATAAGGATTGGTGTTTTTTAGTGTATGTTTTAAGAAAAAAAGTAGAGAGTTGGAAAAAAAAATCGATTGTTTCAGAGTTGTATCGATCGATACTGTCTACCTAGAATTTGCCGACTGTGATCAAAGTTGCCGACATTGGGGGGGCGAGACGCCCCCCTACGCCCCCCCAGTAGCTTCGCCCCTGGTTGCAACCGATTCATGACTTATTCAGCGTCATTCCATTATGAAAGTATTTAACACTGGCGACGAGCGTGAACAAAAGGACTCATTTTTATGAAGTAAATGCTTTCGTATTTAGTTTTTCTGAACTGAACTATTTTAGTTTCGATTCGTTCTTTCATTTGCAAGAGCATAATAATATCTCTCCGTAAAATCGAAGAATTTCATATAGGAAAAACTAATTGGACTGAATACAAGGAACGCTTGTGATTCTATTTTACAGCTAATGGAATTGATGATGCCGTTAAAAAGCGTGCTATTTTTCTCAGTGTGGCCGGGCCAGCACTGTATTTTTTAATACGTTCGTTGTGTACCCCGAATGGCCCGGATTCTGTCACTTTTCCGAATCTGTTACTGATCTTGGATGGACATTTTTCGCCGAAACCATCGGAAATTTTGTGTAGATTCAAGTTTAATAAAAGGGACCAACGACAAAATGAAAGTATCGCCGATTTCGTTGCAGGACTCCGGAAACTGTCCAAAAATTGTAATTTCGGGACTCAGTTAGATTCCATGCTCCGCGACAGGCTAGTCTACGGAATTCGAAATGAAGAAATTCAGCATGAGTTGTTGGCCGATCCGGCATTGACCCTCGCTACAGCCATGGATATCGCTCTGGTAGGATAAGCGGCATTATGACAAGCATCTGAAATTCCAGGAAATAGTAATGATTCTTACAAGTCTGTGAATTTGATTAGAGCGAAAGTGCACAACAGGTGTCCAAAGGAAAAGCCAAACGCGCAAAACAGAAAACCTTGTCATGGGTGTGGGGTGCATCACCCTTTAGGGGAATGTAGATTTATAAAAGCTACCTGTAATTACTGCAAAAAGGTAGGTCACATAGCCAAAATGTGTAATTCGAAAATTTTCAAAAAGGGAATAATAAATAATAATTCTAAAGTTCACGGTATAGATTCAGGTAAGTCAGTTATTGAGGATTGTTATGATTGTTTATATAATATTAATGCATTAAGTTCCGTTAATGACTACCCACCTAACGATATAAGTGTAAAATTAAATAGCATCAGCCATAAAATGGAGATAGACTACGGTTCTTTACATTTCATAATTAGTTCTAGCACTTATGCTAGGTTATGGCCAGTAAATCCTCCTTCTTTACTGCCAATTTCAGATCAATATCTGAGAAATTGGAATTCTGAAAGATTAAATGTAAATGGCTATTTTGACGTAAATGTGCAATATAATTCACAAGATGCTACCTTGCCTTTATTAGTTCTTTAGGGTAAGGGTAAATCCCTACTTGGTCATAGTTGGTTTGATGCTTTGAAAATAAATATTAATGTTGGTGATTCTAATGTTCATAAAATGTATGTTTCAACTTTAAATTCAATTTTATTAGAATTCAATGATATTTTCAGTGAATTTTTAGGTAGTTTTAAGGGACCCCCTATTTCAATTAAGGTTGATGAAAATTGTGAAATTGGGTGCGGATATTTTACGCACTTTAAGATATTTAGATAAAGTATTTTTGTGTCCCCACCTTATTAGTTTGCAGTTGTTTTATTGTAAAATTCTACAACATCTAACTTGAAGATAAGTGTACATTCTTATTTTCAAATGTTAATTCACTCATTATGTCTATAAAATATATACATTTAGCTGTACTTTCATGATTTTTTTTTTTTTTTTTTTTTTTTTGTAGTGCGTTGTTACGTCAACTATAATGCATTAAAATCCAACATGGTGATGAATGGTAATGTCGCTCACGTGGAATTGCAGAAGTAGTGATGCCAGTGGGGTACTTTTTTAAAAACTCAAATTTCTTGATTGACACCACTCTTTTGAAATGGAAAAGTCCCCCTTGTTCTTGCCTTAATTAATATGTCATTAAACAAGGCGAATTTTACAATTTCAACAAAAGTAGTGACAAAAAAAAAAAAAAAAAAAAAAAAAAAAAAGCAGCCCCCTGTCCAAAGTGATACAGTATAAAAAAGACGAACAAATGCTTAGCTCTTCAAATCAAGCATAAAGACCAGTGTCTGTAGAGGATATTAGGCTTACATGCATTTCTGTCCCTTCAAATTAAACACAAACACTAGTGTCTGCAGCAGAGATTTCGCCTATTCCTGGTCCTTCGAACAGCACCAAACAACAATAATTCGGCAAACCCCCCCCCCCCCCCCAAAAAAAAAAAAAAAAAAATACTCGGAAATTTCAACAGATTCACCAATAAAAAAATTGGAGGATTAAAAAAGCGAAAATCTGAGAAATCACAATAAACATTACAAAGAAAAATGCTTCGAAGAAGTCAAGCGTCAAACTTACAACGAAACGTAAGGTTTCAAAAAGGAAGTTCTATGACACCAGCTTAAAGGAAGACATTGAAGAGTCGCAGGTGTGTGATGATGACCCAGATGATTTGCTTCTAATCGGACAGGATATGGAGACAGAGATCTGCTGTTTTTGCGGAGAATTCGGGAGAGGTAACGAAAACGTGGTTTCGCTGCACAATATGCGGAAAGTGGTCGCATAAAGTTTGCACCGGTGTGAACAGCCTGCACAGTTACATATGTGACTTTTGTCGTACTTAAATGTTGTATTCTCAGAAGTCGCCTTCTATAGGGAAAATGTTATTGTTCCTACCACTATTTTGAAAAGAATGTCTTCATCGTACCTTTCTGTAACATATTTTAAGTAAAATGAACATGAAGATTAGTGATGAAGGGTTCTGGTAGGAACAATACAATTTTCCCTATACAATGCAACACATGTATTCAAATTTTGAGCGCCATTACCCTACCATGTCGGGAATTACCGCTCAATCCATGGTTAATTAAATAAAACGATAAAAAAATCCTAAAAATTTTATGGGAATTAGTTGATTGCAAACTGTTCCTTATGCTTTGGACTTATACTTCGTTAATAAAATATTGATTATTTGTGTAAATTCGACTAGCTATTCATGTTTTCCCTTAAGTGAGCATCATTTCCCAACTTTCCCCTATGTTCTTGAGACAATAATCGAATTGAGAAAGCAAGCAAACAAATAAGGGAAAAATAGACTTTTCTCTTTAATAAATAAAAAAAATTCATGAGAAAAAGGGAGAAGTTTAAATTAGTAAAGAAGGAACATAAAAAGTTTGCCAAAGAAAATATAGATGGTAAAACAGAGAAATTGTGCAAAAACGAGTAAACAAGTTTGATAAAAATCTACGGATAATCGATGAAATTGATCTAGTAGAAATTGTATAACATGTTAATAAATGAATGCTGGGAACTGAGTTAAGTGTAACTAAATTGAGAATACATATTAAAACTTTTCTATAGAAATAAATAGAAGCATTAAAATTAATTAAAAACATATTTTACAAATGTCATTATAACATTTTAAAATTGAGCTTAACGTTCGTATTTTATAAAAATAATAGTCGAATTTTTACCTAATATAAATCCTAGGCAGAATGCTATGTCTGCAATAGCGTAAACGCAGCCGTATACAGAAGTATGACGTATATCCACAAGGTGTCCTAGCATAGGCATCATTGAAGAATCTACCATTCCTGTAATTAAAAATTGGAATAATCAACAATTTCTTTGGTTAAATATGTATATATATACAATTTTCAGTTATTTATTTATTTTGTAGTGCTATAGAATCTGAATAATACGATCCTGGTTAAGGGGCATGGAAGTTTTTCGACTTTAAAAAAATAATTTTTTTTTCTAACTTTCATTACAAAAATTAAAAAGCTATCTATTACAGCCGTAAGGGGAAAAACTATCCCGGAAAATGTTGGTGCTATTTAACCGATCATAACCCGCAACCCCAAAACCACCCCCAATTCAAATGTGGATTTATATATACACATATCAGTATATATATATACATCCAGGGTTCTCCCTGGCTTTTGACCAACATTAGCGATTTGGCGAATAAGAAATAAAAAACTGTAGCCAAATGAAAAGAAATGTTAGCGAAATAGATTTGGCGTGAAATACTGAAAAATCTATCTTTAAACCCTTATTGTATTCCCTTTTTTTTTGAATATGTGGTAAAGTAATCTAATTTTTTGTAATTACTTATAAAACATAAATTCGAGTATCCGCTACAGAAAATATTAAAAATAAGTACATTCTAAATGTTTCCTAAATGTGTAAATGTTTCAGACATTCTTTTAGCACTCTCTAAATAAAAATTCAAAATAGCTATTTTTGATTTACCGTTGTGAAATATACACTAAAAATTGCTATGAGATTTCGACTTTAACTGATAGAAAAAATTAACGGCCAATGATACTTTACGTACAAATAATAAATAGTATTGTAAATGGCTAATTTCAACACCACATTCCAGCAAAACTTTTCTCTATTTGGCACTTGAGACGAGTAATTTTGTTTGTGTTTTTACTAGCGCGACGCCGGCGCATAGATAGTGATTAACTGACAATAGAGAAATACCTATCGCATAAGACTTTGTCTGTTGCTAAACTGAATTGGTATTGAGTCAATATCTCTATAAATAGAGCAATGTAAATAACAAGGTGCGATAGAACATGTAAAGCGACATCAATCGTTCAGAAACGTGGATAAGAATCTGGACTGTATTGGCACACACACACAAACAGAACAGAAATTTGGCGAGTCTGATTGTTCGTTTGCTCGCCAAATGAGGCATTTTGTCGTGATTTGGCGCAATGGCGAGCGGCAACGAAAACCCTGTATATATCTGATTTTTGTCATGCTATAACTCTCTTGTTTATGAACCGATTTGGATGTGACTTAACATGTGTACCATGTAATACCTGGACCGACTTCATTAGCCAGCTTCATTCGTCATCTTGTTTCAAAATGGCGGCCATTTAAAAAAATTAAATTTTAAAATTAAAAAAGGATACAAAAATTAGAAATGGAAAAGAATTTTTTCTTAAGTGTATGACCATGATACAAGGATTCTGGGGCATTTTTTGTTTCGTCCTTATCTTAAAAAATGGCTGAGATTTTGAAACAATCTGATTTTTTTCTCAAGGGACACCATTCGTAGAAAGAAATTTAATAGATATTCATCTGATCATACTCATGTACTAAAAATCGCAAATATAATTAGGCCTAAATTATGACACGTTAGCGTAGACACCAAGTTATGGCTATAAAATGTTTGCAATGACATGGGAAAAAAAAAATATATATATATAGACAATAAATGAATAGATACGAAATTACAGTTGCAAACAGTTTGAAATGAAATGATAGGAAATATTTATTTGCTAGTTTTAATAAGCATTAAACAACTGACACGAAAAACTTGAATTTAAGCTTTTGTGCATATTTCTCATAAGAAAGCCCTCCCCATAACTTAAACTCATTATATAAAAAATATAAGGTAACCTGGGGTAATTTTCAGACAAAAACAAAACTTTTGCAATTACTCAGGAATAAATGACTATTTCTTATAACTTTTTCTTTGTAAAATCATCACATGCCTGGTGATTATTTTGAAGAATTTTCAGATAATTACCATTAATAATAAAAAATAAAATTAATAGAATACTGTCTGAAAATTACCTCGTGGTTTGGGGTAATTTACAGACATCTAAGGGGTAATTAACAGACAACTATTTGTGGGGCTATTTAAGGATCAGATTTGAATACCAACTACGGTAACTAAAAGACACCATTGTAAAATGTTATGACACAAAACGGGGTATTTATTAGACAATTCCGGATACAGAAAAAAGGCATGAAAACGCAATTGTACACCTGAAATCCATTTATATTTTCGCGAATAAAAGTAAGTTATATGGTACTTTTTCACGCATAACTACTGTAGCTATATCTGTTTTATATAAATTTATGTAAATCAGTAAGGAATTTCGGACTTTTTAAACAGTTCTGATGGTTGAATAAAAATCAACATTAAATAAGAACATAAAACAGACACCAATTTCGTAATAAATATATATATATATATATATATATATATATGTATATATATATATATATATATATATTTATTACGAAATTGGTGTCTGTTTTATGTTCTTATTTAATGTTGATTTTAGTAGCCTAACCTGGTTTTTCACACAACAGTAAAGTTTTTATACAGTACTAATTTCGACAGGCCTAACCATTTTAGTTTTCAATGACCGTAAAGATACCACTGTCAATTTTTTAACATTATTTTACAATTCTTTCACATCTTTCACATAGTTTTAACATGGAAAGGATCAACAGGCTTAGTCTTAATAGGTAAAAAAACAAAAAAAAACAAAACAAAAAAAAAAAAAGGACTTGGCAACAATTTCAACTTCATATTTTTTTGGCCACCAATATCGATCATCCCCAAGGCAGTTTAAAAATTTCATTTAAACTTCCAACAGATTTTTCTCATAGTCATCTTTGTGGAACAACTTTTGTAACTGTCCCAGATAGAATGTATGATCATAATATACAGCATATATCATATATTTGATTCTGTAAGGGCATCTCTCACTTTCCTCATAAATCTCTATCTTTCATCATAAATCTCCCATTTTAGCTTAAAGTCCACCCAGTATTTTCATTTTAACTTACAAATAGCCTTTTGAAGTTATATTTTAATATACAACCCATGTTAAATCACTCGCCAACAGTTAATTTACCGTGTCGGATCAATCAAAACACATTTTGTAACACATATTAGTGCCTGGAAATTACCCCGAAGCTGTCTGATAATTACCCCGGTGTTTCTTAAAAGCTACACTTTTTTTAAAACTCAATTTTTTCCCGGATGGACATCCAAATAACGTTATTTTGTTGTTTCCAAAAAGATAACATACTCTAGTATCCAAAAACGAAGTAGCATTTGTGCTAGATTTACTACAACCGAGAAATTAAAATTTGAAATCAGTGAAACAAAAAGTTAAACAGTAATTTTTTATAGCATTTAGGAGACCAATTTTCTACAAGACAGAGTAAGCTGCAAATTACTAAAAAAATACTAATTGAAATAGAAAAATAAAAAAATCCCTGCCGGCCCGGCCTACAGGCAGAGGTAGATTTCGAAGTTAAGTATACTAATTTCACCAACAAAAACTAAATCATTATTAGATATAAATCCACTTTAACAGTTTTATCTGTCTGCTTTTGACGAGTTTTTATTTCCTTTTTATAAAATAGATGGTTTTATCAGAATCACGTTAAGGCGATATTAAAAAAAAAAAAAAAAAAAAAAAAAAAAAAAAAAAAAAAAAAAAAAAAAAAAAAATCCATACTCAACAACTCGAAATTTTCCGGCACATTTTCAGATTCATTTTTAATAATAATAAAAAAAAATATGAAACATGCTGACGTGATTTTTGAAAAGATTTATAAGCGACCTGTGTTTTTATTTTTCTTTCAATTAATTAAAACTTGATTAATAAACAATTATTTTCTCAGTAGGGCAATATTTTTCGTTTCTAATACAATCGCTTCGGGAAAATCTGTTCAAAATGCTCACTTTGACATCATTTTTTGAAATATATTCTACCTCTATCAAAAAATCGATGATTACTGTACATTATATAGTTTCTGAATAAGAGAATCTAGCAATTGGATGCGTTTGAGAGCAAAAATGAATTTAAAAATGAGTAAGAAAATAAACAGTTTGGATTTGAATGCACCCTTAATAAGATGATTTTTTTCTTCAACCGCTATGTATTTTTAATTTGTTTTTGCTGTAAGAATTGGTCCTATCCAAAACTTGTCTATATAAATGTTGTAGACAATATTAAGAAGATATATGATAAATTCATGGGGATTTTATACCTTTTGAATTGACGGAGTTATGGATTTTTTACTTCTTCAAACCCCCTTTTTGTTTTCGTTTTTAATTTTTTTTTTTGCGGTACGAATTGGTCCTATCAAAAACTTGTGACTATAAAAGTTGTAGATAATATTAAGGAGATTTATAATAAAATTAATTGGAATTGATATCTTGAGAATTGGCGAAGTTATGAATTTTTTTCTCCCAAAAACCCTATTTTTTGCGCCCCTTGAGCCCATTTTTAACTTTATCAAAAATCTGTGATACATAAAATTTTGGCCCTATTTTTAGAAATAATAAAAACTTTAAACTGATTTGATATGTACAAAAATTAAGAAGTTATGGGGGGTTTTCTGTTTTCACAAAACACCTCCCTATTTCCATCCCCTTGGTCCGATTTTGCCCATTAACGAACTTGACCGAGATTTTATGCCCTTTGATTTTATGTATCAGTTTGGAAGAGATTGGTGCAGAATTACGAAAGTTATCGTGTCCAGAAGAAAGTGATATATATATATAGATAGATATAGATAGATATATAAAGTTTTTTACTGAGGGTGGTTTTGGGTTCTAGGGGTCATGATCGGTGTAGATCTGCAAAAATTTTTCAAAAAATCCAACATAGGAACGATCCCAATAGGTAGTATTTCATGCGAAATCTACCTAACAGTTGATTTAACTAAAATGAAAACTGTTTTGGCCAGATTCCAATTAGTGTGCGAGTATTACTCCTGTCTGCTAATTACCCCGTATTCCTCGGTCTGAAAATTACCCCAGGCTTCCCTATATAAGTAAATAAATAAAATAAAGAGAGAAGATAAAACTTTAAGGAATAACAGCAGTTTAAAATGTTGAAAATTTAAATATGTTTATCTATTCATTTATTGTGCTTAAACTTCTCCTTATATACATGAACATCTTTTATCATTAGTTATAAAAACGATATCGGAAGTGAAAGGGAATTTTCGGATCTATATAAGTAGAGAGAGAGCCACAACGAGTATACAATTACAATAACAAGAACTTTAAGCGTTTTTTTTTCTTTTTCCAGAATAGCATTTTCAAAATATGTGGACACTCTAGTTCCGCCAATTTGAATCAATCAACTTGATTTTTTTGAATTAAGCGTCACAAACTTTTTTAGTGAAATACGTAGGTTTTTCTTTCAAAATATCGATATCTCGCTTTTCTGTGTAACTTTAAGTAACAAAATTTTTGGTTGAAAATTGATATTTTACTTTGAATTGGTGCCATTTCACTAAAAAGTACATTTTTAAAAACTGTTGCGTACTTTACTAACTTTAAACTAAAAAAAATATTTTGTTGTCTCGTTGTTTTAGGTTATATCTACGATGAGTTATTGTCTACTCCACCGCTTGACTATATTTTTTTTGAAGTGCTCCTTACAATCAGCATGGAACTATTAATAAAGAGGAACTGACATATCCTTAAAATAGTGAAGCTTCAACTGTAACCGCTATCGCAGGAGTTGTTTACCGCCGGTGGAAACCTCCACCAGTAAATTTACATAGAAGTTTTCAACTTTTTTAAACGCCTTATTATTACAAAATTTCAGTCATAAATAATGGTAGAAACAGATTTTCATTTTCACTGGTAGGAGTTTACTTTGGTGGTAGTTAGGACCTGCTTTTCCGCCATATTGTGACAACCAGGGAAACAAACTGACAGTTTTACAAGGCATACTGACACCAGCAAAAACAAATAGAAATTTTTACGATATTTTTGAGAAAATTTTCCATGAATAAGACGCTTAATTAAGACGAAAATTTCTATTCAATTTTACTGGTGGGATGTTTGCCCTGGCGATAATCAGAGACTGAAGATCCAATTTTAAAAAAGCAGCCGCCATCTTGTGACAACCTCCTCAGTTACTTCACTCGCAACTGGTAGACAGTACACTATATGTCTCCTCCTCTTTATTCATAACTCCATTACAATCAGCTACCAAGCAGCAAGCAGAGTTGCCAGTTTGGCCTCCGTTATTATTCCGAGATTTTGAATTCATGCCAGAAAATGCGAACAGTATTTTCTGATATATTTAATGTCAGGCATTCGTGATTACTTAAAGTAAAGGTTCTTCTTTAGGAAGTTCCGGTGTGAATAAGAAATTTCGGAATGAAAATGGAGGCGAAGCTGGCAACCCTGCTAGCAAGCTGCCATTTTTAATATATCAACTAAAAAAACACAGTTTTTAACTTTAATTAATTATAATCAGTGATATAATAATTTAGTGTATAAGTGGATTTTTTTAAACCCATTAATGCCCGAGCTGCATTTTTTCAATAATATTTGGTATACTGTTGTCAAATGTTATGAGATCAACTGGAAGAATAGTAAAAATAAAAAAAAATCCTATCTGAAAATTTTAAAACGTTCCTAAAAAGGGACGCTAGGTACAAGAGGGTACATTGATTTTTCGTGAACTGTTTTTTTTTTCTAAAATACGTTTGAATACATTTATAATACAAACATGTTAAATATTAACCTAAAGTACAAAAACCTGAGATTAAAGAAATATTTTACTTTTTATTGTGAAATATAAAACATTTGTCATGTAGATCTACCATACACTTGCTGCATTTACAGTACACTTTTTTGCCACGCTGAGCGCATCGAACCTAAGTTGCATTTATAATAACGTAATGTTTATCTCCATCATATCTCACAGAATCAGGATTCTAATGTCTTTGGTCTGCCAGAGGTATCCCTGGCTGCAGTTTTTTTATCACCAGTATACTTTTGAAAATACGCCAGAATGGTTTGACAGCGGGGCTGAAGAAAATTCATAGGATTTGCATTTGATGATGGACAAAGACGATGTAACATCCCTGCATTTTGCATAGCTGCTTCAAACCAAAAATAGAAAATGGCCACCGCAACTTTTTTCTACGAATTGAACAACGATAATTGACAATATTTTGGTCCATCCTATCAGTACCTCCCATGCACTGATTATACCTCCGAATCAGTTTCAGTTTTTCAATTGCTTTTTTAATACTGCTCGACCATCTTTTTGCTTTCACTAAAGGATAAAGACGATGTACATTTGAGGTTATTGTCACAATGTTGTTGTCATTCAATCTAATTAAAATTACATTATTCCCCTTCTAATCAAATTTATATTCGAAACCTCTTTTGCGTTTCTTGAATGATTTAATATCTGTTAATGGTCATCTATCAGTACGGTTAGAACGAACTGTACCAGTGATATTAATTTTTTTTATGTGACAAATAGTCGATTAGTGTGGGAGAAATGAAAAAAAATATTGAATTATGAAATCGCTTAAAAATATTTTGTTTTATAGTCTAAATTTAACTAACCTAAACTGTACCTTATTCACCATTTTTCGATATTTTTTATTAAAATATAAATATCTATTATGATTTTAATATTAAATGCAACAACATAGATAGAAATATTTCGACTGTATATAAGCAAACATAACAACTCACAACAATTCGAATTTAGAAATAAAGTTGATTAGGAAGTATGTATTTTCATAATATTTTGAACTACAATATTAATGTTTAAAATGGATTATTAACTTTATATCAATATTATTAACAAGAACACAATGTTATTATTATTTATAATTTTTAATACATCAACATAATGTTTCGGTGAAACTTTAATTGAGAACAAAAAATTCATCTATTCATCCCTTATGGTCAAACAACGTGCTCCCTTGTGCCTAGCGTCCCTTTTTAGGGACGTAATTAAAAAAAAAAAAACCTATAAATTTTAAAATTCTTGGAAATTTCAAAAATACACATTCTTATAATTGGATTTACTGATATATCAATGAATAACAAGTCATTTAATTGATAAAAAAATAAACATACTTATCCTTTCTTTCTTGACATTGAAAAAACACTGTTTCCTGCTCAACGAGAAACAAAAACAACTATATTTTAAACTAAATATCTTTTAGTGCGGCCATCGTCTGAATATAAAAGAAATTGAACACTTAAAAATACTTCTTTGCAAAATGCATGCTGAATCAGTAAATTCTGTGAGATTGCGGTGCATTTTTATAACCGTCCTTAATAAGGGACGCTAGGCACTAATGGGTTAAACACTGCATTTCGTAAAATAAATAAATAAAACCTTAAATTTCAGGTAGTCAAAGTAGCGTTGTCCCTTAAAATCCTATTTGAAGTTGATATAAAGTTTAAAATTTTTATTATGAAAAATCTTTACTAATAATACAGGGTTAGCATTAATGAATGACCCGATTTGAAAAATTTATATTTTCAAAACTATTGCACATATTATAATAAGTGATATATGAAAATAAAGAATAAATTCCAAGTATTGTTTTTTCAGTTACAAATGTTCGATGTGTGAATCTTTCGTAACACGGCAAACATGCAATCTGTAATCAAGTTCGTCCCGCGCATTTTGCAGTTTTACACCGTCAACGGTTCTTGCAGCGTGCATCAATGATGCGTTTGAAAGTTTTCGGCATTCGGCAATGGTGGTTCATAAAGAAAATCTTTTATGTAAACCCACAAAAAGAAATCACGTGGCGTAAGGTCCGAGAATCTGGTGGAGGATGGTGATGTGAATAAGGGTAAATCATCACCATTGTTACCGGCACCCCCAATCTAGCATTGAGCGACGGTAAAAATAAATAAATAAATAAAAAACCTTTGGATTACCTTTTCTTTATTTTCGTATATCACATATGTATAATAGTTTTGAAACTATAAACTTTTAAAATCCAGTTATTTTTTGTGCTAACCATGTATTTTACCTCATTATCATGGATTCGCATCGCTTAATTTAATAGATACTTTAGACTTGTGTATTTGACGACCCTACTCTCTAATGAATCTTCGTCGTGATGAGAATGGTATAAGATACAAAGAAAAGACAGCTGTGAAGACCGCAGAGAACTCCACAAAGTGTGTGCAATAGAGTCAAATGGAGTCGAACTGGGAACCTCCACCGTGAAAACTAGGATCTTTATGCTGTCGGTCACGGGGACCCTGAGTTACATTGCTTATTACACATTTAAAAATGTAAACGAAAATTCTAAATACAAATGATTTCCTACTTGCTTCGAAGATTTTTGGGGCAGTAAGTAGTTTCAATGTTTGCATAATTACTTAACCCTTAACTGCTTTTAGCGGTCTCACAGACAGCTGTTTTTTTTAAATTTTCGCACTTTAACTTGCAATTTTCAGTTTAACTATAGATACTAGTGAAATTGTGTTTTGTTTAGAACCCTAGTACTACAGCGTCTAGAATATATAGTGTGGAAATCTGCTATCCAAACATTTCTGAAAAGTTGTATCCCATAAATGCGCAATGATGCTGAAATCCAGGGAGACGATCGTAGCGACATCTGCTAGATATTTTATAATTTCAAAGTAAACATTATATTATTACAGCGTCTAGACCAGCCATACTCAACCTGCGGCCCGCCGGCCGCATGTGGCTCGGCGATCTTTTATCTGCAGCCCGAGACACTTGAGATGTGCATAAAAAGTTTTTAAGTGATCCACTGTTGTTCTACATATTTTCATGGGAGGGCAAAATCTGTCTTGTCATTTATAAGTAACTAGTAGCCTTCACTGGTCGGTTTCTTGAAAGGAATCTTGAATCAAACGAAATATATCTAGATATATCTGGAAAACATGAAATAATAAAAAAAAAACTTGTCTTAATATCTATTTTCAAAATATCTAATAAAAAATCAGTAATAGTTGTCTTATTCGTATAATCTTATGTTATCCGGTTCAATGTCGTTGTTGGCGACAAAATAGCTAAAATAGCTCTCTAACATCACTGAAGTACCTGTGTTTAACTATTTTTTTTTGTATGTTTGTTATCTGGAATTTCACGCTCTTACCTAAAACTGCTGCTGAGATATGGCGAAATGACCTAAAACTTTTGACCACCCCTTTAACCCCCTTACGAACTGGAATTTCTAAAATCGCTGAAATAAGTATCTAATTATTTTTAATAGATTTGTTATCCTGTATTTCTCGCTCCTACCTAAAACTGTTGCACAGATATGGCGAAATGACCTAAAACTTTTGACCAGCCCTTTAACCCCCTTACAGAGGGGAATTTCTAAAATCGTTGAAATACATATCTAATTATTTTTAATAGATTTGTTATCTTGAATTTCACGCTCCTACCTAAAACTGCTGCTGCGATATGGCGAAATGTTCTAAAATTTTCGATCACCCCTTTAGCCCAATTAGAGAGGATTTCTGAAATCGCTGAAATACGTGTTTAATTATTTTTTTTAATAGATTTGTTATCTTGAATATCACGTTCCTACCTGAAATTGCAGCTGAGATTTGGCGAAATGTCCTAAAATTTTCGGCCCCTCTTTTACCCCCTTTGGTGAGAATTTTTAAAAATTCTTTCTTAGTCGATGCCTACACAATATAAGGAACATGTGTTCCGAATTTCGTTGTCCCAGGTGCAATGGTTGAGACTCGACGTTGATTATAAGTTTGTCAGGACAAACTCTTTTATTTATGTATAGATTTAAATTTATGATGAAACACCTTAAATTCCGTTTTCTTAGTCAAAAGGTCATTTTGAAAATGTACACTATATATTTCTACAATTGAAAAAGTAAAACATTTTTGCCATGAGCAAAAGTGACTGATTTATTAGAAAAAAAAATCACCTTTTTTTCTCTTTTTTTTTTCTTTAGAATTTTGAATTCTGCTGAGTTACATTATCATTTTTATTTTTTTATGATTGCACGCTTGCCACAGAAAAAATTGGCACCAAAAGACTTTTACACATCTACTTCCAAACAATCAAACTTCGCAGCATTTTTCTACAACGTTTTCAAGTCTACCACGAAGATTGTTTGGAAATAGCGGTGTTAATTTTGTTAACACTTCTTCCGCAGCATTCGTTCAACCCTACTGATGAAATTAACTTTGCTATAATGCTTTATTATACTATTTATGTTATCTTACTATTTCAATTATTTTTCTTTAGAACCTTTTATAAATATGTTGTGGCCCGCGAGAAGAAAAGGTTGAGTATGGCTGGTCTAGACCAAAGCGTCTTTGAATTTTAGAAAATATCCTGAAGATGTCGTTGTGATCGGCTCATTGGATTTCAGCATCGTTTGATATTTAAGGGATCCAGTATTTTAGTATTTTTTAAAAGTATTTCTGGGATAGCCGATTTCCACACTATATATTCTGCATAGACGCTGTACACTATCGCTAGAAACTTCTGACTAGGTGAATTTTAATTACTAGCCGCCCTTGGCGACCAGTTTGGTCTCCCTTAAAATTTATGTTTGGGAAAGCATGGTAAGCATTGTATCATGTTACTTTTAATCATAATTTAATTTACTTGGACTCCCTTAAATAAAATTAATATAATCCCTTAAGCTAATATTAGTTTTTATTGCATTAAAATATCTCAATTTGTTGATTTTCTGTAAGCAAGTAAATCCTATTGGTTTACAATGGAAGCCTATGGGGATTTGGCGAAATATTACAGCTATCGTCAAGTTGGCGTCACTTTTGGCGACTAATTTTGATAGCCAAATTTGACAATATATCGCCAAGTTGGCGACAAACTTGGTGGCATTTGGCAACAGAACAGGTTTCCCCCCCCCCAATCGTAACACCCCCTTATAGGTATGGATTTGCCTTAAATGCTGTTTAATAACCAATGAGATGCGTTTTATTCGGGCGTTGCCATTAAACAATTAACAAATAATCGCGATTTCTGTGCCACATAGCGTAATAGTCCTTTACATAAAATTAAGTACAGAAACAGTAACCTATGAGTTAATTAAACCTTTTATTCATCTTTCGATGAGGCGGTCTCAGAGACCGCTTGACAGTACCTACGCGACAATATTTGCCACAGCAGTTAAGGGTTGAAAAAAAATTGAAAAGTTTTTATCTTACAACCAAGACACGAAGAAAATTAAGATATCTTACCAATGGCAAAACCAATGCCAGCATTAGCAGGAATTAATTCTTCGACTGATTTCGCAAACGGTACCTGCAAAATAAAAATTTATGAATAAAACATAAAAAAATATGTCTAAGCTGAACTATAAAATATTAATTTACAGCAAGGATGTATAAAGGTATTCAGAATGTGTCGATTTTAAAATGAAGGCCTGTTAATTCATGCTTGATATCAGTTCGGAATTAATAAATAATTCTGTTACGCAACGTATGTGTTTTGAAATAAAATAACAGAGGGACACTCCGTTAATTCGTAGTTTTCTTGTCATAAATGGGTTATCTAATGACTGCCATCTAAAGTTACAAAATCGATTCCAAAGAGACAAAGAATCTCATTTGATTCGTTTCATTTTACTATTACCTTCATTTTAAAATTACTTAAAATTTTTACGGTTCTGCTTTTCTCACTTCAGAACTGTCATATAGCGAAACTACTATCAACATGAGTTCAGGTATGGCGCTGAAAAATATACTAGCAAACCAATATATATATAGTGAAACTCAAATCAATTATTTTCTTTTTTGTCTTCGAATGAATTTGTAAAATTGAAGCAACTAGCTGAAATGACAGATCTGTCGTCAAATAAACGAAGCGATACATACAGTGAACCAAAAAAAAAAAAAAAAAAGTTGGACAGCAGCTTCTACTGATTTCATTGTTTAATTATTTTGCTCTATGTTGTTCTTTAAAAGTAAAAATTTATTTAAAATAATAACAATTTTTAAGATGATTTACACAGTTTTATTTTACTTTAATAAAACTTATATTTAAATTATAAATTTATAAAACGTGGTGATGATATAACAATCAGCACCAAATAAAAACTTGGACACTTACACTATGTACAAAAAAAAAAAAAAAAAAAACAAAAAAAACAAAAAAAAAAAAACACTTCTAAATTAAAAAAAAATCGTCTGATATTTCGTGTGATGTCCTTTTGCTGCTATTACAGCTTGTACCCTATTATTCATCAAAAGGACCCGTTTTTCGCTTAAATGTTACATTTTGCCATATACTGAGAATAGCAGTTTTTAGTTCATTTTTATTCTAAATCTCCTTTTCTAGTAATTGTTTCTCCATATAAGCCCAAAAATGTTCTATAGGATTTAAATCCGGACTTTGGGAGGATGGGGCAGCAGTTTTTTTCACTTTGTATAATAACCATTCCTGTACAATCCCAGCGTTATGCTTAGGATCATTGTCTTGGACCAAAGAATGATTTCCATTTATATTTAATTTTGAACCTGTTTCTGGTAAATTTTCTTTTAGACTGTTCAAATACATCATTTTGTTCATTGTACCTTCAAAGAACACTAGATTTCCAATACCACTAGCTCCCATTGAACTCCATACCATAACGCATCCGCCACCATGTTTTATGATTGCTTTTACAGGGCTCTCAAATGACCTGCCAACTGAATACTAATATTTTTTTAGAAAAATTTTGTTTTTAGATTTTTCTTGCAAACCGCCCCGGAATCACCTTTGAAAGTTAATTCTAGCGCAAACTCGCCATAAAATTTTCTGTTAAAATTTATTGGTATTCAGTTGGCGGACCATGGGAGCCCTGCTTTTATAATTGGTGATTTTAGCGCTGTTCCTTCCCTTCGCCACACAAAACGCCGACCATCAGATCCAAACAAACTAAATTTCGACTTATCTGTAAAAATAACAGACTTTCAGGATTTTTGTGGCTTTCCAACATATTGTTTAGCATATTCAAGAAATTTTTTTACATTTCTGAGAGACGAAAATGGCTTTTTTTGTGGTGTGTATGCTCTATAGTCTTTGAATGTAAAAAATTCTTATAGTCTGTGGATACATATTCACTAAAGATCCCCTCTTCAACTCTCTGGCTATCTTTACTGCAGAAATTTTTGGATTCTCTTTCACAAATCTCACAATCCGTCTTTCTGTTTGAAACGAGGAAATCTTTTTGGGCCTACCACTTCTACTAGGTCTTTGCAAAAATCTTTACCTTTTGTATGTATTTATTAAGTAATGAACTGTTGAACGTGGCTTTTTCACAGTTTCTGCGATACATCGTATACTTTTCTGTTCTTTCTATAGTTTAACAATTAAGTTTTTCATATCAACAAAAGTTTGCTTTTTTTCCATTTTTGGAATTTCTAATCAAGCAAAAGGAAATTTATATACGTTTCAGTCTCATAGCTTTGACTTGGACTCGTGCCAGGCATCAAAACCCTCTTAAAAATTTGCATAATAGCAATCCAAAGTAAAAGTGAAATAGGTGTCCAAGTTTTATTTTGGCAGTGAAAAACGCACAATTTGTTTTCAAATTATTTTAAAATTTAATAATGACATCTTATTAAGATTAAATAAAACTATTTCAATCTTTGAAGAAATATTTTATTTTTATATTGTTAGATTACGATATCACAATTGGTTAAAACGGTATTAAGTAGTAAAATCGAATCTTGTTTTGCCGTCCAACTTTTTTTTTGTTTACTGTATGTCATCTAAAGTAATATTAATTACACATATGATATACGTCCATTACAAATATTATTGAAAAAATATCCCTACCCATATTTATAAGTCTGAATAAACAGTTTTAAGGCAGAAAGACTAGCCCCCTTCACCCCCCCCCCCCAAAAAAAAACAACAACAACACGTGCGCGCATGTTTGATGGATAAAATTTTAAAGATATCAATGCCAGATATGTGACATTATTTTTGTATCAAATTCTAAACATT
Source organism: Maratus speciosus (assembly GCA_963932465.1). Classification (NCBI taxonomy): domain Eukaryota; kingdom Metazoa; phylum Arthropoda; class Arachnida; order Araneae; family Salticidae; genus Maratus; species Maratus speciosus. The sequence goes on from OZ010787.1 coordinate 576,305,347, forward strand.
GCCATACAGTCATCATAAAAAAAATTAACGGACTAACGGCCATGGAACAAGCCCCACTCCAGTAGTGCACAAGCCTTTTCAAATAGCTCGCAACAATGTTGCATAAATCGTGATAACAGCCATTAGGTTCCAATGGACTGATCGTTATGTGCGCATTCACGTATCAAGGTAACATACAAACAAAGGAAAATGAGCCTGTTAAATGATCAAAGCCAATTCAAAGGGTCATAAATTAAAGACCACAACAAGTCAACTCATCAGCGGCAAGTTCGCAAAGTGACAAAACCTCAAATTTAGACATCCAACACTAACAGAGTCATAAAGAAAAACAACCTACGATAGAGACAATCATCTCACGGTATGTGAGAAGCATATATCTAATCAAGGAAAAAGAAAAGACCCACAAGAATATGTCAAAATATTAAAAGACAACCACCACGACAGTGACCAAATACCAAGACAAGGAAACCTCCTCAGAAGAACAAGTCCACTGGGTGAGATAAGCATATTATACTAGACAAATATAATGAATTTTAAAATTAAATGTTAATTTAGGTCAAACCCAACCCCCATAGCTTATGTCTAAGTTACAACCTCAAGCAGCTAGCTCAATTAGAAATTAGTATATTAATCTCACTAGATCAGCTCGTTAGTCTCCTATCAATTCCCTCCCAGCTAAGTAATAGTATGCCAATTCATAGTTAACTTGCCATAAGATAATATAATAATAATAAAAAATAAATAAATCCTGTGTCTAATATTAGAAATGGTTAAAAATATAAATTCATTTTAAATAGCCAGGCAATATTTAAGTAATCTAAAGTAAATTAGTTAGTTTAATGTGACCTAGTGCTATAGGATAATATTAAAACAATATATATAATAAATGATAGTTAAGTAAATAGCTATAAGTAAGTTTTAAGTGTAATAACATGTACAAGCTAACCCCTTTCCCTTTCAGATTTTTTTTCTCTTTTTTTGACTGCCGCCTCTTTATTATTCGTAGTTGCACATAGGCTATAGCCTGCGCAAGCTACCGGACCCTCTCCAGTGGGAAGTCTACGGAGCCAGTTTCTACGCGGTGGGGTACGGTAGATAGGCGGAGTCTCATCCCCCTGCATCGTTATGTTTGCATTTCAGCCCAAAATTAACTTTCGGTGCAACTTGTCTCTCTGCGGCGCCCCATTTTTTTTCTTTTTTACTTTCCCCCCCCCCACTTCCAAAATCCAATTTCTTAAGACAAGTCTTCACCAACAATTCGGCTTCTAAACCCCAGGTCAATCAGAAGTAGTTCGGGCAGCGTTGGCCCAGTTGGCAGCGCATCGAATCCGCAGCTAAGGCCGCGGGATCGAGGCCTACTGCTGGCTATAATCCGCCATGTACGCTAATGGCGCCTGGTGCATGTAAAATCCGTAGTGGGTGCAAAGTCCTCCAAGTTACCTGTGAATTATACCTCTGGAGGTGCCTGCCAGGTGAAGGTCTCGTCATCTGATCAAGGTTCTAAATTACGAGACCAACTTGAGTAGCAATGTGCAGGTGCCAAACAACAGGTTATAACGTTAAATAACTGGCAAAACAAAGTATACACAAACGAGCAATAGGCACTGCAGATAGGAAGACGATCGAGGCAATGATGTCAGGTTTATTGCCGCTTCGCGGCGATTAAGCAGTCTTTCGTCCCGATGCCAGGTACTAAACCGTTAAGCTGGGGCAACCCGGCAGGTATGGGCCTGGTCATCGGTTAGAAAGAAAGAAAACATTGCAATACATAGTTTCCCATTTTCTTCGCAATTTTATTACATTTGTGATGGATATTTTATTTTATTTTTCTATATAAACAGGCAGAATTTTTCCGATTTGTTATTAACTTTTTTAAAACGCTCCTCAATAAAGAAATTTTTTTTAAATGTTTATACTTACACATATTAAACAAACACCGATTACCAGTAAACCAATCATTGCTGCAAGCCATCTAAAGAAAAAAAATATATTGTTAACATAAGCAAAAATAAATAAATAAATAAAATAAAATAAACTTTAAAGCATGGATACAGAATTTTTTTTACTTTTCCGATGCAAGCTCGTCAAAATAACAACCGTCAAATAATTATTTAACGGCCGCATTTTTTTTTTTTTTTAAATTTGAAGTGTCTTTTCAAGTTTTTAGGGAGGGAAAAATCAGTTTATCGTTTTCAAACACTTTATGCATAAAAATAATAGACCGCGAGTTGGTGAAGAAATTTAGTATTTGATAAAGGCTGAAAATATTCATAAAACGATTTATTTTGGCTATTTGAATCAGGAATGGCAGTTGGTTTAAAAACGCGCAATTTTTTTTTCTTTGCATTTGCATTTTCACGATTTTTATCTGTAAGAAGTTTGACATTGTATTAAGATTGAAAAATAAAATGCCATGCGATTTCAGTCTGTTTAAAAGTGTTAACAGGCGCACTCAAAATTGGGCAAAAAAAGTTTTGGAGAGAAATCATTTCAGTGCTTGATAAAAGCTGACACTCACACAGGACATTCTTTAGACCTTGTAGAACGTATATTCTAAAAGACAGGCAATTTCAGCGATTTGAAATATCTGCCAGTCGATCCAAATGCTAATGACAATGATTGTATATTATTCAAGCACGCGCGCCGCGTCTGCGAATAAGAATGCAATTAATCCATGTTGCAAGCTGAAATATAAACAAGACTTTTTTAGACTCTGTGGAATATATATTACAAAAGGCAATCAATTTAATTATTTTAAATATCTGCCAGGCGATGCGTTTGGGAACGAGGGCACATTAACACTAGAACGTTCAACTGGTGTCATTTTCGACACCGATCAAATGATAAAATGTCGATTCGAACCAGAATTTTTTTCGTAAAATCAGTTAAGTTTTAACTAGAGAAAATTCAGTTAAATAAATAAATGAAATAGTTTTAAATAAAAATTATGGTGTTAAAATGTTTTTATTAAGGTTGGGTAAAACTTCCGGACGTTCTAGTATTAAGAGTAAGAAATACATGATAGACTAAATAAATGCTTGTAATTTAAATACTTGCGCTCGCCTAGCAGATATTTAAAACAATTAAAATGGACTGACTATTTGCAGTATATGCACTACAACTACAGAGCATATAAAAAAAAATTTCTTGTAAAAAGAGTTTCTATTTTACATTTTAACAAATATTTAATTTACATACACTCACGTTTCCAAACGCGTGGCCTTTAACCCTTACCGGCGCGGAGTAATTCTGTTTATAAACTGATGAAATAATGGACTGACACCGCAATTTATAAATTGCGAATTATGAATTGATTACAAAATACGAACTTGCTTATTTTCATGTACATTATAATAGGAAAATTTTAGTTAATGGTGCCATTTGTCAGTTTTGGAATTAAAATTAGGTGTCCTTTTTTAAGGACGCTACGCTGGTAAAGGTTAATGAAATTTTTGTTATTGGCATTAGCATTGCTTTCGCCTGGTAGATATTTAAAGCCAGTAAAATGGACTGGATTTTGTAGTACAATAAATTTTGTTTAAGGTGGACTTGTGTAAGACGGAAATCTGTCTGACGCGGTAAGATTTTGAAGTCCCCCAGAACGATTTTCAATACAGTGTTTAAGGCGGAATACTGTCTACGATGAGAAATTTTCTCTGTCCAGATCAATTCCATCTTCGATAGAATTTACTTTGTATATGATATAATGTTTACAAAAATGTCGTGTGTCCATTTTACTCTGCAAATTATTATCAAATTATTAATCTGCATATACTAAAGTTTCCAAACGCGCGTTTTTGTTAGGAAATTCTGTCATTTTCATTGGAATTGCAATCGTCTGGAAGATATTTAAAACCACTGAAACGCACTGTCGTTTTTTGTATATATGGGTCAATATCTGAAAATTGGTCAATTTGCGTCCACTGCCAATAATATTTCATTAATTATACTAAAACCAAAAACTGAAAAATGTAATATATTTTAACATTTGTTATAACGATTACCAATGATAAATGGATATATAATTATGTATAAATAATTAATTTTAACTTTAAACAAAGTAAATCATCATTTCAGTCCCTGTCTCTAGGTACAAATATCCAATATTAAATGTATGCTGTAAACATTTCTATAAATATTATTAACTTTTGCTATTATATATTTATACCTATATACAGGGTGCAATGTGTTATCTATCGCCGACCTTTAATGTCTCAACCGTTGGTCGTAGACATATAGTTCCAATTATACAAACGTTTCAAATGAGGCAAATATTCATGTTGTGGCATTATTTAAAGTAAAAAATCAATTTTATAAAAATTATGAAATCTAACTTTTTATACGGTTCCCCAGTCCATATAGTTATATTTAGTAAAAGTTTACACATATCATAACAGATACAACACAAAAAGTTTGACATATGTACTACAAAAATTGACACATTTATTTTCAAAGTTTGAGGTTTTTGCACATGATTTTGTCTTTTATGGGGGATCAGTTAAAAGATGAATTAAAGTAATTCAAGATCAAATTCAGGGTGCAATTCTTTTTTTACGGCGAAACCACCTTCAGCCGGTATCGCCAAATCGGGATATCACCAAAGAGGGTTACTTCATCTAAAAATTTGAGTTGACTTTCAGTGGTCGTATCCAAAGCGAAGAATAAAATATTGTAATTATACAGAAAAATAAATATCAATTTACTATAATATCAGAAAACGGTGCACTATAAAAGATGAATACATCAAACGCCGGAATCTACTATGGTCTATGTGACTGAGACCAATTCTCTGGTTTATCTGCAGCAGCGCATCATCCTTGATTGTCACACAGTTTGCACATTTGCGTGCCCACCCTCTTCTAACGTGTCCGGGACCCAGTACTGCCACGCGTTCAATCGTGCATTGCCACCTATGGAGAACACTTTGAGCAGTATCTCTAGTAGATTCCAGCGTTTGATGTATTCATTTTTTATAGTACACCGTTTTCTGACATTATAATAAATTGATATTTATTTTTTTGTTTAATTTCAATATTTCATTCCTCGCTTTGTATACGACCCCTAAAAGTCAACTAAAATTATTAGATGAAATAACCCTCTTCGGTGATACCCCGATTTGGCGATACTGGCTAAAGGTGGTTTCGCCGTGAAATGCACCCTGATTTTGATCTCAAACTACTTCAATTCATCTTTTAACTGATCCCTAACGAAAGACAAAATCATGTGCAAAAATCTCAAACTTTGAAATTTAATAACTGTGTCAATTTTTGTAGTACATATGTCAAACTTTTTGTGTTATATGTGTTATGATATGTGTAAACTTTTACTAAATATAACTATAGGGACTGGGGGACCGTATAAAAAGTTAGATTTCGTAATTTTTATAAAATTGATTTTTTACTTTAAATAATGCCCCAACATGAATACTTAATTCATTTGAAATGTTTTTGTAATAGGAAATATATGTCTAAGACCAACGGTTGAGAAATTAAAGGCCGGCGATAGATAACATATTGCACCCTGTATATACAATATGGAAAAATATGATTCTCTTTTATTAGTATAGATTGTATAGTAAAATACTGTAGTAAATATATTTGTCCCTGAGGTCGACCATCACCTCAGTCCCTCTAAACACATATTTAGGTCACCAGATACTAGGTGGTGCTGGCAGAATTATTTCCATTTCAACAGCAACTAAAGTTCAACTAGCCACCATGGATGAAGGTAAGTTGCTCTTTTCTTTGTTTCATATTTAGAAATATTTAGTTTTTGTTCTGAATAGGTGTGAGTATTTTTTATAGCATCATTCATGTCCCCCTATTTAACTTTTTATTTATAAACAAAAAGCTTATTGCAATTTTATTTATGTATCATACAAATGTCACATGTATATTTAATGATTTACATGGGTGCAAAATGATACAATAAAATGGCTGTTCACTTGTTAAGATAAAAACATCAACTCAGTCCCCACCATCTCAGTCCCAATTATTAGACACTGATTATGATGTTAACAGACACTTTCTTCCCTAAATGTTTATCCTACGCATAAAATATACATCCTTGATCTCAAACACTACAGCATTTAACTGACAATACATGTATCATAGTATATAATTGTATGTGGTAGTTGGTACAGTAATTTAAAAAAATAAAAATTTTGGAGTGAAATTGCCCGATTTTCAGATATTGACCCATATACAGTGGTGGAAAATTGGCGCAGAGGAGGAGCCTATTGACACCACTAAAATTTTATAGTATTCTTCACCTTAATAAAAACGCAGAAATTCTGTCATTAGATAAGGCGAAAAATACTACTAAAATTTAGTGATGTCAATAGGCTCCTCCTCTGCGCCAATTTTCCACCACTGCCCATATATCTCACACTTGCTTCAAAAGTGCCACAACTCAAAAATTGTGTTTTTTACGTTATGGCTACCATTCTACTTGGTTTTTACGCCTCTACCAATCACCTAAAGTACCAGATTACACTGAAAACCCAGCTACCAGGTAGATGTTGTGTTTGCAATATGGACACTGGCCTTTCCGTAGCCCGGAAACAGTTTTTCGCATTTCCTGAAAAACGGAGTTTTTTGAGTTATGGCACTTTTGAAGCAAGGATGCGATATATACTACTGATTCTAAAAAATGGTCTTCTTGATCTTGCCTTTTATCAAGTACTTAATCTACAAGCACGCACTAGGGCTGTAGTCGTTAAAAAGCCAAAGAGTATACCATACAACTTTACTTGAAAAACGTGGCGTGTACGTGTACTACCGTAATGCTCTCCGCTATAGTCCTGGTACTCACGTTTCCAAACGCGTGCGCTATTCATCGGAAATTCAATCGTGCTGGGTGCCTGTATAATCTTCAAGACAAACTTAATGAAATTTATACTTATAAATTTGTGCAAAAATGCATACAAAATGTATAATATATTTTTTTTCGGATATCACGTTCCCAAACGGGCCGGCTTCGATAAATTCTATCATTGTTCTCGCCTAGCAGGTATTTAACCGAATACTTGGCTTTTATAATATAGATTCTACAGAGTCTAAAAATATCTTGTAGTATATTTCAACTTGCATCGGGTATTAATGAATTAAAGTCTACTTGCATGCGCAGGTATTTAAAACCAGACACGCGGGCTTGAATGATACGCAATCATTAGCATTAGCATTTCCGTTACCTGGCAGGTAATTTTATACTTCTAAAATTGCTTGGCTTTTGGAATGTATGTTATATAGCAGTGGTTTCCAAACTTTTCTGTTTTGGCTGTGACCCACCTAAGCATTTTTAAACTTATGATACACTTCTGTAATAATAAATTATATTATTTAAAATTATTAATCAATTCTTCTGTTATTCAAATAGAAAAAGCCTAAAAAAACATTAATAATGACGAGTATAGCAGTATCTGTCCCTTTACATTTTTTAACCTATGAAAAAGACAAAACGATTTGCCAAAAATATGTTTTTGACATGTCTATAAACAAAACAAAGCCATATGTATTCTCCTTTACACTAGATAAACTTTTGTTGTTCCTTGTTTAATTTACGAATATTTCAACTGGGAAACAAATGAAACAATCCTTTTATATGGTCTTTCTTTTTTTTCTTTTCTTTTTTTTTCCCCAAATCTTCACAAAAATTCTTAAAATACACTCACAGTAGGAGTTTGCTCTCATAGCATTGATATACTTTATAATGGATTTTAGTATGTCAATAAAACAGTTGGAATATTTTTGGACAAAAAGATCGCTCTATAACATACAATAAATAAGAAGCATTTCTGGAATTCTTTTTCAATTTTATCGTAGCTATTTTTCTCCTATCATAACTTTCTTCTTTGTTAGCTTTATCTTCCCCATTATCGACAGTTGATCGCAGCAGTGTTGCCAGTGGGCTACTTTTTTAAAAATCAAATTTCTTGATTGCCACCACTTATTTGAAACTGTAAAATACCCATTGTTTTCGCCTTAATTAATATGCCATTAAATAAGGCGCATTTTACAATTTCAAAAAAGTGGTGCCAATCAAGAATTTGAATTAAAAAAAAAGTAGCCCATCTGGCAACACTGGATCGCAGTGTATATTCCGAGTTTAAATTTTGAAACGTTTACGTCGTAATCAAAGCCTTTATACGTTAAGCCTGAACAGATGAATGGAAGAAATTTCGTAAGTTGAAAATAGAGCCCTCTCACGACTGATGTTCTTTTTGCCTGCTGTAAAATGAAAAGTTTACACTAGAAAAATTAGACAGAGAATTTTTGAAATAGTAATCCAAATAACAATGTAAAACTAGAACAAACGTGGACTCTAGATTGAAAACCCTAGCTGCGGGCCAATGAGATGGATTATGGAATCTACGAATTACATGTAGCTGTTTTTTCCCACATATTTTAGTTTGACAACTGGTCGCAGGAGAAGAGAGCGGTACTCAGGTATGCGAACAAAATTTATATATTGTGCGCTTGCAGGTCAGTTCTATTTTGCCTACCGGCCGCAGGAGTGGAAAGTAGTGCTAGTGCGCACTAGCAAATTTAACACGTACTTCGTACGGTCTAACAAAGAAAATACCCGAGGTAGGGGACACGGAATGCGGCGACCCTTTGTGCATTCATGGAGTATAGTCAATAGATAAACATATGACAAGGATAAAGTGCAATATACAGGGGGGCGGTCTTAAAAAAGAAGCCATAAAGTCACTCAATTTTGACGTTTAAGTACATAATCGGATAAATTACACACAGCTCTGAGCGGCCGGAAGGTACAAGTGGCAGAGCGCCAGACTTCTAATTTTTTTTCTCGGGACTCCGTGCGTTCGTTACTCCAACAAGGCTTTTTCTTTCCCGCAGACGAAATAATGAATAATTATTTTCGAACTACAATAATATGTATATATATATATATATATATATATATATATATATATATATAACCATTATATAATTACATTTCATCATCTTTTCTTTTCATTAAAAATAAAATTAATAAATTGAGCAGTTATACATTACACTGACATTATAAAAAAATAAAGCAGGATCATCTATTTTTAATTTAATGAATCATTAATGAATTGTTTCTACCAATATACTGATCACTAATATATGATGAATTAAAAAACTTTCATAATTGGTAAACGGAAAAACAACAGTAAGGCGAAATTATTTAAATGCCTAGTAAATAATTAAATATGCAGGGAATGATAATTTTTTTAAAAAAATATTGCAAAACCAATTGTAACCAAAACAATTCAACCAATGAAATATGACCTGACATAATGAATCATCGTCATCATCAACAATTCTTTTGCCCGATATGTATGTTCTCAAAATTTAAAAACTCTAATTCAAAAAGGGAAAAACCACAAATGATCTCAAGACATAAGAAAAATTACGAATAAAAATGTGGAACTAATGACTGTTAACAAATTATCAAGTGCAATATTACGAAATCATTAATAAATTGCGGACAATTAAACCATTTAAACACATGAAAATTTAACAAATTTGATGCAATAACCATTTATAGACAAAAGATACAAAAATCCAGTTAAATAATGTTGAACTAATAAAATACCTATAAAAAAACAAATAAAATATCAAATGGATGGATGTAGAAGGAAGCTTATAGTGTATTTCACTTAATCAGGGGTAGATGAAATACAAATATAAGCAATTTACAGTCGATTTCTGTAAAAGAATCAAGCTATAAGCTGAAAAAGTAAATGCTTTTATGTACCCAATCGACTATAAACCAACAAGTATAAATTAACCACGCCATAAAAAATGAAAGAAATACAGTCAATCAGGGTAACTTTGATCCGTATTTTCTCTATTTTAATATGCCACACTCTTATTTGAACAATATTGTCACAACTAGGGGCATAAAAGACAAGAAATGATCATAAATTATTGTTTGACTATAAAAAGAATAAGGAATAATAAGGATAAAAGCAATAAAAAATAGATTTTTAACCTGGTTCAAAGTTGCACAGCCATTTAGGGTAACTTTGCACCATATGATAAATTTTTATATAAAATAATTAATTATAAAAAAAGTATTTTAGTCAGGACAACTTTAAACACCAAAAAATGTTTTCAGATATGTAAAGACTGCGAATTTACATTTCCCAACATCACAAGATTTGTATAATTTATGATATTACAACAAATATCAGGCATAAGAAAAGTGAAAGAAGAGAACCATAAACATTTATAAATAAAAAAAACCTGTTTATTGTTCATATAAAACATAAAAATGCAGTGAAAAACAATTTTCAATGATTTAACTCTATAATACATAGCTGCCAACTTGTACGGATTTTTGCTACCACTAAAATTTAATAGAAAATTTTGCCTAATTCAATCGCCGAATTGCAGTGAATGTTGATAATTAAATAAGAAAGAAACTTCTGTAAAATTTTCGTGGTAGCAAAAATCCGTACAAGTTGGCAGCTATGATAATATATCCATAGTTACAGTAATACATACAAGTACTAGTATTATTCAAACAAGAATAAAAAACGTCGAACGTATGAAATGTCAAATTTGAGTAGCTCCGCCCCTAATCACGCCTCTAAATGAATTTTATGTATTTTACTACACATATTTGTAAAAATATTTACATGTCATATCTAATGCACACTTTCGGCATTTATATAAAATATACGTGCAAATATGGGAATTTTTCGACAGTAGCACCTGTAATCAGTAAATTATAAGCATCAGTGTAACTTTGAGCCGTCTCAAAGTTACCCTGAAAATGCAGTAAAATGCTAGTGCCTTCTTATTTTACATTTTATTAACTATTAATAAATAAATAATCACAAAATATTAACACATTTACAACATTTAGATAATAATATGTCTGACAAATGAGTATACTGTTACTTACTATGAAAATTTAATTGGATTACAACAACTTCAAAACAGCATTCAAAATTAACTTGAAAACAGTACTTCACAAAAATAGTTAGATGATGCAATTAATTGCGCATAATGTTGCTAATTTATTTTCTAAAATAAAGAGTAGAAATCCCAGTTTATAACCTTGCCAACAGAGCACAGTTCTGGAGTTTATTTAGTCTTTTAGAGTCAAAAATATTGAAAAATTGGAGGTGGTGCAAAGTTACACCCCGTGGTTCAAAGTTACCCTGATTGACTGTAATTAATCAATGCAAGACCCATACAGATCAACATAAACTAAGATGGAACATGTGAATTAATAACTTACCCAGCAAGAGAAATTTCATTACCATATCTAAATCGCAAACATGTATCCCGTTTATCACAGCGAAAATCCCGCCTAATTAAATGGTCACAGTTAAAAGTGAATCCATACGGTTTGAAATCATCATCCCAAGTAAAAAATATTATTATTGATATAAATATAATAATTATAAATTATCGTAATTAGTCTAAATATTATAAATTATTTTATATGCTAATTGAAGGATCCTAGAGTAAATTATTACAAAATAGGACAAAAGAAGTAGATATCTTAAATAAATAGGTTTCAATGAAGAAAAATAACATAATATATGATGGCAATATACATAAATATTTAAATTTAAGTTAAATATAAATAAAAACATGCTTCTGCGCGCACACATATATACTTATTAACAGAGAAATTGGAATTTTATGGCAGTTATATGGATGTAATGAAAAGTAAAAATAAATAAATAAATAAAATAATAATAAACTTAATTTGAATTCCTCAGACCAAATTTTTATTTTATTCATTTTTACTTATAGTTTTTAATATGAATAAACATCTATTCTTCTTAGAAAAATCAATTAAAATGTGCTGCATAAAATTAAAATATGGTATTTTAATTTCATCTTTTCTAATACCTAACAATTTAAAAGTTTTAATATTTTTTTTTTTTTAATTTTGAAAAAAGAAATATACTTTTTGAATTTCGGAATCTTGTGTTTAGAATTAGAATAACTGTTTTCGACAAGAAAAAATCTTTTCACGGGCATTAATATTTATTAATTACGCAGATTTGTAGGTGGTTTTTAGGAAAACATGTATACTATGGAAAGTAAACAGGGTGGGTTTAGAATGTTTACTCTTGTTTGTGTTAAAGTTTTAATAGCAATATGCTCCAGACCGAGTGAGCACGGCATTTTGTTTTTAAAGTATTGCGGGGATTAGACGTAGTTCTTTAGTGTAGTTTAGTAATAATAATTAAAAAAAAAACTATGTCTACTGAAGAAGTTTCTAAATTTACAAATATTGAAGAATGAATTTCAGAAGACTCAATTCATAACGAAAAAAAAGTCTCGTCGGGGTATCGAACTCACAAAGTTCCGAGAGAGAAAATTAGAAGTCTGGCGCTCTTCCAACTGTACCTTCCGGTCGCTCAGAGATGTGTGTAATTTATCAGATTATGTACTAAAGCGTAAAAATTGGGTGACTTTGGGCTTGTTTTTTAAGACCCCTCTGCATATTGCACTTTATCCTTGCCATATGTTTATCTATTGACTATACTTTATCAATGCACAAAGGGTCGCCGCATTCCGTGTCCCCAACTTCTATATTTCCTAATCTATATTTCTCTCCCTAATCTATATTTGTATACTTTATATGGGGTATGGGGTTCGCAGCGAACCATAAGAAATTTACTATTAAATAAGATATTTCTGCTAACCCCATTTCAAAATTTATTAATTTATTAAGGTTGCTATTGAGTTTAGAGATTTTAAATATGTTTTATGCTAAATGTTTCGAAGCAGAGAGTTGTAATATATCTTTAAGTAATTTCATTAGAAAAAGTTTTTTCGTGTGCGATGTTCAAAAGTGAATAGAAAACACAAGTTAGAGGTCTGCACGGGCCGGAATTTCCAGGCCCGGGCCCGGCCCGGTATAAAATTGGAAGTTCGGCCCGAGCCCGGCCCGGCCCGTTTGCATTTTTACAGTTCTCGGCCCGGCCCGCCCCGTACAAAAATCAGTGAAAACAGGCCCGGCCCGGCCCGACACAATTTCTACAAAAAAAAAAAAAATCCGTTTTTCTCAACATACAATTAAGATTCTTTTAATGAATACTACATACATATTTATGGGAACATTTTACAGCATATTTTACATTACTATGATGTTCGCAAAACAGAAAACACATAATAGTAAACATTAACGATTACTTACAGTGTTTTAGTCATCGTGTCTACAGACATTTCAAAATGGAAATAAGGATTCATTAAAAGATTAATGTAGTTCAGAATAAAGGATTAAAAACATAATAACTTTTGAAACTGTATAATAAAAAGTAGATTTGTGAAAATATTTCTCTCATTTTTATGGCTTTTCTCAAATCCAAAGGAGCTACATTTCGACACATTTATGAATTCTTTTCTTTTCGGAAACGCGTAAGATTGGCAGGTATTCTTATTCAGAAGCTATGTAAATGTCGTTTTTTTTATAGATAAAAGCAATATATCTTTCTGAAAATACTGTCAAAGTTAGCGTTTTGAATCGAATTTCCGGAAGCAATAGCACAGGAAAGGAGAAAAACGTACAGTCACGTGACAGGAATCTCTGTTATCTCTGTAAGAAATTTATCAAATATGGAAAAAGCTATTCGTTTCCAAATGCCTTCAATAGGCAGGCCTGTCAATTTTATGCCTTTATAGTTAAAAATTTTGTCAGAAAATGTGTCTGAAAGCTTCGCATTGTTGAGCAGTGAATATGACAACCACCTTAAGGTATATTTCCAAAGATATTGTTAAGAGAAGTTCATTATCACTATTAATACTACAAAACACAATGACTGTTCTACACATCCTGAAATCGATTAAGACCAGTTCCGTCCCGGCACGAGTCTGCTGAAAAAAAATTAAACTCGGAATCAGACATCTTGTAACTGTACCATGCCGATCTCTACGATGGACATGTTAAATTTCTGTTTTGATGTTGTTATACTCGCATCGGCTCGTGACGCACATTTATACTTCTCGAGAAAATCATATTCATTGAAAATGGCTGGTATTTTATCTGCTTCGCTTAACCCTCCGCCTACCAGACGGGTCCAATGGACCCGATGGGTACATTCGAAATATTTATTCTAACCAGAAATTTCTTTAAAATAAACTAAATATGTAAACCAGACAATAATGAGTTAAGTAAATAAGTTCAATAGTTTTAAATAAGAATTCTGATGTGTAATATTTTTATAAAACTTGAGTAAAATTTTCGGTAGTTCTAGGGTTAAATTCTTATATCGGGCCGACAGGCCCGATTAATTTTTTTGCCGGCCCGGCCCGGCCCGTTTATTTTGTCTGTCGGCCCGGCCCGGCCCGTTGAAAAAAATTCCTAATTCTGCCGGCCCGGCCCGTTTGAAAATTCGCCTTCATTCCGCCGGCCCGGCCCGTGCAGACCTCTAACACAAGTCTCATTCCATAAATAACCGAAAAAGTTGTATAATACTCTAAAATAGAATTATAATCAGAAAAGTTATGCAAAAAATTAAAAAAGCTGAAAAAAAAGGAGTCTTATTGTTGGATCGTTCGGAAAGTCGTGTCCGTTTAGGAAAATAAATTCGCCCCGGAAAATTCTGTCCGGTAATTGTAAGACCTCAGATATGGGAATCAATGTCTAATAATTAAATGATAAAATTTTCCGGTACGAATATATTTTCTCAAACGGACACGACTTTCCGAACGACCCAATATTATTAAAGACATTTTATGTAATTCTTCCTTTTGTAGTTGTATTTTCGTCTCCTGAATGAAATCTTTTTGAAAATTAAACATTTTTTCCATTTTATAGTTAATTTTATTTTTAAATTACAAGATTAATCTTTTGAGAAAACACACAAAAGGGCTATTATCGGATTGTCTCCTTAAAAATCAGTTTCTTCTCTTGTGGAATTCCTCTCGCTTCACGCTCGAGCCACTGTTTTACAAGGACTAAAAAAATGTCCCGTGTAAGTGTTAGCTTTTATCAAGTATATAGTTTAGACAAAAACGATTTTTTTTTTCACTCACGTACACAAACGCGCAGGCTTTAATAAAATTTTACCATTGGCAAATTTTATCATTCCGATCGCTTGGCATATATTATAAAGGGTTAATTAAAAAGGATTGGTTTCTCTGAGATGTATTCTACAGCGTCTAAAAAATCTTGTGTATATTTCAACTTGCATGCTGTATTAAGCTTACGTGCATTCTCGTTCGCAGATACGGTTGAAGGATGCATAATCATTGTCATTAATATTTAGGTAGCCTGGCAGGCATTGTAAACCACTGAAATCGCTAGTTTTTTTAATATATATATTCTACAGAGTCCAAGAAATGCTTGCGTATCAACTTTTATTAACTCCTTGGGGACGAACGACACGTATACGTGTCACCTAAGGTGCTCAGAATCCTTGATTATTCTCACCAGTAAATTTTTATTGTAAATTTTGCCTTATTTAATCGGAGCATTTTCCCCATTCAATTAGGCAACAATTTCTGTTTTGAAAAACCGGTGATAAAAGGTTAAAAATTCTGTAAAAGACGCTCGTTCCGAAGGGGTCAAGTACTGAAGCAGTTCAGTCAAAAAACGATTTTTTGCAACTTCTAGGGTCACTGACAACACTTTTAAATATACAGAATCTCCTGGAATTTTATTTGTAGCGAAGGCATCTAGCACGATTAATAATAAAAGTTTCTAACACGGAGCAGTTGAGCTAGCCGTTTTCTGAATGCTATGACACTCGTTTAGGGGTTAGATCCTGATCACTGTTCTGCGCTCCTTGCAGTGGTGACCTCCAGAACACACAATCTCACAGTCATCACGTCTTGGCACCAATAGATGGCAGCACATAAATTCACCCCCAGCCCCTACCCTCAGAAAGCCTCTCGTGTTGCGCATGCGCATCACACATGCACATGGCAACACGACAGTACAAATCTTGTCATGCCGCGCATCACATATGCGCACTGCAACATGGCGGGATCCCTCAAGTGCACATCGCTCGTCCGATGTCAACGAGATGTTTTCCTAACTGTGGTTTTGGAGTGAGTAGCGACGCCAGCTAGCACGAATAATATATAATGACTTTATAATACGCAACAGCTGAGCTAACGTTTTGCTCAACACAATAGCCCTTCTCTACTTTTAATAGGCCATTGGTTCGACCCTGACCAATGCTTTGCACATCCTACGTATTTTTAAAATTTATACAATGCCAAATGTATTATAGAAAAATGTTTCAATGATTTTGGCTAGTTCCATGGATCTCTGTAGTGTAAGTCACATAGCTGATAACTTCTATGCTTTTTGGCCACCCTTATTTTTGAAAAGTTTTCTTCGTCTTATTCAATTAATGAGATATCTCCGATAAAATGTCACATTTTTCCGTTCTAAAATATTGGTAGTAAAAATTTTAGTAATTTGCACCTATGTGACTTACATTACAAGTACGCATCGAACTAGCCTTTCATCAAGTTATGAAGTTCCAAACCAAAGTTTTGCAAATTCAAAAAATATTTAGCGTACTTTGAACAGTCGACACCTATCAAGTCGTCCATTGAAGTAAATTTCTTCACCAGCTCTCGGTCTATAACGCAGCCAATCAAGAAGGCAGAATTTTCGGTTTTCTTGAAAAAAAATAATTTTTGAAATGCAGATGCGACGCATTCTAAGCAAAATATCTTGCTCACATTATAAAATATACATTTTATTCTTGAAAAATTCTCTATTTTTTTCTTTTTTAACAGTAACAATATATGCAATTTTAGGAAATTGAACATTTTTCACTGTCCCACTTGTTCTCACAATCCTTTAACTCTTGGAAGGAGTATGATTATTTTTTATCACTTAGTGCGGGTCATTATATTTTTTCAAATGTTATTTTTAAATTTTCGAACCCTTTTTAAGTGTATTTTTCTACGGATCCCAGGAAAACATCAATATCGTAACTTGGGGTTAATTGAATATAAAACAAAAAACATGTTCTTAACCCCTTGAGGGGCGGTGGGATAAAATATATCCCACCTAATTTAAACAAGATTCTCAGCAGAAAATTTTAACAAAATTTTATATTTTTAACTTTGGAGGAAAATCGTTGAAAAATTCCTTTTCCCTATTTAAAAATAAAATTTTTCGATTATTCCGGTGAGAATTCAATATTTAGAGACATTTTTGCTTGCCCCTCAAGGGGTTAATAAGTTTTAGGTCTACTTAAGGCTCCTATAACGGGGTATTATAGAAGTTCTAGGTCTAATGTATTGAAAGTGTTGACGTCATTTACCAGTACTCTAACAGGTAACAGCACTAGTAACACAGTAGACGCGCACTGATTAATTATAACACTTTACGGGTCCAAGTAGTCTCTAACTGGGTTCAAGTAATCCCGAGTTACGGTATTTGTATAGCTGCACCTTTTACATAAGTAATTTCTTGCAAAAATATTTCAATGTTCTAAAATGTGGAATATGTTCAAGTAGATAATAATATTTTATATTAAATATTGAAAGCACAGGGAAAAATATCGTATTAACAAAGCTTTTAGTCGATTAAAACTGAATCGGCTTTTTGTGTGCGGAAGCAACAATTTTTTATTCTTTTTTGTAATCTATTTAGACAATTAAAAAGATGGTTTAAAAGAGACATTAATTCAAATTCACCTGCCCATTTTATGTCCCAGAGGTCCAAACAAATTTGTTCCAACGAGATATGATATACTAGCAGGTAGAAAAGCTGCCCCCTGTTGCCATTTAGAAGCATCCATAGTGTCCATCATCCATAGTGGAAGAGACGGTTCCAAAACTGCTATTCCTATGTTTGAAAACGTGATAGCTCCTAGGAAAGACACAGAAAACATGTCATATAATCTGTTTAAATATGAAGATCGTTTATTTTATGCGAGTTTGTTTTATGGTCAGTTATTTTTTATTGTAAAGTTTACCTTATTTAATCAGAGCATTATCGCGATTAAATTACGGGAAATTTTCTGTTTTGAAAAGCCGGTGGTAAAAGATTAAAAATTAAGCAAAAAGCTCTCGTCGCGAAGGGGTTAAGACAAAGATACTAATCTTTGAAAGTTCTTTTAAAGAGAGCCATCAGTTTTAAACTTTCAAAAAATCCATTTTTTGTTTTTCATATTTTTAAAAAATGCATACAATTCTGAATCGAATAAAACAAAACCGCACAAAAATGTTCAAAATTGAATTGGCTTAATTTGAAATTGATATATGTGTACTTTAACATAGACTCCAATTGATTGTCAAACTTTGCATGCGCTTTTCTGAAAATTGTGCTTTTGCCACTTGCGTGCACAAAAATATATAAATAAAATAAGAATAAATCGTTTACAGGCAGATAATTTCTTTTGTACAGATATGTATAAAATTATCATTCCTATCAATCTCCACCTACTGTTTTGTCGTTTAAACTACCCAAATTTTATTTATTGCGATTTGAATGAACATTTAAAGAAGTATCGCGTTAAAAGACACATTCTAATCGCCACAAATCAATTGTGCGTCGTTTAATTTACAAAACAGTAAGTGGAGATTGTAGATACGATCCTTTAATAGATATCTGTGCAAAGGAAATTATCTGTTTGTAAACGGGTTTTATTTTATTTATTTATTTATTTCTACAGTATTTATTATTTATTCAATTTTGTTAGAAACAAATTTTCAGAAAAGGGGATGCAAAATTTAAAAATCAATTGGAGTCTGTGTAAAAGTAGACATATCATTTTTTAACTGACTCAGTTTGAATACTAACATGCGGTCCGGTTTGTTCGGTCCATAAAAAATTGTATATATATATAAAAAAAATGCATAAAACAAAAAATCGATTTTTTGAAAAACTTTCATATGTATCATAATGTTTAAAACTGATGACTCCCATAGTAATAAGGAATGTGATTTACAATAACTGATTTTAGACTTTACAGTAATTTTGTGACTAATGTAAGATGATCAAACCTTTCGGGTACAAATGGGAACATGGTTCTAATTTAAGAGGAAAGAAACTCTAATGATTGCGTAGAATCCGTAATTAATGGTATCTCTGATTTAAGGTAATGTTTCTGAAATAAAAGGACTCATTTCTGCAAGTAATTTCAGGAAACATTACAAAGTAGTTCTTTCAGTATAATAAATGTCAAAAATCTGATGTTTAAAAAGATTGGCATAATATGTGGATTCTAAAATTCATTGGTAAAATCTACTAGGATATTACATGGTGTACTTCGAACTGCTGCCGGGAGTTTCACTATAGACAGACCTTCAAAGATTCAAATAATTCAAACTATCTAGAATAAACATTAACCTTTTGCACTCCTCACTAAAATTTATATCACCTACCAGCAACTCCACGCCATTCTTACATATTTGAAATAACATGTGGGGAACTCCCTTAAAGTATGTTTAGTTGCTGTATGTTCATTTGTTATTTACCGTATGGGGGTCAGTAGTTAAACTTGGTATGTCACCGTATAGGTGCCAGTGGATTTCCGGTTAAACTTAGTATGTCACCATATAGGTGTCAGTGGAGTGCAAAAGGTTAAAAAATCAATGCAAAACAACAAACAAATTCATGCATCCGGCGAACTCTGTAAAATTTGTGATATCTAAATCTAAAGATGAGTATAAAAAACTTACTTCCAAAAGAGAATAATCTGTAGTGTAGGGATAAACTAATATATCTTTTTTTTTCAGTTTTATTAATAGTATCATAAAATATTGATATGGAGTAAATAAAAAAAAAGTTACTGCGGAAGGGAATAGCTTAAAAGAGTCTCTGTTTAAGGGTCTTGAGTGGGGGTGTAATTGTTAAATTATAAGACACAAATAACAAACGGTATTTCTACTCTAACGATATAATGCAAATATTAATTTCAATTTACCTGCTGCAACCATAATGTAAGGATCTTTAAGCAAAGATAAAAGAGGTGTGTCTTCTTGGGGCTGTTCCTTTACTTTCGGTTGTAGAACAAACAACTGCAAAACTTAATGAAAAATTAGCAATATTAATAAAATATTATAAATGTTTAAAAAAGCTTAATTAGTGGTGATAATCAGCACTAGTATATTTTTAAAGCGACACATGATATATAACTGATAGAATGAAAAAATATATTAAGAATTCCGTTCTCAATGAGTTAAAATAAACACTAGTTTAATTTTGCGTGTATTAGGTATCAATATACAGTGGAACCCGGTTAAGACGCATCTCAAGGGAGTGGACAAAAGTTCCGTATTAAGCGGGATAGCGTATTAAACGAGATTTGTATAATGTAGCAGAAACTGGGCTTATTTGCATATCTAATCGTCTAAACGAACTTTAGAGCTTTCATGTGTATGTTTACGGCTGAAAATTGTGTCTTTTACGTAGTATATTTAGATTAAAATTTACCTGTATTAAACTTTAACTAATTGTTTCTTTTTATAGGACCGACTGGAATAGTAACTGAAAATAAATATGGACTCAAATAGCACTTTATTGTCAATTAATACGTTACAACGAAAAATAAAACAACAAAAATAATTTTCCTGCTAGGCTAATTTTTTTAACACAAAGAAAAAATATTAAACCTTTGAAGCACAATCCAGTTATTAAAATCATATTTAGTACTTGCAATAATGAGTATCATTTTAACCTGTCCTTCATTTTTAATACAATAAGAAAAACTATCCTTATTAACCTTTATGTAAAAAATATTGTTAGCATAGCAAAGTTAAAGAAAACATAAAAGAATTATACAACAGCAATTGTATTTGTTTTTTATCTTCACGTGTTTCATTTTTTTTCTATAACATGCGTTATAAAACATAGTAGTAGTGATGTAACGTGCATTTAAAACCACTTCACTAATACAACAAGTATAATCATCTGTAATCATAATAATTTTTATGACGTATCTAAGCATCCTGAATTCGTCTGTCTCTCTACTACAGTAGAAATATACACACGAAGGGACAAAAATTTTAGGACGCGGGATCAAAGAAGAATTGCAGTTTTTCTAAATTAGGTTTATTTTTATTCAAATATCTACCACTAGTTCCGTTTAGTAATACTCGTCTTAATTTGTTATTAAATAATGCAAATATTACTATTTGGAAAAGTTTTTTTTTTTAACTGAATCAAAAAATCCGCTAAATTGGCAACGTTAGAGAAAAGAGAAGGAATTCGCATCTTGATCTAAGAGTTCGAGTCATGATCGCGTAATAACCGTTCGTATATTAAACGTGATATTATTGCATTAGCTTTATGGGTGATGTTCAAGGAACCGGAAAAAATCCGCGTATTAACGTGAGCGTCTTAACCGGATCCGATTGTATTAGTTTCATATTATCCGGGCAGCAATTAAATTACGATTCCTTCAAAAAACTTAATGATGATAACGGGTGTCCCAAGATCTGGAAATACATTCTTTGTAAAAAGTACCCTGAATTTATCATTTAAAAGACGCACATAATACAGTGGTACCAACTTACGGAATTTTTTTCAGTAAGTTGGTATCACTGTACCTAGTTATAACACAACGTTTGAGCGCTATACCTGTGACTTGGTGTGTCGGCAACAGCTGTTTTTTCGTCATAATTTTGAGTACTCTGCGATTTTTGATAGTGGAAAAATTAGTTGAACAAAGATTTTGCCTCAAATTTTGTGTTCCAAATGAAATTTCGTGCGCCGAATATCTTGAAAATCTCTGAAATTTCGTGTGGGTTTTGTATCACGGTAATGCATCATAGCACAAAGCTATCGTTGTGCAAGAGTTTTTGGTCAAAAAAGCAAGCAACGAATGTCATTGACCTAGCACTGTACTTGCCTAACTCTGTGTGACATTTCCATGTTCTTGAAGCTCGGAAGGCTTTTTGAGCCATTTGAGGCCATAAAAGGAAATTCGCAGAGGGAGCTGAAGACTATACCTGAATTAGCGTACGAAAAACGTATGAAGGATTGAGTTAAGCGTGGCATAGTTGTATTGGACTCAATGGGGCCTATTTTGAAAGTGACAAAATAAATTTTGTTGAATAAATTAATTATTTTGCGCTTTATTTAACAATTCCCGGTACTTTTTGCACAAAATATAAATATATAAACGGGCTGGCTATAAAATAAGTGACCCTACTCAGGATGATCAAACATAAACTCTAGTCAAGATACCTCGGTGAAACATGATATTTGGTTGAAAATGGACCATGGGGACACGATAAAAGTTTTTAAAAAATAGTTCAAATTTCGACAACCAGGCTGAAATCTGCTACTAGTAAAAGAAAAAAAGAAAGTCTTACATCTGTCCCAACGACATGTTAATAAAAGATAAGTCTGTTGCAAATTTACAATAAAATTATATCTTTATCATGTACTATGTTAGTTGTTTATACAGTAGACTTTTGCATAGAGTCGGCGAGTGCATACGACCAGAGACGTGATTTAGGTCGAGTCCTGTTTGCGCTAATGTTTTTCATTGAGATTGGGTTTTGACTCTTTGGGGTCGGGTTCGTGATGACCGGATTTTTCCAAAGAAATTTCTGAATATTTTTCAAATGTGAAAAACTATATATTTGAAAATTAAAGTGTGTATATATGTTCATTTTTATACAAAAAGGATAAAAGTGATAGAATCGTGCAGTATCTTAGGTAAGTCAAAAGTATACTGTCAATTACTTTGAAAATATGCAGCGCATAATTCATAAATATTTATATGAAGATGGTGACGTCTTAAGTCACTTCTCGTGATACTGTTATATTTCGTCCAGAAAAAGGTAAGTCTGTTGCAAATTTATAATAAAATTATATTAAAATAACTTTATCATGTACAAAGTTGTGTGTTGATACAGTAGACTTTTGCATTGGGACGGGTAATCCTATTTCAATCGAACAAGACCCGAGACGTGATTCAGGTCCAGTCAGGTACACGCTAATGTTTTTCATGGATTCGGGTCAGGTTGATTTTAAATGTTTGAGATTGGGTTTTGACTCTTGGAGTCGGGGTTGGGGTTGGGATGACCGGATTTTTCGAAAGAAATTCCTGACTATTTTTCAAATATGAAAAACTACATATTTGGAATTTAAAATGTGTGTATATATGTTCATTTTGTATACAAAAAGGATAAAAGTAATAGAAACATATCGTTGTAATGTTATAAAAGATATTATCTTCCATGATGATAAACGCATCTGGCTTACTGTCTACTGGCTGTCTTTCAGAAAAGTCCGTTTTATGAGAAAAATTCTGTTGATGCATGCCGAAGTATGTCGCAATTTTCTTTAGAAAGAAAAAAATCTTTTTATCCTTTAACCTGCTCACGTGAAATAGTACCTAAGTGATTATAATATCAAGAATTTTTCAAGGCAACTATTATAAAATCTGTGTTAATTTACCATGTTCTCTGGCATTAGCTGGCACGCGAATAAATTCGAGAGGGAAAGAGTTCTGATTATCGGAAAGGCAAATTTCCATCAGTGTTTCTGAATAGTAATGTATTGACTTATTTAAATGCAGAATTTCTGTAAGGCTAAAATTACTGTTCAGAAATACTGGCAGAAGTTTCCCATGCAGTAATCAAGTTCTGACTCCTTGAATTTACCAGCATGCCGGCTAATGCATTCGAAAATACGGTACTTTGTAGATGTTTAATAAGATGCTTCGATACTAAAAATAAAACGTGTTTAAAAATTAGTTAAGGTAAAAGTATTACTTCTGATTATAAAATTAACATTCTCTCAAAAAATATATACATCCTTTTAACTTTACTTTCTCTGTAATCTAGAAAAAAAAAAGATCAAAGCCGACCTCTTCTTTCGGTTGGATTGAATATTTGAATGGAAAGGTGACAGTTAAATTAGATTTATACTTACGTCCATCTATCACGGCTAAGGCAGCCAAAATGAGGAAAGGAGCTGATTTTCCGACAAACTCATATAATGTACCTCCAAATACAGGACCTATGAGTACTCCTAAAGCCAATCCACCTAAAGCTATTGCCATTGCATTTCCTCTTTCAGCATCATCAGGATATTTTTCAGCTAATGTGCCCATACCTGATAAATTATTAAAAGATAGAAAAAAAAATTAATTCAGTAAAAAGGTCAATTTCATACATGCTCTTAACAACAACAAAAAAAAAACAAACAAACAACAACAGCAACAACAACAACAACAGCAACAACAACAGCAACAACAACAAACAAGTTAAAACTTTGTAATTTAGGGGAAGATGCAAAAAAAAAAAAAAAAAAAATTACACTAGAATGACGGCGAGGGGCCGTTTTGGCCCCAACCAGATGGATATATTTCGGTTCGAACCAGAAATTTCTTTGTAAAATAAGTTTAAAAGATGCAAAGGCAAAAAGGGTTCATTAAATAAGTTAAACAGTTATAAATAAAAATTCTGGTATTAAATATTTTTATAAAACTTGAGTAAAAAATCCCGTTTTTCTAGTGTTAAAGAAACAATTGATTCAGATACTGCATTGCTATTCATTTTTACTATAAATAAGTGGACATCACATGGGACTAAAATGGTTTCACTCACATGCAGCACTGATACATGTCTTCTTTGTGTAGAGATCATGAAAGCAGAGTACAGATTGGTGTACAGTGACAAAAAAAAAAAAAAAAGGTAACACCCAAAATATTTTAATTGAGGCAACGGATGCACAAACCATCATCACCTTATCGAGTTCACTGCTCAAATCTCAGGATTAGATAGAACTCGATTAACATATTAAAATAGAACTGGTCTGCCAAGTCATATCTAAGTGGAATACACCTGAAGTCCCGATTTTATTGGTGACTGGTGGATCCTTATTGAGTTTTCCTTTGAAATTGCTGCATCCTTTTAACCCTTTCGTGTCCCACTGACAAACCAGTTTCCATGCTAATATGCCATCTGATGCAAGAATTTCATTGGAAAACTCAGTGGGTATCAACCAATCAACTACTAAAATGGGGTCTGCAGGTGGTTTCCACTAAGATATGACTTGGCAGACCAATTCCGTTTTAATATGCCAATCGAGTTCTATCTCATACTGGAATTTTAGCCGTGAACTCAATGCGGTGATGGTTTGTGCAGACGCCGCCCACACTAATTTCATTTAATATAATTAAGTGGCCCACGCCACTGTTTCGTGTTCACAATCTTCTGCTTCAAAAATTTCAAGAGCATTCGTAGAGCTTAAAATTCTGAAAAAATTCCCCAGTTTTAGTAGACTACGAGCTAAATCAGCACTTTTGTATCGTACTGTATTAAACTATTCGAAAACATGCAATGGAAAACATCTAATGATAGGAATATTGAACTGAAGAAAGCATCTAAGGACAATATATCAAACTAGACGCTTCGCAAAATATTAAATACAGCTTGATATCGTTATCGCAAAACCCAAGCTGACAGCACGGCACAAAACAAACAAGCTAGCTTATGATGGGCCCAAAAATATCGGGACTAGTCTGCGAAGGACTGAGGAAGGCTTTTAGCGATTAATCAAAAATTTGTATTGCTGCAGGGGACGATAAAGGAAAATTCATTTGGAGTTTACTAAAATGAAAGTTGGAGTGAAAACTGCTCCAATTTTTGTCTTAAGGGTGTTTTCGAAAAAACATTTTTCCACCCTCAACAGCTCGAAATTTTCTGAGACATTTTCAGACTAACTTTTAAAAGTAGAAACACGAAACTTGCTGAGGTGATTTTTGAAGAGATGTATAAGAGGCCGTGTGATTTCATTTTTCACTCAATTAATTAGAATTTGAGTTTTAAACAATTATTTTCTCAGTATGACCATTTTTTCATTCCCAGCTCTCTCGCTTCGGAAAATTCGGTTCAAAACGCCAACTTTGACAGCATTTTTTACAATATTTTCTGCATTTATCAAAATATCGAGGAGCACGGAACATTATGTAGTTTCTAAATAAGAGAATTTCCCAAGTTTGATGCGTTTGAGAGCAAAAAGGATTTTAAAAATGAATCAGAAAATACACAGTTTGGATTGGAATACACCCTTAAGTTCCCTTAATTTAATAATGATTTTGGGCTGCATGTCTTCTAAGAGAGTTTGCAGATAGTGTGGTGTGAATGTGGATGTGAATTCTGAAAAATACGTTTCAATTTTAGAATATTTACTGATTCCTAGTTTAGAAGATCGATTTGAAGACAGTGATGTTAAAATTATGGATGATAATGCTTCTGCCATAGGCCGGAAGAGCGACAAATTTTCTTTCTGAAAATAACGTTCCTCAAATAGAACGGCCAACATGTAATACAGATATCAATTCTACAGAAAATATATGGCATATATTGAAAAACATGGTATTTAAGATACAACCAAAATCAACACAGAAACTAAAATACTCTAAGCGAAAAGCATGGCTGCCATCTATCCAAATAAGGGCGATGACCTTCTTAAATCTATATTTCTGATAGAATAAAAGCGATCACCAACGCAAAATGTGAAACGGGGTACAAGGTGTTGACTATGTGTTTTGACCAAATAGTCCAAACTTTTTTATCAGTTAGATTGGGATTCCATAATTTTGTCTAGCATCATTCAGATAAAGAAAATTATCTAAAATAATAGTCCTTTTGTAATTATTTTAGTCCATCTGTTCTAGACATATCTATGAATGTTTAGTAGCAAATAAAGTTTCACCAACTTAAAAACGTTATATAAACTTGCTCACATCTAAGTGCACGTTGTGAAAGGTAGATGCTGATTACATACTTTTTGCTAGTGCTTCTCCCTTCGGACCCCTTGAGTCAAATAATGTTGTTTCCGTGCACCTGCATTTGTGCATTTGTCACACATGCGTCACGAAAATAACATCACGTGACCAAAAGGGTCAGAAGGAAGACGAACACATGACGCAAATGTGGCAGCCTGTCTTTTTTGTCTGCCTCTGCCAGTCGATGTGACATCAATCTGACGTCACAATCGTCTCTGATTATTACAATCGCAACGGTGACCAAAAGGTGACTCACCGCCCCCTGAACACTAGCCCTGAGCGCTGACACAAAAATGGCGGCTTCCGAAGTCTGATTTTTTTGACGTATGTACGGTCCCTTAAATTTAGACACCAATATTTTATAAAACATATCCTTGATTTGTTTAATTTTAGAAAAATAAAGCGGAAAAAACTTTTAAAAATTATTGGTACCAAAATTCGTGGGATAGTACACACGCTAAAAAAAACCTGCCTTCGGCAGCCGCCATTTTCGTGTAGCGCTCAGGTCTAATATTCAGGGGGCGTGGGTGACTTCCGTATTTTGCCACATTTTAACTCTGAAGAGACCATTAATCCGTCAAGTGGAGTCCACTTGCCCAAATTTTCAGCTATTTGCAACCCTTCATAAAAGAGAACATACCGACTTCACAGTGACGTGGATACGACTCATATTCCATGTAAAGTGATGACAATGTCGACAATAGGCGTTGCATTTGGGTCAAAGTGCTTTCACTTTTTGGTCACATTTGGGTTACGGTTCTATTAGAACGTCAGCCTTATTTCTATGCATGTAAGGAGATCGAGGCATCGATGTGTATAATGCATATGCTATAATACGCTTAATGCATAATACATGTGATAGACGGTGTCCAATCCGCACATAATGTAAATAAGCATTTTAATAATGTTACTGTTTTAATGTTACTGTTATAACATTCGTGATTTCAGAAATAAGTGTTATTGTTTAGTATTAAATCATGATGTTCAAACATTGCATGTTAGTAAAAAAATATATATAAAAAACCCTGAAAAGAATAAATGTTTTACTCAACTCTATCAGTTAACGTGATAGTAAATAATAAAAAAGTCCTTGCTTATTTGATTAACAAGTTTTATTAGCTTTTAATAATGCATAAAATTACTTACCTGCAACGCTTGTGCAAGATGATCCAATGCCCTGTACCGCTCTGGCCATAAACAAAGTAGCATAACTATTTCCAAATGCGAAAGCTACGAAAAGATGTTTAGCATAAATTATTAAATTATTTTCCCAGTTGACTTTTATATAGAAAAGTTATATTAGACATAAATAGATAATAACATTTTCTATAGACAACTCGTGTGAAAAGTGCTCGAGGTTTATGTTTATTTTTGTTTTTTAGTCCTGATTTTAATTAAAAATTTTAGGGTTAAGACATTTTTTAAGAAAAGTTTATTACGTTTAGGTGGAAGAATTTCAAGATTTTATTAAAATAATATATCCAATTTATGCTTTTAAAACAAATTTCTATATACAATAACTTCTTTGTCCAGAGTAGTTTTTAATATATTGCAATCTGTACAGCAAAATTACGATTTACTGAGACTGGTGGTTATTAGGAGATAAAGTAAAATCATGCTTTATTCAAATTTGCTTTTTAAAATTATGTTTGACTGGCATTATTTAACGCATAAAATTGCACTTTATGTAGAATTGCGTTTTATAGTTAGAAAATATCATAATCAGTTGAATTTATATAGAATTTCTCTATATTTTAACGACCAGAAGCATGAAAATACGTTTCTTCCATTTCCTCAGAACATGCATATGGTTCTATAGACGGTGTGTAGCATTATTTTGTAAAGATATATGCGTAGCATTTATGACTGTGTAATAAACGTATTGTGCAGTTAAATGGATTGGTAAGGGTTATTACATTTATTAAATGCATAAGTAAATAATAAAGTTCATACAAATCCAGTACAAAGCTCATTCATTGTGTTATAATGGAAGATTGGAGAGCGCCATAGCTTGTGGCGTATTGTAGTGGCATCCAAGTGGGGAAGGGGGGGGGGGGGTTCAAGCAAAAATTTTTTAAAGAGGGGCAAAAATTGTTGCATAAAATATACTATATCATAAAAATCACAGTAGTCACTCAACAGTGGGCGCAATATTTTAAAGGGGCCGGTTTCAATTGACGTCACAGTCACAGTCCTAGCAACTTAACTTAGCGACAATACTGATGCGCATTTGCCAATTAGTATTGTCGATTTTTATTGGTCGGAAGACAATACTGGTTGAGACATTAACAATTTTGATTAGTTGGGTCCAACTGGGGGAATACTGATCATGTATTTGAAACGGATTTATTGCCCCCAGGAGCTCAAAATAAATAATACACCACTGATCATAACCATAGTAAAAGTTCATTCCTTGAAACGATTATGTTCTATGGTTTATAAAAACAGTTTGCTGTACATGTTAGCTTCTATTTACAATATCATTTGATTTTGAGTTTAGATTGTTTTACACAATTTTACCCACTGCACGTACACTGGCGAGAAAAATTAAAGGAACAACTGGAGGTCATTCCACATAATTTTGAAAAGTTCGATTTCTTTCGTTACTACCCCCATTTTTAATTTTTTCTTATACCTTGTATGTGTAAACCTATACGGAAAAGAAATTTAAATCCATTTATAAAAATTCTATTATAAAAATCTTTTAAAGTTGATAAAAAACTGCGATATTGTAGGTTTTCACAAAATTTAAAGGTTTATAAAATCGCGCCTATTTTTTGAATTAATAGAGATAAACAAATGACTAAAAAAAAATCTGAAATCTACACACCGTTTTCTGGTCAATCATTCCCCCCCCCCCCCCCAACACCTAAATGAATACTGCAACACAGTCTTTTCCGTAATGCATTTTATATCACATTTCCTATAATCTTATTTAAATTTATTTTTTGCAGAAGCATATTCGGCATTTTGAAGATGTGGCAGACATGGCGGTATAAAGATCTTTTCCAAGTTCCGTGTTCTTAGCTACAAAATTGTATGTGTTTTTAATAAGTCCGGCTGAAGTCTGGAAAATTTTCGTGACGCTTAGCGTTGGTTCAGTGAACACCTTTTTTTTTTCATTTTTTCCGAACGTTTCTGGAAGTCAACGTGTTAAAAAACTTCTTGTATTTTAAGAGGTAAAAAGAAAAAAAACCCTTAAATGTTTAAAGTTATGAAAGCTTTAAGAAAATCCCTTTATAAAATTTGGTCATCCTCTAACTATGCAATAAAAAAAAAATATTACTAGCTTTTCATATATAATTACTATTTCTTAAAATAATAATAATAATAATAAATAGAAAATGTCGTTAACTACGCTTTATGTTATATGCAGAGAAGCATTGGCTAACATTGAACTAATAACATAACATGATTTTTTTTTTCTCGAAAATAAACGCAAGTTTGCGAACCTAAATTATTGGGTGAATGTAAAATTTCGCGCCCGATTTCCGATGCTTCGAGTTTCGAAGTGTACCCAAGTTGTTTTCAATGACGAAATGTAGTTCATTTGTCAACATTTAGTCTCTCAGCAAACTCTTCCGTGGTAATCTGTGGATTATTATTCACTAAATCACAGATTAAGTCATTATCAGTGTCAGAAGGTCATGCAGAGCGAATTTTATCGTTTAGATTGAAATCACCATTTCGAAATCGACAAAACCACTTTTTAACTGTCCTAAAAGTGGGAGCGTGATAAACGTCTTGAATATTTTTTGTAGAACGTCCAACATTCACCCCTTTTTTAAACTCCTATAACATAACCTGACGAAAATGTCACTTCCTACTTTCCATTTTGAGTATTAACCTTGCACACAAATTAATTTGAAAAACTTTTTTTAACCATTTGGAAAAATGGCTTTTGTCCTCGGTCAAGGTAGGAAATAAAAAACATATCTGAAGCGTTTTATTGGTTGAATCCGCATTTTATTCGTTTTCTGATTGGTTTATACAGTAATCTGTATTTTCCCTTTACTTTCAACAGAGATGTATACTTCTGTTGAAACTATGACAAAAAAGTAATAAAAACTACAAAAAAAAAATAATAATAACTCAGAAACAAATTGAGATACAGCTTTCAAACAAATTGCATTTAAAACTACATTTTTTTTCTCTATACGACGGTGTAAAAAGTAATATTGTGGGATGTTTAGAAGTTTAAGAACGAAATTTCATTTAAAATTGGTCCAGGAATATTAATGTTTAATCCATGGTGTACGTAATGTATGACCAGCTCCGTAGAAGTTTAAAAATTTACAGTACCGAAAATTGTAAAACTGAAATTTCTTTGAAAATTTGTTCATGATGGGTCCAGGAATGTTAATGTTTAATTCATGTATGATCGACTCCGTGCGATTTTTTATGTCTTAAATTTTAGTCTTCGAAAAAATCATTTTCTAAATAGTCGTTGTAATTTGTTAAATTGCATTTTCTTAAACTTTTATTTAACGTTATGTTCACTCACGACACATGTAGGTGACTGTCAGTTAATAATATGGTTATAAAAGAAACATCAGTACAGTCAAAAGTGCACATTTCTACCATCTGTGAAATAGGGCACAAACTTTCGCAATCACCCAATGTGAGAATTAATTTTAGAATGAAGAAACTTACATAAAAAATGACTGGTAAATGATGAAATTTTGCTTGGAATAATTAAAATCGTTCGCATTGAATTTCTAATTGATTAATTAAATTCTCAATACCTGCAAATATGAAAAATGCTGAATTAAATAGCGTATTTATATGTTGATAAAATCTATTCACAAATGATGCTCAATGAATCCCAGTATGAAACTTATCCTCTTCTAAAACTGTTGCTGTCCTTTGGTTTATTACTTTTATGTAAATAAATAGCAGATATTTATAGAAGATATTTCGTAATTTATTTATTCTATGCTTTTTTTAAAGTAGCCAATTCGAAATTTCGATTATTTTACACTGTAAAAAAGACAGATGTTTCTTAATCTAGGAAAATACACTGCAACCACGAAAGAAAAACAAACCTCTTCTGAGTTTCTAATGATTCCGAAAAGCATTCTTTATCTTTAGAACATCAGAAACTAATATATTTTCGATATTTGAAGAAGCATTTATGAAATCAAAGTTTCTTTTGCTACTACTGATTTTCAAAAACGTTTCCCGAGTAGATTTTTTGTGTAGAGGAGACCGGGGGAATGGCGCCTATCGTGGTTATGCCGCCACCCCGCCTAGTTTAAAAACTAAGATTAGTTTGAGATAGTGAATGTGCCTGCACTATAGCGGCCAACAATAGAAGCAGTGCCTAGAATGAGAGTGATTTTGCTGCACGTCGTTCGTTTGTTCTAGTGAAAAATTTAGTTTTCATCTAGTTGCTTCTTATTTTGGAGCTTCATATGAGTAGAGATAAGCACCTTTAATTGTAACATTAGGTATTTAAGATAATATTACCCGTAATCTACATGCATTCGCCGACATTTTGATGCAATGTGTTGATCAAGTTCGGTTCTTCTTTCGGCTTTGCTTGGGGATTTCCGCCATATTGTCCTCTCGTGGTAATGCCGCCACCATGCCAATCTGATGAGAAATGGCCTCATTTGAATGTAGTGAAGCCGATTCAGCAGAGATTTATATTTGTGACTTTTGCAATTTGCGATAAATTGTAACTGATAAATTACTTTTGCTTTCTAAATTGCTTTCTAAATATTTTCAGTAGGTTATATGTTTCCTAGTATCCATCTAATGTATTCACTAGGGCATTAATGATTGGTGTCATTACCCCGATACAGTGGCGGAATTACCCCTGTATCCTGGGTAATCCCGTCACTGTGCAGAGGTTGAAAGAAGTTTTTTTTTATGTGTGTTTATGTTACAGTTAAATTACATTTAAATTTATACAGATACTAAACATCATGATTCAGCTTTAGAATTTTTACTGTTTAAAAATAAACATTTTTTAGAGGTGAAAAAATTTAAATTCCCTTAAGGTGTCGCCATTCCCCCGGTCTCCCCTATTTATCAGTTTTCCCAACACATAATGAAGGATTTTTACATACTATTAATTCTCAAACAGGCAGTATCCGCTGTGTAATTGAATTTATGCATGCAAGAGTAACAAAATAATATTAATTTTAATATTAATGTTAATGCTTTTAATTTACTTTGTTTGTCTGTAAATTGACTGAACATGAAAATGTTTACTTGAGGATTGATAGCATCCGAAAAAATAATATTGCAGTTTGAGAAAACAAATTAATAAACCATAAAAAACTACTCCGTAACGTTACCGAAATTAGTGGCATCAAACGAAACTTTTATAAATGCTTATTTAAATCTGAAAATATATATTGGTTTCTAAGGCTTATAATGATAAAGAACGCTCTTCGGAATCATGGGTAACTCGAGAAGATTACTGTATATATTCATTTGTGGCTATATTAAGAAACATTTCTCTTTTTTACACTTTCCAACATAGTTGAAAAGTGATTATGAATTCGGTTTGTCTGTCCGTCTGTCCGTGATCTAACTCGCGTAAATAAAGTCAGACTGCCATGAAATGGATATATGTTATTGGGGTTTACTATGTCATGCTCGGTATTGATAATGAAGTGTGTACCATTTTCGATTCGTTCAGGGCCACTCAAAAGAATTCCGTTATTTTACACTGTAAAAAAAAAAAAAAAAAAAAAAAAACGGAGATTCTACTGGCAATCGAGACGCCAGTGCTATTTTCGTATTTTAACGGAAAATTTCCGCCATAAATTCCAGAAAAACGAAAATTTTTCCGTAATTTATGGGGAAAATTTTCCGTAAAAATACGGAAATATTACTGGCGTCTCGATTGCCAGTGGAATCTCCGTTTTTTAGTCCGGTTTTTTTTTATGGGGAAAAGTCGTTTGCCGTGTATTTTAACGGTAGTATTTAACATATTTATATTGATATACGTCACTGAGGGGAACTAGAAGGTTCTTACTGTAGAATATGGTGTGCAGACCTTATCGTTTATTACACATAACAGAATTTGGCTATAAAAAAAAAATGAGCAATAATTAAACTACTGAAGCCTACGAACAATAATTACTGGAAATGCGTTTTCAGTTGTGGTGTGCATTTTTAAATTTAACTTTTCTTTAAATGTTACTTGGTATGTATAAATTCTATAGATCATATACGGTTTGTTCCCTTATAGCCGAAAATCATTAAGAGGGGGAAATGTAAGGGATCGTACAGGAGTTGCATAGTGTCAACGTTTAGTTCTGAATCCGTCTGAATCCGAACAAAATCACGAAAAGTTACTCCATTCTAGAAAAGAACCCTGTGCGGTTTGCTG
This sequence comes from Maratus speciosus, assembly GCA_963932465.1. NCBI lineage: Eukaryota > Metazoa > Arthropoda > Arachnida > Araneae > Salticidae > Maratus > Maratus speciosus. Next base: position 576,339,381 of record OZ010787.1, read on the forward strand.
CTGCGGATCATGTTACGGTTTTATAACTTTTTTTCAACGTAGCCCAGTAGTGTTTTACTATGCATTGTATCATCTAACCAATAAAAGGGTAACTAGACGAAAAGGTCTAGAAAATTCTGTCAGAATTGTCTCCTCACAATTTAAAAAAAAAAAGAAAATATAATTTAACTTTATAATCAATGATTCGTGAAACTATAAAAAATTTCTACTGAATGAAATCTATGTCGAATTAGTAATTTGTACGAACTATTTTTTGAATTCTTAATTTTTTGGCATAACTAATTTACAAATTCATAATTAGTGTCGACGATAAAGAGAGAATTATAAGCAACAGCAACAAAGTACGTGTGCTGTGCTCCTACTGCTGTTTCTTTTATTGTTTTAAATTATTTTCATGAAGTTTTTTATTTTTTTTTCCTGAATGCCATGTGGCTATTTTTGGAAAATATTTATCTGTTTTTCTGGCGTCTCTCTATGCGTTACACAAATTTTGTGGGCGCTTTAGCTCTTTTTAATAATTAAAAAATGTTTAATTTTTTTGTACTGTTTCCCTATTTACTGATTTGTTTCCTTTTGTTTTGTTTGCCAATTTTCACATGAAAATCATTTGAGTAATACTTTATTATTTTAAATGCTTTGACAATGAAATTGATTTTTGGCTGAAAAAATAAAATTTTGCTAAGAAAGGATTCCATGTAATAATACTTTACTTGTTTAGTCTTTCAAAGTTTGCTGGAATTGATTGAAAAGTATAGGGCAGTGAAAGTGACACTATGTTTAAAGCAAAGTATAGATTTTCATTCATAAATTTAAAGTAAATTAATTAAATTCATTGAATACATTTGTTTTTCTTTTTTATGGTCTAAGATTAAAATTCTACTGTTTTAATTTTATGAAAATATGCACAAAAGTAAATTTTTAAATATATTATATTTAAATATACAATTATTAAGGAAAATAGGCGAAAATTATGCCACTAATAACACAATCATGTTGAGAAGCTTTCTGTGTACATTAAATTTAATCTATTATTTAATCTTATTTAAATTATTTAATCGGAATTTATTTGCATTATCTACATATACATATATTTCAATGTATGTGAAAAAATATGACTATAATATTTTTGCATGTGTTTAAAATTCGGCTTTAAAAAAAGAAAAAATATATATTCTCTATTGAATATCACATCACTTTTGCATATAAAAGCATGCATTAAAGATTCTAATTTTATATACTTATCGAAACATTTTTTTTTCTTATTTAAGCTGTGGCAACAAAAAAGAAAATGGAAGACAATTTTAAATGAAATGTATCATTTGAAATATTGAGATTTATGAAAATGATAAAGAAATTAAAAAGGAACCTATATCCTATTGCGCTACTTTGAATTATATTTTGTAATATAAATGATATATTTTTCTTCATTTACTTTTAAGGTTGGTTGTATTTATTACGGCCAATTACCAACTCGAGAGATATGGGCCCTAAAGGGGGGGGGAGGGGGGTGGCCCTCCGTGCGGGTCTTTCTAAGGGAACCTAACCCGTATTTATGCAAGGAAATCCAAGGTTCTAAGAAAACCACGAAAACTCCAAACGGTTAGGCCGACGGGCGCAATTAGATCCATTTACTTTTAAGAAAAATTAATATTCTAGATTATTGTCCAGATTTCGATCCCAGAAAATACTAATACACATAAATACCAGTTTAAGCCTAGTTAGTGTACTTTTTGTGGAGCCTTCAGACAATTGATACATTAAACAATTTTGTACATAAAAAAAAAACTATTTTTGCTTTTACTTTGGTTGTTTATTTTTACAAATCGATTGTTCATCATACCACAGAAGTTTTTACATTTAGTTTATACAGTTTTAATTTACACGGGAAGAGTGTTAATCCCCCCCCCCCCCCCTCCCTCTTCTTTCTTCGCTGTGTATATATACAAAATATACACAGCGAATATACTGGTCTATATACAAAAACATTATTAATGCAGTTATTTATAAATACACTTTACAAAAGCATATATTTTTATCCTTGCATGAGCATATACGTCTTTTTGTTTGAAAAAAATATCAAAGCACTTTTTCAAGCACTTTAATTTTTTGTTTTTCAAGGAATAACCACAAGTATTTATAAATTATTTACTATTTTGTTATAGTGAATTCATTTGTTAAAATGGCTCATTTTTACAAAAAGTATGACTATATATACAGTTGTATATTACTGGTTTGTGATATCCATTTTATAGTCATTTTATTCACAATATTGCGGTTTTTGATGGTGGTCGGTAATGTTTTATTAATGGTTCATTAATGGCACATATAGTTCCAAAATGTTTAACATTTATTTTTTTTTAATTTACAAAAGAGAAACATTAAGAAAATTAAAAAAGAGAATAAATATATGTAATTTAATAAATCAAAATAATCATAAAAATTTCTTTGAAAGTTATTCTAAAGCCTTTATACGTATGCAGCCGTTTAAACTCTTTATTCATGTAAGGGGAAATAAAAAATGAAATTTTGATATAATTATAAATTAAGTTTCAATTTAAATTATTTTTGATTTGTCTTCTAAAGTATATTTAGACAACCAAACTATACGTTTATTTTTTCAATACGATGATAAGTATATCACTTTCACTAAATCTATATTATGCATTGAAATGTATTTATTGAATAATGTAGTTTATCTTTTGCGCCATGCTATCCGAAACCTTAACAAAAAATTATGTAAATTGTTTCATTGCGTCATATTATTCATTCGCATACATTTAACTTAATTTAGATACTAATGACTCAAAATAACCATTTACATATTAGGGGCAATCCAGTTCAAACCACCAGGTGGTGTAGTCGCTCGACACTTTTAATTTTCCTAATCTTTTAACAAAGACTTCTTCATAGTTTTCTGAGTTTAAAAACATGACTAAAAATTTTTTTTTTCATCATATACCGTATTTTATGGAAGAAACGCCGCACTCCTCAAATTGGCCTGAATAAGCTTAAAAATATCGTAATCGCCGCACCCATTGGAACGCTACTTTTGTGGACAGCGTCACATTGACTTAACTTTAATCAAAGTTTTCTGAGCAATGTAGAATGCCTCGTTTTTAATATCTTAAGATGTCTGAACTTTTATTTAAAATACTTAAATCCGATTTTAAATATTTTTATGAATTTTTAAATTACGGAAACTCAGTTGGTATTTTAAAAAATCGTAAACGCCGCACATGGCGTAAACGCCGCACTTGGAAAAAAATAAACTTTTAAACTCGTAAACGCCGCTGCGTTTCTTCCATAAAATACGGTAGTTTTTTGGAGGGACCTTTTTTAACAAACTACACAGCCATTTTTGGGAGAAAAACATGTTTTACGGAAAATGCTGTAACTGCTTTATTTTTCTACCTACCAAGAGGAATCAAAAACCAAAACATCCAGCATAAAATTGTCGACATTTTATGTAATTATAAAATTTTCATTAGTCTTAAAATTGTCGACATTTTATGTAATTATAAAATTTTCATAAGGATCTAGACCAAAAACATGCTTAAAAATCGAAGAAATAAAAGGTCAAACAGCGTATTACGCTGCCATTGTTTTTTATGAAGGAAATGAGACTCGCCTTAAATATATATATATATATTTTAAGATCTCTTATAGGACTATTCATTTTTATAAATTTCAATTCTGAAAACCGTTTCTCCCTTTTTTTTTTTTTTTTTTGTACAGCTCATCAAAAATTGTGTTAAGTCTGCTTTTGGCAATTTTCACTAATTAATATCTCAAAAAAGACTGAGTACGAAATTCTGAAAACTTAGGATAATAAACATCTTTGTACTATAAAGTTAAATTGTAAATTCTATGACTGAGACTTAACTGATTTTTGAATAACAGTTTACTAAAAATGCACCGCCCCCTCTTTTTGCTTAGGTACGTTCAAATTGACGATAAAAACAAATTTTACGCATTATTGCTTAGTTAAATAGGGTAGTGGAACCTTTTCAAAACTTTCTTGAATGGGGGGGGGGGGGGGGAGGTCTTTTGATTTTATTGTGCGCATCTGAAAAGCATCTGATACATTTTTATTCTGACATTTTTTTTAAATTAACCAAAATACTCGCTCGCTAAGAATTTTATAAAATATCTCGTTTGCATACGCCACTGCTTCTTGCCTTTTACACATATTTGCCTTCCCTCCTCCCCCCCTCCAACAGACACACACAAAAAATACCGGTTATGTGAATCACTAATTAATTACGTTAGCAACTTTTATGAATCAAATCTAATAATCTTCCATAAAGTAATAGTTATTCGAAAAGAAAAAACCCGTCTGTATCTTTTGCATTTCAGCACTGTTAAAGAAGAAAGAAATAGTGACCCTTCGCGGGGCCGTCGCGAAACAACTTCCTTCTCTTACGGGCCTGCTTCAAGATGAAAATGTACAGCAAGATGGCGGCGCAAGAGATCTGAGTAGCAAACGAAATACGTCGGATAGTTGTATATTTGTATAAAAAAAAGTGCTACAAATTTCGTTTTAGAATATTTTATTGAGCAATTTGTGGCTTGTTTTAGATCTATCTGATTTATACATTCAATAATTAAACAGAGAAGGGTCATTAAACAGGTGCTTTTTTTTTCTCCTTTGATTTAAAATATATTCAAATACATTTGATTCGCCGTTTTTATCGGAGATTTTAACTTGAAATATACATTTATGGTAGAAAAAATCATACATTAAAATTATCAACTTTATCATGAAAAAATAAAAATACAAAAATAGTTAAAGAATTGGGATTCATGGTATTTTTCGGAGAGTTTAACTTGAAACATACATTTATGACAAGAGATATCATGCATTAAAATAACACAATTTTAACAGATAATAATTAAATTTCCCTTTAAAAATAAATACGTCTTAATTTAAAAGTATAAATTTCAGGATTGATATTACATAAAATCAAAAATAAAGATATTAATTTTTTTAAACAATTAAAACAAAAATTCTGTTTATCAATTAAAATTTTAATTTTAGAATGAAATCGCCCGAATAAAGTGTATAAGTACATTATATAGACAGATAGTGGTAAAATAAAATGGCTCCATGAAATGTTATTATTTCTAATTGTAAATGGTTTTCAAATTTTTAAAAACTAATTATAATTAGCTTTTAAAAACACTTTTACAATAGCATATTTACAAAAGTACTTTCCTAAAATTCAAAGAGCCCAAAATCTTATTGTACAACTCACTATTGAAAAGACTGAAAATTTAGGTCTGGATTTCATAAGTAAATGCAAGTGTGGAAGCAAACGTTGCTATATATTTAAGGAAGCAGTTTACCTTTTCAACATTTTTTTAAAAATTTAAATAAATGATTCAAATGGTGTAATAAGTCACTGCATTTCAATCTTCAACTAAAAGTACATTAAAAAAAAAAAAGCTTTTTAACTGCATATTTAGTTAAAATTTTAAAATAGTTTAAAACATTTTGAATTTTTTAAAATTCTACTTTTTTAAATATTAAAATTTTTGCCCATTTATTAAAAAAGATTTTCAAATATGTATTACGCAAGACTGACCATGGAGTTTTAGATAAATCAAATATTACATTTAATATAATTTTTTTACTGATATACATAGTGTAAAAGAGTGAAATCTAATACATCTTCATATACTTTTATTAAAAAAATAAATAAAATAAAACCATGAAGGACAATTCCATGCTCATATTTTTCACATAATTCCATGCTCATGTTTTTCACATATATAATAAAGAACATGTACAAAAAAGTTTAAATCTATATCTCAAATACGAAAAAAAAGGCCTTAGCATTGTTAAAACATGAAAGTGAAGAAAATAGGAACATGGCCAAAAAATAAATAAATAAATAAATAAATAAATAAAGTTGGTTGTTTCTGGGTAATTGCGCTGGGTGTATTAATGAAATTTACCATATCTGGCGTTATAATCGCCGTATGGGTAAAAATGAGGTGTCACAATATTCATAATTAAATAGGCTTCCATTTAATATATTTTTTTTATATAAAAAATCGGTTTTTTGGGTTAATTTTCAGGTGAACTGTCCCCTTAAGTTATGTGTTTGTCAGGAATAGCGAATATAATAATAAAATAAATAACTATACAAAAGTCAAGAATGTCAACAGAAAACTCACTTCTAATAAAATAAAATCACTTGTATTAGCAAACATGTAACAGTCGTTGATAAGTTTCCAGATATTTCAACTTCCGTAATACTTGTCTGTTTAAGTGAGATTATTTTTTTTTATGCAATATTAAATACCATATATTTTTAAAATTATTGTAAGTATGTGCTTACTGTTAGTGAAAAATTCTATTTTAGTTGTAACACCTACCAACGGAATGTGTATTTTAAGTTATGCATACATTATGAAAATTAAATTTTTTATTGATAAATAGAATTTTTGTTTTAATTAATTAAAAAATATAACATTTTTATTTATGAGTTTATGTAATATCAATTCTGATATTTATAATTTTAAATTATGGCATTTTAATGTAAGAAATTTTTAAAGGGAACTTTGTCATAAATGTATATTTCAAGTTAAAATCATAGATAAAAACCGCGAATCAAATGTTTTCGAATATATTTTAAATCAAAGGGCAAAAAGAAGCAAAAAAAGAAAAAAGAAAGAAAGTACCTGTTTAGTGACTCTTCGATGTTTAATTATTGAATGTATAATTCAAACAGCCATAACAAAATGTTACAAAACGGAAATTTATAGCACTGTTTCTGATGCATACATACAACTATTCGACTTGGTTCGTTTGCTAGCTCAGATCTCTTGCGTGACTCATCTTATTCTTGAAGCAGGCCCGTAGAGAAGAAAGTTGTTTCGCGACGGCCCCGCCCTTCGTGACCCCGGGGATAAGGCTTTGACTGGGATGCGAAGAACAGTAATGAGAGAGGGTTGAGAGGGAGGGTGAAAAGGAAATAAGAAGAAACTGGACTCCTTATCGCAGTTCAGTATTTTAATTTTTAACAGTCCCCTGTAGGTTTCGGCTAAAATCTTTTCGGCTAGTAAGGAAGTCGCGTCATATACAGGGTTGCACAAAAGTTCTGAAAAGCATCCATTTATTGGCGGTAATTGTTGAGGGGAAATCTTCAACTGTGCTTTGCGTTTAACTGAACTAAGTTTTAGCATACTATGTAGTATGCATACATATTTGTTGATCATATACAGGGCTGCAAAACAAAATCCTATATTTTAACGACTATTCATGGTAATGGCAGAAATCGGATTTTCAAATGCGTTATGCGTTTTCCAAATTGTTCATTTAGACACCATCTTTCACCTTATGAACTTTTCACCTTATTTTTACCTTTTTACTTTGAAGTTTTGTTATAGTATTCTGAATGTGTTGGAAAGGACGCTGTACGCATGATTTTTCGTTCTTGTTATATTTAGTGGTATAACACAGATTTTTAATTGTGTTTTTAAAAGTGTACGCAATAAGGAGTCTAAAACTTACCCAGAGAAGATGTAAATAAAATAATGAATCCCAGGAACATGATGACACTGTAACCAATTCTGAAATGAAAAGACTTTAAGTTTAGAAAAATAAATACTCATAAGGAAACGAGAACAAATTTTATTAGAATTACGCTTATTTCAATTCTAAAATGAGAAGGAGCCCCAAAATTGACATTAGACTGTACGTTGGAGTTATAAAATGTTAAAATTATCATTCAATAACAATATTTTGATTTTCGAGAAGTAATTTAAAGAAAATGTTAACATTTGTTACTATGGAATTAAATTTGTAAAATTCCGTTAAAAGGGGGAAAATGTGAAAATGTTAGACTATTAGAAGCTTTTGGAGCCACAGCAGACCGTGTGATATTTTGATGAAAATTAGTTATTGTCAAAATTTTGTGTCTCGGACCTTATTAAGTCATCAAATAGTTGCGTGTCAGACAACATACTTTATGTGTTATTCATCTTTTCAGTTTGATAATGCGCAACATGAAAGAACAATAAACATAAAACAATATCAAGAAATTTTACATTTATAAAAAAATTAAATTAAAAATATATATATATTTAATTTTTGGAAAATTTTACATTTGAAAATGAATACTTGTATAAATATACATTAAAAGAAAAATAGAGTAAAAAATATTTATTCAGGAAAACAGTAAAATTTTGTGTTACGGACCTCATTAACAGTGTTGAATTCAGACACTTTTCTCCGGGAGTGATTTCTGTGGCTCCGCCGGGGGGGGGGGGGGGGGTCATCCCCTGAATTCAACACTGTTCATTAACCTCTTCACTATTGAGTATTAATGTAATATTATTGAATGTTGTTGAATTCTTTCCTCTGAAATTCAACTTCAGAGAAAGATTTTAATTTAATTGCATTATATCGAATCTTACACATCAAAGCATATCATTCTGCAATCGAAATTGCAATTATGTAAGAATATCATTTTTAAAAGGGAAAAGAATTGAGTTTCACACATGTGGACGGGTGAAGAGGTTAAGTCACATTAGCATAGAAATCGGTATGTGTCCAACAACATACTTTATGTGTTATCCATTTTCAATTCGATAATACACGATACAAATGAAACAAACTCAAGAGTAAAATTCTAACTTACTTGCTACTAATAGTACCAACGAAAGGATTGGCAATAGCTTGAACAAAAGGCTTCGAGGCAAATAAGACTCCTACTTCAAAATTTTCGTCCACTAATGCTTCGTGCTTAAGCTTTTTTTTCTGTATTTCACTTTTACCAGTACCAGCCACTTTTTCATTAGATTCAGATTTCTCTGCACTTTTTGAAGTTGTACTAAACTTGTAGAAAACTTCATTTGGTACAACAGTAAATCCAGGTATGTCCCACTCGAGAAAAGGATCTCGTGTTGACGATGGCCAACGCCTTAAAAAATGAGGTACGTTCTCGTTATTACGGGGTGAATCCTGTGTTGAAGTTATTTTTGGATGTACTTCATCACTCGTTACAGGAATTTCTTTTGATTCATGTCGCAGATGATATAAAAAGGATGGGATTATTGGTACTGTAAAGTAAAGGAGTAATTAGTTTCAGAAATCAGATTACTTAAATCCTTATGTTTTGATAAAATAAAAACACTGAAGGAAGTAAATGCATTTTCCACAGTTAAATACATATATATATATACAGATATTAAAGTATTTTTATTGAAATATGCAACTGTTATTAACTTAAAGATTACAATGCCCCTATTAATTTTGTACATTTTTGACGAATTTTGTTGAACTTTTAGAAGCTGATGTAATATTAAATTTGCACGTCTTTCTGGGAAAGTAGAAAACAGTCGCAACAATTACCTTAAAACCCTCTCACTAACAAGCCCGTTTTAATATGTTCACTAAGCTCCAGGTTTCACTGCAAAATAAACATTATTTAAAGTAATATAATTCTATCGATTTAATGCAATTTTAATACATTAAACTATGATTAATAATCTCAGGGATTACATTCATATTTGCATTTAAGTTTTTTTTATATAATGTTGAAATAATCATCTTTTTTTTAGCATTTAAAACACAATACAGAGAAAACAACATTACAATTTTGCCCTTTTGCGAGACTGTCAGAGGGTTGAATACAGCATGAGTCAAAATGATTGCCCTGATTACAAATAACAGGGCCTGATCAACTCTAAGTGGAATCAGGGGAACATAGGGTGTGCCAAGAGAACCCCCTTTCTTAAGAAAATTGCATTTTTAAAATTATAAACGCCTTTATGTTCAGTTCAAAATTTAAACCATACACTGAAAAAAAAATGAAGTACAGTAGAACCTCGATTATCCGCAGTAATTGGGACCGACCATCTTTTGGAAAATCGAAATTTTCGGATAATCGAGAATACTTCAATTTTAAGATTAAAGAGAAATATATGCAGTATTTCTAATTATGGTAACACGAGCTTAATAAAAATAAAGCAATAACAAAATAGAAACAAGAATAAATTACCTGAATTTTAATTTTGAAATTAAGTACCTTTTACATACATCACAATTGTTTGAAAAAATGGTTTGTTTGCCACAGTTTCGATTGTCTTTACTTTGCAGGGAGTTTTAAAAATTATTAGTTCTCCAGTATCACAGTCTTTCTGCTTCTCCAGCCATGCCAAACCTTTTGCAACACATTCAAAAGCTTCAGAACTACCAATTTGTTCGTTTCCTTTCCACTCCGCAGCTTACGGGAGCCCAAGTTAAATTGAAAGGAACTCTAAGGAAGGGGATCGGAAATATTTATATGCACTCGTAGTTCGGAAAGGACCGCTTGCACACAAGGAACATGATAGTTAAAAAAAAAGCTTTCAAAATGGATTTTGCACACAAGGAATGTGATAGTAAAAAAAAAAAAAAACTTTAAAAATGGATTTCGGTTAATCGAGAGTTTCGGTTAAAAGAGTTTCGGATAAAAGAGGTTCTACTGTACTGAAAAATGACTAAATCAAATTGAGTATGCTTGGATCAAAAATGAACCTATGCTTTTTCAATTTTGAAACATCACATGTTATCCAACGCAAACGAAATAATAATTTTGTGTTTTGTTTATTTCATTCATGTCTGAATAAAAGATGTTCATTGATAAGAAAACAATGCAATATACCCTGGAAATCAGGGAATAATATTACATTTTTATTCCTTGAAAGGAACTACTATATCTTGCGTCTCCTTTATAAAGAATAAGATTACATTGCGTTGTTGTTATCATTGCTTCGTACATTTGTGCGCGGTCAGTTTGGTCTGTGTGTTGACGCTGAGTTAGATTAATTTGTTCGTGGAAAAAAAAAATAGACGAATGGGATTTTCAAGATTTCGCCGACAACTTTGAAAGTAAGTGCTCTTTGTTAAATATTTAATTATATTCTTCCTTATTTTATGCAATCAGCTGTACCTTCTCTAAATATTAAATTAATGTAAGTATTAAATTATGCACAATATTTTAAAATTATTTAAAAGTGCTTTAAAACAACGCTCTTGTCATAAAAATATTTGATTTGGGTATCTTGATAATAATTTTGTGATTTTACCTTTATAAATATTCAATTAAATGTTTCTTGTTAATAATTTTGTGCGGGAAATAAACGTCAGGACATTTTTACTTTAATTTGTAATAAAGGTTCAGGGGAGCGGAGACCCCTTCACAAGAAAAATATTTTTCTCCATTTAACATACTTTAGTTTTGAAACTGTTTTATTAAATGTCTTTTAGTCCATGCTTTTACCTAATTTTGGTTTCGCTCGTGTTACTAATCGGCCATCTTGAACGCCATTTTGTTTTAGTTCATATTTTTATGAAAAAAGCACTGTTTTCAAGCACTTTTAAATTATTTTTAAATACTGTACATAAATTAATATTTGCATTATTTTAAAATTTACAGAAGGTGCAGCTGATTAAATAAAATAAGAAAAAAAATCTATTGAATATTTAACAGAGAGAGCACTTAATTCTTATTTGGATACATACATAGGATAAAAAATGAGTACATAATATTTCATATTTGTATACATCCATAAGATTAAAAATGACCACATAACGGTTCATATTTGAACGCATCCATGGAGTCAAAAATGAGTACATATGTTTCTCAATTTTGAGTATATTTGAATCGAAGCTATTTTGAGTATGTGACGAATTTAAAACTGAGTACTTTTTACTTGACTTTAAGAGCCCATATTTTCAGTGTATAGATTTATATACAGTACAGCCCCGATTATCCGCGGGATTGGGTGACAAGGGCACCGCGGATAACCCGAAAAAGACTAAAAACGGAGTGCAAACACGAAAAAAAAAAAAAAAAAAAAGAAAATTCAATATAAAACATAATAAAACGTTTAAAATACATACACAGAGTTGTCAAGTCTCCGGCTTTTTGCACACCACTGTTATTTAAAAAAAAAATGTTGTTCCTTTAAATCGCCCAATTGTTCTAATTAAATAAAACAACATTTTCTGTATTAAAATACTGGTATCCAAAAAGCCGGAGACTTGGTAGCTCTGCATACATATGCACAGTACGTCAGAAACCTTTGCTTTACGTCTAAATCACTAAAATAAATATCAGTAAACAAGAAACAATGCCGTACATACTGTACAAAAAGGTGTGAGTTACATATTTTTTTTTTTTTAAATCAGTCACTTGATTTTGCTTCTTGTTTTGGAAACACCCTTTCTTTATTCTAAATTGTAAACTATTATTATTATTATTATTTTTTTTAGTATAGAATAATTTTTATCTCAAAAATGAAGTTATTCTTGATATGCTCTCCTGGAATTTATCATAATAGTGTTATTTAATTGTAAAATATTTTAATTACTGTGTTTACGTTTGGTTAATAAAATCAAGAAAGACATCAAGACTATATATCTGATATTTCAAACATGGCAACCGAATCTAGAAATATTCTTCTATGACTTTCGAATACATTGATTTTCTGTTTATATTTAATAGCAGGGCTTTGTAATTTCCTTGCTGTTGACTTGAATTAGAAAAAAAAAAAAAAAAACGCTTTGCGGATAAACCGCACCACGGATCATCCGCTCGTGGATAATCGTGGCTTTAATTTATATATAAAAAAGGGATACATTATAAAAACACACACACACATGCAAAAATGCATTAAAAAAATTATGGGAAAGGTAAAAGCTTCTGCACCGTGTTCTATTTAGAATGAGCAAAACTCTAAAACTAAGGCACTGAATGAACCTATTTTTGTCTGAATTTCGAAATTCACATTGCATTTTATTTTCGTTACCGAAGAAAACTACCACAGTTTCACTTGCATGAATGATAAAAATTAATTTTTCTGTGAACTATAAATGGAAGTTTGCATTAACTTGTATCTTCAGAGAGTGGAGAACATGTATTTTTGGGGACCCTTGAAAATGTGAGTACTGGGCACATACTCTGTGTGCCCCTGTGATAATTGGGCCTTGCAAATAACAATAACTTCATTATACAGAATGATCGGAAGAATCATTTTAACACATTACAGAAGGAAGCTAAGTTTGATTTCACTATTTCATGTGAATACATATATGAATTGACATTTTCCCAACTGAGTAATAAGGTGTCCAGACACGCACTGAAAAAAAAAATATGAAAATTATACTGGCGATCGAGACGCCAGTACTATTTCCTTCCGTATTTTAAAGGAATTTTTTTCCCGTAAATTACAGAAAAATTTCCGTTTTTCTGGAATTTACGGGGGAAAATTTCCGTTAAAATACGGAAATAGTACTGGTGTCTCGATTACCAGTACAATTTCCGTATTTTAGTCCCTTTTTTTACAGTGTGGAGTTGAACCCAGAATCTCTGGCTTTAATTGCCAATGCTCTGCCCACTGAGCTACTTAAACCGGAAACCAGCCGATACAATTCAATCAGGCAACATTTTGGAAATAGCATCTGGTCTGTTATTTAAAACAGCTCCGCAGAATTAACAGCAGGTAATTGAACTCCATTAAACGATGGATATACAGATAGACTTTATTATTTTTAACTCAACCATCCTGATTGATAAAGATATCATACGAATTCACATCTTTACAACTTTGTGAAAAAAATCCAGACCGGGAGTCGAACCCAGAATCTCTGGCTTTAATTAACAATGCTCTCGCTATTGAGCTACCTGGAATGAGTATTGGTGATTAAAGCCGAAGGTTCTGGGTTCGTATCCCGTCATGGACACTTTTTCACTTAGCTGCGGGAAAATGTCAATTAGTATAATAATTTTACCAATCAGGATGATTGAGTTAAAAACAATAAATGTATAGCATATTTCCGCATCTTTTGATCATTTTTAAAAATTAAAATACAACATTAAAAATACTAGCTTAGAAAATACGCAAGTATAAAAAATTATGTGAACGCATTTATATAAACAAAAATAGCTAGCGTCAAACTCCAAGCAGGACTCGGATTTTCATAATTAACAAAAATAAAGCTATTACAATGTTTTATTCCGCCGATTTACTTTTATTTTGCAAAGTGTGTTGAGAACTCGAGAGGTGCTAGAAAGGGCTATCATTCACGTACGAAACAACACTAAGCTTTAGAATATTGAAGAAGATTTAGAAAAATGCTGATTGCACATATGCGTCACTGACCTAATTGCAGCACTGTAAAAAAATTGATTTTACACAAAAAATGTCAGTCAGGACGACAGTAAAACACTGCTCATTTTACGGAAATAATCTGTATTTACTGCGAATTTTCTGGGTATTTTTTTAAACAGATTTTGTCCGTAAGTTTGTAATAAATACAGATTATTTCCATAAAATGAACGGTTTTTACTGGCATCTTGGCTGACAATTTTTTTCTACAAAATCAACAGTTTTTTTTTTTTTAGTGAGCACGTTTACAGCACTTCCCGTTTATCATATGTCACATACAGCAAAGTGATTTTTTGAAAATTTCGCTAAAATATCTTCATTACTGTCAAAGTTATTAATGAAAATACAGTTTCGGCTTAAAGCGAAACACCGTATTTTTGATTGATTAAATGGATTGCGACTCTGGTTTCCTATACAAACACTGTTAATCTGCTTGAGTATTATAACCCCTCTCATTTTGTTGTACGACCAACCTATATATCGATAAATAAGTCAATGCTGTTTTTCATATGACTCAATTTAGAATGAAAACTTTCTATTTTATAAGAACTTACCTACTGAAGTTAAAAGCATATTATCCAAGAGAATAGCTATGGCTATTATTATCAAAATTAACTTCCTTGAGCCTCTGAAAGGAGCCAGACATTCGCAGCAGCTTGAATCATCTGACTGTTCAATATCTTTCATGTTTCTGGTTGGATTTCAATTTATGATCTATGAAAAAAGAATAATGTAATAAAAGCTGTAGTAGATAAATAAATGAAGTTAAAAAGTCTAACGACATTAAAAATTGTTGACAAATAAAAGCATTCATTATTTTTAAGCTCTGTACAAATCGATGGTTTGAAGATAAATAACTGATGCAAATTTTAGAACCTTGAATTTAGAGTGAGAAGAATTTTTACACAGTCTAACTACCAATATATTATTCTGGTAATACACCATTTTAAAGAAAAACCTGATAGTCAGGACGCCAGTAAAAACCGTTTATTTTACGGAAATAATTTGAATTTATTACGAAATTACGGACACAATCTGTTAAAACAACAGAAAATTCGTAGTAAATACAGCAAGTTAAATTAGGCAAGTTCCTAAAGCAAAGTTATCGCAGGGGTTTGAGGAATGAGTGCTGCGCAAGGCATCTATAAATTTATACTTGGTGTTGTTGTTTTTCAGGGTTCTCTAATACCATGTTCGCACTACATGATTTAAGTTAATTCAGAGCCTCTCATCTCACTGAGGATATTATATTCACACCGAAATTTAAGCTAACTCAGACACCCTACCCCTAACTCACTCAGTGATTTCCACAAACTCACTTAAGTGAATAGAGACAATCTATGACTAGATATACAGCCGCTACCACTTACTCTGATTTGCTGTAGAGGTACTATTTAACTGATTGGGTGTTGCGTTTCGCTTTAACTTATGCACATGCGGCGCACACTTCCGATTTGTTTAGATCTCAGACACAGTGAAGTTCAATGAGTTTACGTAGATGAGTTTTGCAGTGTGAAAAGACATTTCTAATTCCGGCCGTACCAACTTCGAAATTCGAACTAAGCATATCACACAGTGTGAGCATTATAAATAGTTTACCATATAGGTGCTTGAGTCTGAGGTCTTTCATTGCCTAGTTCTCTTGGCTGTTGAGACGAAAGATCGTCACTATATAGTACATTGGGTGTGGACAGTCATTTAGCCATCGTCTGTCGCTCCATGGGATCGAGAAAACCTGCGTCAGTACTGATTTTCAGTAGTTTTAACCAAAACTCTATTGTAAATCTTAAGAAGTTTTTTATTAAAGTGCTCTATAAAAAGCCATTTCGTTTAAGCATTTCCTTTGGAAAATTTTTAACCTGGAAAAATGCGAAGTAAGCTCCGAAAGTAAATTTCGCCTTTTGTTTCTTATGGGCAAGTATCATTACAAACAAAGCAAAAGCAATGTACAATGATATGACGCTTTTAGATGCAATACCCATCGATTTTGATTCATTAGTAACATTATGTAATCAACTTGCAATATTTGTGGTAAACCCTTTTACACCGTGACTTAACCACGTTCTTGACGGTCTATTGAATCTCTATATTGCTCCGCAATTGGGCGTGCCAACTTCAACGCAAAAAGCTGAAAGTTTCAAAAAAGAAAAGTAGGGATGTACACTGCATAATTCTATCTCTCCGGTCCCAGGCAACAACATGTTTTGCAGTTTTCCACGTGTGTACGTGGTCATGCGCTGTTATTCAAAATGACAACCCCCGATTCAAGAGATAAGTCTCTTGCATTAAATGGTGAACATGCATGTGCTAGTTGTTTGGCAGTAAAGCACTTCATTGGCAGCTCTAATGGTGAAGCTGGTAAGCTAACCGCCGGGTTTCGGCTCTTGGAGCTGTTAGATGCATGCACCAGGAGGGCCGAGAATTGCCGTCGGACTAAACACTGGTACATGCTACCGACCAAGAAAGAGCGCCGCCCAAAGCGCACCACTCTTCTTGAACCATGAATTATCTTGAACGTCTGGCCGCTCCGACAACAAAGCTGAAAGACTAGAGAATTTTACTGTATGATTCACGGATAATGCCTCCAGTTCCCTCAGGAACTCTGAGTAGTCCGGACACTCACAAAAGCGCGGAACCGAAGCCTTATCCCAGAGTTCAATGGATACGTTGTTGCTTTACCAAAGTATGCAGTCGTGGATAGTCTACAGAAAAAACCATCAGCCCTTCAATTATGGATCGGAGGAGTAAGTACCGCTAGCGAGCCCGGAAAGGTGTGGGAAGTTTCTCCTTAAGCGCATAGGCACGCCCTCGCTTAGGCAGCAGACCCCTATGGGCGAGCGACGATGTACCAGGTACCTGCATACCAGGGCACCAGATACCCCAACGTCTGCATACATGTAAGCAGCAAGGCCGGATCTCCTGACCCCAAGCCAACGAACTTTACCATAACATTACCTTATTTATCTGAAAGCTCATGAGACGTAGTCTTGAACCAACGAACTTATGCACCACTTCCCCTGGCATCCCAGAAGACCCGAGCGGTCGAATTGCGGTCGGATGCGGTCGTTGACTACGGAGGGCTCTGGTATATCGGCTATCACTTAGGCGACCAAGATTGCGATCTAGTGTCCGCAAGAGGAGATCATTAGCAATAATTCTGATCCCCTTCTGGCAATAGCCATCCAGACACAGATCGCGAAGTGTTCGAGTCTGATAGTCCCTATGAAAGATCCTTTCCCGTATGGACAACCAGAGCGCTTTGTCATTCCGGCACTTCAGCAAAGACAAGCTTGGATAAAATCATTTTCATGCAAGATGGAGCTCCTCCACACATCGCTTTGCGGGTAAAGTAGCTGCTACGACAGGAATTCACAACAGAAAGAGTCATTAGCCGCTGCTTTCCAACTGCATGGCCACCTCGGTTCCCTGATCTTACCCTATGCAACTTTTGGCTATGGGTTTACCTAAAGTCCAAGGTCTATCACGGAGTTGTCCAGGACCTGGCTATGTTGAAGGATAACATAACATGGAGTGTACGGGAGATTCCTGTAGACATCTTACTTTCTGCTGTTGTGCATGCTGTTCACAGAATGCAATATGTGGTCCACAAAAAAGGCGGCCACATTGAACATGATTTGAATGTGCTAAATAAAAGGCAATTTTATTTCAGTATTGATTCTGTATTTTTTAAACTCTCTTTTCTATTACACAGTGCAACATATTCCCTAGCGGTGACTTTTAGAACTAATTTTCTTTTCACGGAATCCTTCGTCCGCCGTCTTGTTTAATCTTACCACAAAATTTGCCGCCATTTTCTCAATTAGATACACATTACAGAACACTCTGGTACTGCCAGTTTAATTATGGCCACCTTGTGTATCATTCTAATTAAATATCAAGATTTCATAGCTGCCTATTCAAAGATCCGGAGCTCTTGAAATAGTTCTAACCTTTATTGCACATACCACTTGCAACCATGATATATCAAAATTACCTTGTTGTATTTTTCAAATAAAAATTGTGTTACACTAAAAAAAAAAAATCTTTAGTTAAAGAAATATGTGTAGTAGGCTTAATTTCAAAAGAAATATTTTTTCTTTCATACATTTTAAGCTTTTTTAAACAATTCCATTCCTTCTAATATTAATATGTCGTATATAAAAATCCATATATTATATTAATATCATATATGTCATACATAAATGTCAATATATTATATCAATATCATATATATCATACAAAAAGGCAATATATTGTATAAATATCATAGATGTCATAGATAAAAGTCACTTTCTTTCTTTAATAATTTTAAATTTTCTTTTAAGCTCAAATTCTTCTTTTTACATTTGTAAAAAAAAAAATGTTAGCATTTCATAAAATTTCTCGAAAATCATTGGAAATTATATCATTTGTAAAAAATGTTAAAAAAATTATTATTATTATTATCAAAATATTTTCAATAAATCATTTGATAAAAGATGATTCTTGGCCATTTTTTCATACCCTTCAACTTTCTTCTCAAGCACAGTGACTAAATATATTATCTTAATTAAATATCAGGATTTCATAACTGCCTATTCAAAGATCCGGAGCTCATGAAATAGTTCTACCCTTTATTGCACCTTTTGCATTATTGCCACTGCGAACATGAGATATCAAAATTACCTTGTTGAAATTTTAAAAAAAAATGTCACACTAAAAAAACACGTTTTGTTAAAATATATGTGTAATAGGCTTAATTAAAGAAAAAAATTCTTTCATACATTTGTCCCACCAGTGGCCGAGAGGTTCTGCTCTCGAAGCTGGTAGACGGGAAGTGCTGGGTTTGAACCCAATCGCGTCCGTCGACCTAATCGTTCGGAGTTTTCGTGGTTTTCTTCGAACCTTGGATTTCCAAGTGTTAATACGGGTTAGGTTCCCTTAGAAAGACCCACACGAAGGGCACTCCCCCCCTTAGGGCCTATATCTTTCGTGTTGATAATTGGCCGTCATAAACACAACCAACCAACCTCTTTCATACTTTTTAAACAATTCCATTTCTTCTAATACCAATACGCCGTATATAAAAATCAATATATTTTATTAATATCGTTTATGTCATGCATAAAAGTCAATGTATTATATGAATATCATGTATATCATACAAAAAGACAACATATTTCATACATATAAAAGTCTCTTTCTTTAATAATTTAAAATTTTTTTTAAGCCCATATTCTAATACTTTTCACATTTGTAAAAGAAATGTTAGCATTGCATAAAATTTCTCGAAAATCATTGAAAACTCGCACAAAATGTTTAACATTTATTATTATTATTATTATTATCAACGTATTTTCAATAAATCATTTGATAAAAGAGGATTCTTGGTCATTTTTCATAGCTTTCAACTTTCTGCTCAAGCGGAGCGACTAAATATATCATCTTAATTAAATATCAGGATTTCATAGCTGCCTATTCAAAGATCCGGAGCTCATGAAATAGTTCTACCCTTTATTGCACATGCCACTGAGGGCGTCAAATATCAATTACCTCGCTGGAATTTTCAAATAACGCCGTGGATGACACTAGATATTAAGGATCGCATGAATAGAGCGATAAAACAGAAAAGCTGGATTATCACTTTTTTCACATCGAGTAGAATCTGGCTAAATTGTTTTTTCGATGACTATAAAGTTATCTCGATTGATGAATGCAGTGATAAATGAATTTATATTTTAAAGCTTTGAGGTGTTTTTCATGATTTTCAATGATTTCATGATTTTAAGCGAATTTGATAAAAATTAGAAAAACTTTGTGATAAAATATTAATTTAATATTGAATAAAATTTTGAAATTCGTTAAAAGCGATACTTTCGTATTAGCCGCATGTCTGGAAATAAGTGATCGAAAAGTCGCGCAACCCTTGAAAAATATTTTGTTTACTAAAATACAAACATGATTTTAAGTACAAACATAAACTAAATTGAAAGAGTAACAATACTGAGACACAAAACTGAGCGAAAATTAACATCGTTACAGAAGATATTGAATATGTGACCCTTTTTCTCGGATACAAAGACGTATGCGTTTTTTAGGTGCGTTCGTAATTATATAAATACGTAGCACCTATAGTCGTCGTTCGGTCTGTCCGCCCGTCCGCATATAACAGATCAACAACTACCCAACCGAATGGTCTGAAATTTAAAATAGATAATTGTTGCAAAATTTTGTCGAGTCATTTCAAATTTTATAAAAATCGGATGTATAGTTTAATTACAGGGACAGTCAAAAATTTTCCGTTACATTACGGCCAATGGGGAAAATTTTTTCAAGCGCATTTTAATGATGTTACAGCCTTTCGAACAGAATTAAAATGATATGGACTTATGAAGTGCACTAAAATATACATTCAGTACAATATGCGGTTCAAAAAATATTTATAAAACTAATTATAGTACGAACGCAACTCATTTGCCACGTTTGATGTGCAATTTTCAACTTGTTTAAATTTGAAGCCACTCTTCTCCATGTTGGAACACTAACTTTTTAAATCTCATATTCAATGGTTATTTTCAGGTCAACGATGGAGTGTGGATTGTTCTCAAAAACATGTGCTTTTAGGTGACCCCATAGAAAGAAATCGGGGGGGGGGGGGATCAGGGGACCGTGGAAGACAGAGTTCTTTAGAAATGAGGCGGTCATTAAAAAAGTCAGTCAGAAATGACATCGTTTCATCGTTGTCTTATTCGGCGCACGAACATTTGGATATATCGCTAAACGCTTCAGTAATTTTAACGAAAGACGTTGTTGCGAAATAATGTTTAACCATAAAAATTCTTTGTGCTTTGGAGAATTTCACTTCCATCATCGCCATCTTTCACGAAACAATCGGCTCTTACAGGTTATACAACTTCAACTGCAACTGAATTTTCTACTGGCAAATAAATTTCAAATGTATAGTGACGCATGCCATCTATCGAAAAATAACCCCATCATTATTTATTTCGGATTTTGTAAAATTTTTGAAAATTTGGCTTGCGCGTCTTTTCGATCACCCTGTATAATACATATATATTTGTATATTTAAAAAAAGAAATAAAAGCAGCTGCGGTAATTTTTGGTTTTTCAAAGTTTAAATCACTAGGAAACTAGGGGATCTAACTCGGAATTTCACAGAATAAAGGTAACAGAATAAATATTTTTTTTAATTGAAAACTCTAATAGATTGTTTATTTTTAATATATATATATATTTAGATTGTTCACTAACTACACCAAAAAAACATTTTATATTAAAAATACCAATTCTGTATTCAAATAAAGTTTTGAAATTCATTAAAAGCGATACTTTCCTATTAGTCAAAAGTCTGGAGTTAGCAGACGAATAAATCGAAAAGATTTCGATATCTACAACAGACTTTTTGAGTCTGATAATTTCAGTGGTTTAAGCGCGAAGTTCGATTACATGTCAGTTAAATTTGTGTTTTATTTAGAGTATTTTATTTATTTATTGACGAAGTTTTAGTTTTGTTATGGAATATTAGTCGGAAACAAATGCTGAACTATTCATATTGTTTTAAGTAAAAACGGGTTAATCTTTCGTAATCGGGATGCATGCGATAGAAAAAGATTTAGAAAATATTCGAGCTTGAAAATCATTTTAAAAACCATAAAAAATTAGTAAATAAAGATACATTTTTTAAAACAAATTGCATTTGATAGAAATTTTTTTCTTTCCGACGGTGTAAAAATTGAAATTGCACAATACTTAGATGTTAAAAAAAAAAATGCCGTTAAGGTGAAATTAATGAATCAGGTGTTACAACCTTCAATATGACGTCAACTTTTTCAGGACATGTTTTTGCTTTATAAAATTAGATGACGTCAGCGTTACTCACGGACATGTTTTTGCTTTATAATATTAGATGACGTCAGCGTTATTCGCGGACATGTTTTTGCTTTATAATATTAGACTGAGCAACTTATTGCTTTTATATTAAAACTTTGAGGTCTAAGCCCGAGTGTCTCTCGGGTTGTTGTTTTCGGTGAATTGAACTAAGCCCGAGAATCTCTCGATGTAAACTTTTAACTCTCTGAGCTATAAAAATATTTACTATATACGTTTGCTGTCTTTTCATATATTATCGACAAACCTTTCATTTTGAAAAAAAAAAAAATGCGTGGCAGCACTAAATAGAAGTAAGTATATGAAAATACAGTCGAACCTCGTTATCCTGATACTCTAATGACCAGAAAAAGGTGTAGTCGTAAGCGGAGTGTCGTGCTTAACGGAGTTGGAAAAAATATGTTTACAAAAAACTGTATTTTTAATTAATTTAAGACAATTTTAAATTCATAACTGTTCTTGCCGTTTTAAGTAAAAAAACATTGTTATTAAACAAAATAAAAAAAAATAAAAAATTGAAAAGCATAAAAATCAGATTTATGATGACTTTTTTTTTGTATTGTTACAACGCAATATTGGTGAATTAAGGTTTGCTTATCCCTAGATGTGCTTCCTATAATTCTTTTTTCAATATTATACAATGAATTGTAATCAGTACTCGTGGTTTCAAAAATGGATGTTAGATAATTTCTGATCGTTTCAATGGAATGAAATGCTTCGGTTTTAGTCGGATGAAAAACGCTGTGTAACCACAACAAAGTGCCGCCTGACCAGAACAAAAAGATCGCCAGTAGACTGATACGCCTATCTGAAGCTTAAGTAAGTCATTCCTAGTGTGTCGGTTTATTTATTCAGATAAAGGATTGAAGTAACATTTCTCATTTATCTTAAAGGGTATTCTAGACGCTTTTCTGAAAGGTTTGGCTAAGGCATTTCTTACCGCTTAATTTCTATGCGTATAAGATGGATTATGCAAAATGGACAATTTTCCTAAACCGTCGGGATATCCAGAGTTGAAAATTATTCAACGGCGTAAAATCCGGAGTTTATTTACATTAAAATCATATACAGAAAATCGGGACTTTGAAAAACTGACGAGATAAGCGGAGTGACATGAAAACCGGGTGTCGGGATAACGAGGTCCAACTGTATTTAGAATCAAATCTTAATTAGAACTTATTGTGAACCTTGTGCTTTGAAATGTACCAGACAAAAGCAAATTTTACTAAATAATGTTTATATACAAATAAAATCTATTTTCAGGTATTTGTACAACATTTGGATAAGATTTTATTCAAGTCTATGTAAAATTTTATGTTAAAAAATAATGTTTTCTTATGCGGAACATTTAAAAAAAATATATAAAACATGCTTTTTTCAATAATTTCTCATTAAATATTAATTTTTAGTACATTTAAATAGTTCCTTGATTATGAATAAGAACAGTTTGAAGTTTTAAGAAAATTATTAAAATACATATCTACAAGTATTTTTAAAAAAATCATAAAAAGTACCAAATACCCTCAGTACAGAGAGCGGGGTTGAAATAGCCATGCCGTTGAAATAGCCCAGACCTCAACATGTTATAACTAGCAGATATTGTTGCTCAGAAACTATGTAATCGAGCTGTTTTTTTTTTTCAAACGCAATAGATCTTTCAGAAAATAGTGTCAAAGTGGGCGTTTTGAACAGAATTTCCGCGTGAAAGAAGAATATCCACTCAAGAAAGAGTGAAAAACGTGTTTGACAAGTTATCAAAACCGCTTATAACTCAATAGGTAATTTATTTATCAAAAAATGGAAAACACAGTTCAATTCCAAATCGCTTCCATGGTCAAGCTTTCCAATTATATATATATTTCTGTTAAAAAATGAATTTGTAAATGTGTCAAAACGTTTTGCGCTTGTTGAGCAGAGCAGTTGAGAACAGCCTTAATTAAAGTTACACAAAGAAGCGAGGTATTAAGGTATCTGCTTACATTAAAATGGCCGATTTGGTGAAAATTTCCGAATTTTTGTTTTATTTGAAGGAGCAACATTTTACGATTCCAAATCTGTTTTAATTTTATTGCTATGATTACTAGGAGAGGAGATATGGCTGATTTAATAAACAGGAAATAATGAGTCAAATACCGGAAGTGAGCAGGAAGGCCAGGAGAAATATACCTTTTTACATAAAAATACTAATAAAACTTAGTTGACACTTCTAAATTAATTTTATAGATAAGAAATCTTTAAGGGGTCTCAGGACTCTTAAAGCTATAACATTTTCGAAATTATGATTTTTTTAGATGTTAAACTCTTATATTTTCTGAACGTTTTGATATAATTGTTGCCGTTAGAACAGAAGTTGTGGCTTTTAGAATTATACCCGCTCAATAGTTGAAACGGCGTTTCCGAAACTTTGAAGTCATTTTTCTCCAAATGACGTTTTTGGGCATAACGTGCACGATATCTCAAAAACTTCTGAATAGTTTTTCATGAAAATTTAAAAAAATATGTTTCATATTATTCTGTATAAACTGAACCTAAAATTTCCTTTTTAATGTTCAAAAAAATATTTTTTAGGTGATTATACTGTTGAAAATGTCTAAATTTTGCATTAGCTAAATACAACTTTGCCTTAAAAATATAAAAATGCTTTAAATACAAACTTATTTAGGTTCAGGGTCATTATTACACTCTGAAGTATAAGTAGGCACCAAAATATTCATTTTAGTTTCAAAATTTATTTTGTAATCATGGACGTACTCTTTTATGCCGATTTTCTGCTCGTTAAATGTCTTAAAGTTTGGAGCCCCCTGTAAATGCTAATTCTGCAACTTGCAATTTTTAAATACATGAAATCAAAGTACATACTTAAATCTTTCATCCCAATTAAAATTGTGTCTTAAATCAAATACATTTTAAGATATTAAATGTTGAAAATGGTCTTTTGTTTTTCATTTTTTCCAATTTTAAAGAGTCCGGAAGAACGCTTTAATCGTCTACTCAAAATCACTCGTCTGTCCGGAAAAACTCTTTAATCATATTTAAGGGGTATCCCTTAAATGCCCTTAAATGCGATTTCTGGAAAATTAATTTTTCTGTTATTTTCATGTACAACAAACTTCATTGCATAAAATGTTTTAAACATATGTCAGTGAAAATTTGTCAGAATACTTTCCATATTATTCACTATGTTCGGAACTAGCATGTAAGTTCTATGTGATAAAGTAGTTATTTTTTAGGTACTCGAACATAAAAAAAATGGTAATTTTTAATAAGAAATATGTATTGTTTGACACATTTTCAAATATTTCAGTTAATTGTGAAGATATTGTAAAACATACACTGTAAAAAAAATAATGCCAGTTTTCCGGTAGGAATCGGAAAAATAGTTGCCCTTATCGTACCGCAATAACTTTCAACCCAGCTCGGAATAAAATCGGAATAAAATCCGTAAAATACCGTTTTACAGACTATTTCCTTATTTTTACGGATTTTATTCCGAGCTGGGTCGGAAATTATTCCGGTACGATAAGGGCAACTATTTTTCCGATTCCTACCGGAAAACTGGCAGTATTTTTTTTTACAGTGTATAGTTCAGTGTACGGGTAAGTGTAATAGCAGTATGTAGTACAAAGGAAATTATTTAATTGAACTGAGTGTACGCTGTCTGGAGTAATCATGAAATTTTACTAAAAAATCGCACCCCCCCCCCCCCCCGGATTTTTTAAAATGTTATAAAGATATTATAAGATTTTATGTTTTTTAATTATTTTGTATTGCAATTGAACAAAAAATATGTGTTTTTATTCAATATTTAAAAAAAAAAAGTGCTTCGAACATAGGCACATATTAAAAAAAAAAAAAAGTCCTAAGCATTTCGCTAAAAAATATGTGCCGATTGATTTTCGAAAAGATAAAGTTGTCTGATTGAAAATTGATTTTAATGTGTATAAAGTATACTTTAAGGGGGGAAAAATCAGACCAAGCAAAGTGGTGTTAATTATTAAGGCGTATTCAAATTTCAATTCATTTGTACGAAAAGTTTTAAAATAAAAAATATGTTACTTCTACCAAATAATGCTCTTAATATTATACAGGTCTCTAAAGCATTTATGCGTCATTTTTAAAACTATCGTTAAGAAATTCTAAATTCTCCACCGAAAGTTTGAATAGTTATTTTTGGTTATTACAATAACGAGTTGCAACCCGTCGAAATTCGACGTACTAAAATGTTTGAAAGGAACTGTCAGATCGAAATTATAATAAACCTACAAAAATAATTACAACAAAAAAATCATCTTACATTGGTTGTCTAACTCTTAAAACAAATAATATTTTAGACCCAAAATTACCAAAATATTATTTCTACAAACTTCAACTGCTTAAATTATTGAAAAATTGAACTGTATTAGATTACGTAATCAAGATGAATAATTATGATAAAGTTATCGATGGAGCTCTTATGTTTGTTTTTACGGGATGAAAAATCAGTAAAAAGGATTTCGTTTTGCCACATCATAAAATTTTACCCCATAAAATCTAAACTGTACGTTATTTTCACATTCTCGTAATTTACATACGCACCACTCAAATTCACAATTTGAAAGTATTTTAACTCGCAAAAGAATAGATTATTAATGAATGCATTTCCAAAGTTAAAGTCACGTTTGTCCGATACAACTTTTCATGTGAACATTCGCACAAACCTTAAGTTCTAATCTTAGTACCCGCGAAAAAAAAATTCAGAAATTTGACTTTAGTTGTCATAGTATTCGCCATTTATAGTATTGGTCAAATATTTAGTTTTATCAAAAAAAAAAAAAAAAAAAAAAAAAAAAATGATCGTTTTGTTTTAAATATATCATTTTACTCAATGAATCATCAAGCGCCTCAAACTCATTTATCAGCGTAATGTAAAAATATTAAAATGTAGATGATTTATGAAGAAGAATGCGTGTTTTATTTAATGTCTGACATCATTTTCTGTTAAAAAATTATAAAAAAATTACTTTTATTTGTAATGTGAAAATGGCATCAATAAGGCTATAATGAATAAAAATAATAAACCATGAATATTTTCCCTTTACTTTAAATATAAATGGAGTACTTCAGTTGCCACAATTACAAAATTTGTATTAAAAACTACAAAAAAATTAATATCTCAAAAACAAATTGAGATACAGCTCTCAAACAAATAGTATTTAAAAGAGAATTTTTTTCCTTATACGACGGTGTAAAAAATTAAAATGTGTGATGCATAGAAGTTTAAAAATTTGCAGTAGAGAAAATGCAAAACCAAAATTTTA
This sequence comes from Maratus speciosus, assembly GCA_963932465.1. NCBI lineage: Eukaryota > Metazoa > Arthropoda > Arachnida > Araneae > Salticidae > Maratus > Maratus speciosus. Next base: position 576,366,728 of record OZ010787.1, read on the forward strand.
TTTCAAATTTCAAAGTGTTGCCATTCGCAAAATGACGTATGCGTTACGCACAGATATGTTTGTCCTTTATAATATAGATAGATATTTCGTGAATAAAATAAAGGAAAATTAGTATTAAAAATCTTCTGATGTGAACTCGAAATTTCTGAATAAAAACAAGTTGGAAATTGCACGTCAAACGCGGCAAATGAGGTGCGTTCGTACTTTAACTAGTTTTATAAATATTTTTTGCACGACATATTGTACTGAATATATATTTTAGTGCACTTCATAAGTGCAGATAAATTTCATTCTGTTCGAAAGGCTGTAACATCATTAAAATGCACGTGAAATATTTTTTCCCATAGGCCGTAATGTAACGGAAAACTTTTGACTGTCCCTGTAATTAAACTATAGATCCGATTTTCATAAAATTTGAAATGTCCCGACAAATTTTTGCAACAATTATATATTTAAAATTTCAGACCATTCGGTTGGGTAGTTTTTGCCGTGTTATATGCGGACGGACGGACAAACAGACAGAACGACGACTATAGGTGCTACGTGTTTATATAATTACGGACGCACGTAAAACTGCCAGATTTAGCAACACTGTTTGCGGTCTGTAGTGTTAATAAGGCTATATGCATATATATTGAAAGGAACTGTCTCGGACCGACACATGGTAGCCTATACCCGACAGTTTATGTGTCCTTGGCGTGTGCAGATAGTTTCGGGCAGAACCGATACCGGCTTCGTCGCCATTTTTTGATAACTGAACATTTTGGCGCGTCGTTGTTAAAACAGTAAATAATTTTTCATGTGAAATCGGCTTAAATTATGGATGGAACTTTATAATCTTTCCATGATGATCGAGATCAGTGTTGCCAGCGGGCTGCTTTTTTTAAAATTCAGATTTCTTGATTGACATCACATTTTTGAAATGGTAAAATTCCCCCCTTTTTTTCGCCTAAATTATTATGTCATTAAATAAAGCGAATTTTACCAATTCAAAAAAGTGGTGCCAATCAAGAAATCTGAAATTTAAAAAAGTAGCCCACTGGCAAATCTGTTCGAGATAATAGAATGATCTTTTAGAATGTATATAGAAATATTCTGTTTTATTTAATTCTGCTTTTGTTTGAAAGTTAATACGAAAAACAGAAATCCCCTAATAATGCCTCACTATATAAGACTTGGTTTTATTAAGGGACATTTCATTTCTATAGTATATTATCATTAGCAAATCTAATTAACCTATTAAGCACCGGAATGTTTTTCAAGAATTTTATTCGGTTCACACCACTTTTTGTTAAACACTTACTTTTACTTTAGGAATCACTGAAATATGTTAACTAAATAAGGGAAATTTTACTTTTCTTTTTTACTGGTATAAAAAAAACTGCAAAAACGCAACGTCAGTCTTTAATGGGTTAATCATTTTCTGTGTCAGTAATTTGTAGAAAGCTATTGAATTTATGGAAACGGTTGTAAACAGAGCTAAATAGTAATGAAGGGCAAATGGAATCAGCAGTTTTGGCTATTCGAAACGGCATTCCCGTAAATAGAGCAGTCAAAGAATATTTTATTACAAGGAAAGCTCTTTATTTTGTTCTATTTTGGTGTAGTACCTACAAAATATCTGTTAATTAAATTAATATGTTAATTTAATTAACAGATTGATATAATTAATCTGTTAATTTGCATTAAATCATGTATTTAGGAAACTGTGGTCTTGTTTAAAAAATGTGTTGCTAATAGAGCCACTTTAAAGTGTCTTTGGTTTTGAACCCTCCTGTCCACAATTAAACAGCGACAAGAGTTTGCATGATTTAATATTGTAAAAATAGGTATCAAGCAGGACGGTCGTTCTGCCAAGCCAAGCTAAAAAAAAAATACTAACCTCGCCAAACAAACAAACGCCAAGAATAAAACGCAAGACACCGTAACTGCTTATTACACTGAAGACAACTTCTTCATGTTAAATCGACCAAACATGCCAGCGTAAAATTTCCCATATCAAAAGAACCAATCATCGCAGAAAAATAAAATCAAAACCAGAAGGACCTAATGGAAAAGATCTTCAATTTGAGACCAAATGCATCCTCATAAATTAATTATAAACAGAGATATAGATTTTTTAAAATAACGTCGAGATACTGAAAATGACAGATTTATTTTCTTCGTCACACCTTATGCTTCAATCGAAGTAGAGACTTAAATAATGGACATAAAAAAGTAAGGATTGCATTTTTGGGCAGATATTTACTCAATCTACGTGCTTTTATAAAATTCAGCTTTAAAAACACAAATTTTCTATTCTTAATTAGCGAAAAACTGTTAATTAATTTTAAAGTTTATAAATAATGCCAAAAAGCGATAAACCCGCCAAACCATTTTAGAAGTCTTATACTATTCTTTTATATTATCCTTTTGCATTAATTTCATCGAAGAAAACTATGGCCGAGATCTAGATAGATTTTTCGCTGTTAGCGAAATGAGTTGACCAATCAGAAGCCAGAATGTTTGAGAATTTTTGCTGTTTCTGGATCCCGACCTATGTCATAAAAGTTTTGAGTCATTTTCTTAGTACCATGGATGAAGTGCAATGTTTACAGAAATCTAGGCTTAGATCCAGATAGATTTTTCGCTGTTAGCGAAACGAGATTCACCAATCAATAGCCTGCATTGCTCCAAACAGCGAAAAGTTCGCGAAAGTGCAAGCTTTTGATTGATGAATCTCGTTTCGCTAACAGCGAAAAATCTATCTAGATTGCGGCCAATTTTGTTGAACACAATTTTGCATTTCCACATCTAGGAAGGGTATTTGTGTCATAACAACAGTGCATATTCGAAACTATTTAAGGCATTGATTCTGAACTCCTTTGCTAAACATTTTAATATTAAAGAAGTTGTTGTTTCAATAGTTTTAGTACTTTTCTCTATTGCTCACTCTAAAACACAAATATCGAAATTTAACCAACAGCGCTCAGAAAGTATAGCGCCTAGAATATATAGTGTTGAAATCGGCTAACCCTGTTACAGCGCCTAGAAGATACAGTGTGGAAAACGGCTACAAAATAGTGCTAAAAAATTGAATCCCATAAATGTACAACGATGCTGAATAACAAGATGTCGATCGTAGCGCCACCGTAGTGATTTAAAAACGATAGTCATTCTAAAAGAGACTCTTTAACCTATTTCATGTCATTCCTTAACTAAATTAGCTTATAACAGACTAAAATATCTTATATTTATAGTTTTCGATATTTAACATTCTATAATTTTTGAAAACACAGGGTTTATATTGAAAAGAGTTACGAGATGGCGCTCGTATCAGCATATTGCCTCTGAGGATTGTTGGAGATTTATGGGATACAAGTTTTTAGCACTTTTTAAAGCATTATAGGAATAGCCGTTTTCCACACTGTATCTTCTAGGCGCTGTAACCCTGTAATACTTAAAAAAGCGCTAAAATATTGTATCCCTTAAATGTGCAATGATACTGCTGCAATATGCAGATCGCAGCGACATCTGCAGGATATTTTCTAAAACTGCGAGAAATTGCTAGTCTATACAATGTAATAATAGTAATACGAAAATTCCGCAGATGTCGCTGCGATCGACACATGAAATTTTAGCAGTATCATCGCACATTTAAGGGATACAAATTTTTAGAACTGTTTGGATAGCATATTTCCTCACTTGGTATTCTAGGCGCTGTATCAGAAACAACACCATAACAGAGAGCCTTTATACATAAGAGTGGACACAAAAAAAATCGGCGCACCGCTCTGTACTAATCATCGTGTAAAGATGATCCAACTCCGTTTGACTTTTAAACGTCATGAACTGGTCTATTATGTCATTGGTCACGCTAACACCCTCCCCCTTACGTCCGCCATATATAGCGGCATCTTGTACTGGAGACTGCTAAATGGGCTGCTATCGGTCAAAATCAAGAGAGAAAAGGGCAGAAGAGGGGGGAAAGAACTCGTTTTTTTATGTAGTTTTTCACACGGGACGATTGACATGTCTGCTCCTCTCCTTTCATAGCTTCATGATGGTGAAATAAACCAACGCCCCCTAGATATTAAAAAAAGTCTTGACACGCGTCACGAAAACATCACACAAAGCAGGCAAAGCAAAGGAACAAAATCATTCATTGGCTCGTGGATATGAACGAGCCAATGAATGATTTTTCTTCTTTGTTTTGCCTGCTTTGTGTGATATTTTCCTGACGCGTGTCAAGGCTTTCTCGAATATTTAAAGGGCGTTGAATAGGCCGGGATCAAGATAGATTTTACGCTATTAGCGAGATGAGATTGATCAATCAGAAGCCTGCATTTTTGAAAACATTTTTATGTTTGCAGTAAACACCGAAAAGCTTGCAAGGATGGAGGCTACTGATTGGTCAATCTAATTTAACTAGCAGAGAAAAATTTATCTGGATCCCGGACATTAACTTTGGTTGGTTAAGACGATTTTGAATAAAATCAAATCAGAAAGCCAATGTTTTTTAACTTTTCTGGTTAGTTTAATCGAAATCTTCCACGTCTATTACCGAAAACTGAGTTACTGTACTTTGGACAAAAACTTGAATATGAGTACACGACTTGTGCATATGTCACCACTCTTGCATATAAATGTACTATGTTATGAGCATGATTCTAAGCGCAGCTGGTTAAATTTGAGTACCTGGGTATTAGAGAAAGAAATAGTGGCCCACCGTGGCTGAGTGGATAAGACATCACGCCGCTAATCGTTTGAGAGCGTAGGTGGGGGCGGGTTCGAATCCCGCCGTGATCCCCACATGATCTGATATATATGTGTTCAATAAAACAAACAAACAAACAAGCAATAGTGAAAGGTACAGTTGCCATGGAAACAACGACTTCTTTAATTCGTATAGAAAATTAATGAATAGTTGTAAATGACTCAAGTTTAAAATGTAGGCAAATGGTCTGGAAATATCAATGGCTCCCATCTAGTATTTTACAAAAGTAATTTAGTAGATTCACGTGATGCACAGGTTGATACAACTCTCAGCTAATGAAAATTCTGCAACAAGACTTATGTAGGTGATTGAATGATTAATTCAGAATTCTAAGAACAAAAAGAAGTTCTTAAGCGCTCTTCTTCCCCCCCCCCCCCCAAAAAAAAAGGGAAATACGACAGAAAGATATAAGTATTTGGATAACTTCATTATGTCTATGATCTTTTGTCAGAGTTTAGAAAAAGAGTCTGGGTATTAAAAAAAAAGCATAAAACAAATTTGACGAAGGATAAGACTATAGATTTCAGGCAATTTTTAACCGGAAATAAATTAATTCTAATGTATATGCGGCTTTAATAATAGACTATTAAAGATATTCAATTTAGGGGAATTTTTATATGAAATTAATATTCTCACATTTATGCAAATAGGTATGGATAAACAGACTTGAGTAAAATTACATGTTTTCTGTCTTCTCTATAACACGATCTAGATGATGTACAATTTATATCTTTAAATTTTTAGATTTTTTTTTATCAAAAATGTTCCTTTATTATGTCTAGAATTGCTAGATTTATAGATCTTTAAACAGTTCTTCGATTCTTTAAATGCCTGCTGGGCTTCATTCTCGGATTAGCCGTAGGTATTTGTTAAGGTAAATTTATTTTGTAAAACCGTTAGTAAAAAAAAGTTAGAATAAACAATTAACTGACAGACTAACTGTAAATATATATTTTATTTTGACTCTATTTGATTTTTACTAAATTTTCATCCTTCATAGAAAATTTTAAGGAGATATAAATTGAGAAAGACTGATACTTTGAAAGAAGAAATTGACTTTCCTTACTTTTAAATTATTAATTACTCTAAAAAATGAATGATAGGTAAACAAAATGTATACTATTGTGTTTGTTCCCTGTTTATAAAGGCTATACAACGACTAATTTTAGCGAGTAGAATTATTTCAATTATATATAATCTGTTTAAATAAAAGAACTGATATCTACTAAAAACAACTTTTCAAAAGTAAAAAAAAAGCCAAGCAGAAAAAAAAGAAAAGAAAAAAGGGGAAAGTTGTGGCTAAAAAATAGTGTGATATCAACTTTCCAAGCTTATATTATGGTACTTATTTAACATTTTTTATTAAAAATTTACCATACGTAAGTCGAGAATCTAAGTATGCGTTGATAGAAAGCCTTTTCTCCTTTACTAAATACATCATAACGTGTTTCTGAAAATTAATTTTTTAAAAATTATGCATGATGGGCTTGGCGGCCATCTTTCCATATTTTACACAAATTTCTAAGCAGACAAGCTCGTAATATGTTTGCATTATTAAGAATTTTGAACTTCTAGTTTTGGCTACAGACAGATAAATTAAGAAAGTCTTTTATTTTGAAAAAAAAAATTCATTTTTACTGCTTTAACTAATTAATTAACCCCCTCCGAAAAAAAAAAAAAAAGAATCATAAGATGAAACCTGAAGTTACTTCAATTTTATTTTAAGACACAAATTTCTAGGCACTCATTTCCATAAATTAAAAGCATAAAATGTTTGTTTTAGCAACAATTTCAAATTTCCGATCTTAAAAATGTACTTGTGTGCTTAGAAATTTGTGTAAAATATGGAAAGATGGCCGCCAAGCCCATCATGCATAATTTAAAAAAAATTAATTTTCAGAAACACATTATGATGTATTTAGTAAAGGAGAAAAGGCTTTCTATCAACGCATACTTAGTTACTCGACTTACGTATGGTAAATTTTTAATAAAAACTGTTAAATAAGTACCATAATATAAGCTTGGAAAGTTGATATTACACTATTTTTTAGCCACAACTCCCCCCCCCCCCCCTTTTTTTTTTTCTTTTTTTGCTTGGCTTTTTTTTTTTTACTTTTGAAAAGTTGTTTTTTAGTAGATAAATAATACATCCAACAACATTTAAAATGTTAATTCTTATGTAACATTGTTTATTGTGATCTGAAACCTTAATGTGGTCTTATTTGATACAGGTACCTTATTTAAGGCTTCAAGCTTTTTCTAACGTTAAAATAATTTTGCTTATTTTCACTTATATTTCCTGAAGTTATAATTTTATAATTTTCATATTTTGTATTATCATGTTAATGAAAAACTGAAATACGCATATATTTTCATTTAGTAATTTTTATATCAAATATTATTTACAGCATTAATACAGGAAATAAAACATTGAATTATTACCTGGAATTTTTTAAATTGCATTCGATTCGTAAACACTTCCAACTTTGCGTTTACAAAAAATAACTTATTTTTTCCAAGCATTTTTTTATTGTTCAAAAGACCACCATAACAAGAAGTTAGGAGGAATGATGTAATAGTTGAAAAAGCGACATAATTGATATAATTAAAGCTTAATATTTTTCAAACATAATTGGCATTTTCTTTCACCCGTTAGTTTATTATTTTTATTTATTTATTATTATTATTTTATTATTTGTAAAAATGCGTCTGCATTTGGACGACGAAGAAGTTAATGTATGTATTCAATAAATGATTCTGTTATGCTGACTGTACCTTAACATTTTCTTAGAACTGCAATAAATTGCATAACTCAATTAACTAACACAACAATAACAATTCAGTTAAAAAAAGCATGTAGTAATTGCATGTCATGTGATACTTAAATATCTAAGTTAATGCATCATTTCCATATAAGTTAAATTCAACTACTATTTTGGGCCATTTCGATACTAAACATTTGGCTGAAAAACTTTACTATATATGAAACAGGATTAAATATCACACTGATCAATTTTTATTTTTAAAAGTTACTGTTTCGTTTATGTGGACATTTATGATCATTTATTAAAATATTACTCATAAATACCGAATTTCAATTTGCAGATAAGCCCTGGTGTTGACTAAATTTAAAATAATTAATAACTCTCAAATTAATTGTAAGAGATTTGTCTTTAATTGAAAAAAAATGCCATTTAAGGTAATAGAAATAAATCATTAACAGAATGTAATGTATTATCACACTTTGCACCTTAAATTGTAAATTATTGAAAAGACAAAATCTATTTTAAATATTAAATTATTTGGAAGAGAGAAATTTAGCATACGGAACATCAGTAATTACGTTTTTATAAGATCATGGAATAAATTTGTGCTATGTCTGAAACTCAAAAATACGTATAATATTTCATTATATTTTATTAGACAATATTTCTTACAAGTTACGCTCTTTAAAAACGCATATTTGATTGACCTTTTTTTATGCATATTCTTGAAAAAATAATGGGATTACAGACCATATTTTTTATATATGCACACATACACAGATATATATATATACACTGTAAAAAAAAAAAACTATTGGGTTACTAAGAATTTTCCAGGAAACTGGGATGTCTAGAACTTTTTTTGTAACTGCAACAAAACCCGGGTTACCGATAAAATTTTAGTAAGCATACAGATTTCTGTAGCTTTACAATAAACAAGTTTTGTAGATTTACACCTTTTTTTTTTACAGTGCACAGATAAAATTTTAGTAAGCAAACAGATTTCTGTAGCTTTAAAAAAACTAGTTTTGTAGATTACCATTTTTTTTTTTTTTTTTTTTTTTTTTTTTTTACAGTATAAATATACTGTACTATAAAAATTTTAATAACTGAACCCTTTGAGGGGCAAGCATGTCTCTGCAATATTGAATTATCACCGGCATAATAGAAAAATTTTATTTTTGAATAAGGAAAAGCTATTTTTCAACATCCCCCCCCCCCAAGTTAAAAATATAAAATTTAGTTAAAAGTTTCTGTTACGAATCTGGTTTAAATTAGGTGAAATATAATATATCCCACCGCCCCTCAAGGTCTTAATATGGGAAATACGAGTACACAGCAAAGTGATATTAAAAGTTCGAGCTATTTAGAAGGACTCTGAATTTTTTATTTTCCAATTTTTGAATTATTTTTTAGAAAATATGTAGTTGTTCAATGTACAGTCGTGGAAAAAAAAAAGTAAACACCCCCTACTAACTCCTCAACAAATTATTCTAGAAGAAAGTTACTGGTACCGAACGATTGAAAATAAAGTCTACTTTTAAACGATGTATATAAAATTAGTTAAGGGGGCCATCTACATATTAAAATGAACCATAACTTTGTTTTTTTTTTTCAATAGCAGTAGACAATTCTGACAGCATAAATGAACTCTACACCCTTCAATTAGCCTAAAAACAAATTTTTATGCAATTCGTACTATAAGTTTCCGAGAAATTAATTATTTTAAAACGAGCGTATTTTAAGGGCTGTATCCAAATTGAAGTTCAGTACTTGATTGTTAACCGAGAGAGCTCCCTTCTTGATCAAAACACCTTAAGCAGTCAATTAAGCCTGTTAGATTACAGGATAGCGTAAGAAATTTCAAAATATTTAGTCACTTCTATCACAGAAGGCCTTAAACCATCATTTTGCCGTTTTTTAAGCATAATTTGAAAACTACTTTAAAGAAAAGTGTGAAATTTTGGATTTCCATAAAGCAGGACTTAATAAATCTGAATCCATCAAAAAAATTGCAGGTTGCAATTCATAAATTTTTTTAATATTAATTTCATAATTCATAATTCATATCAGAAAATTATAAAAATTGCAAATTCAACGTATTTATGTCTGGGTATATTCATATTATTGCTACACAAAAAATTAGAACATTAGGATCATAATTTCAGAAATTATAAATAAAAATATGAAAATGTAATTTAACATTAGAAGCACTAAATTTTGAATGTTTATAATTCAAAAACTTATCATTCAAATGACTTGAAATTTGGTGTCTAGGCATAGTTTGAACCAAAGATTTGAAATATTTCGTTAAAATTGGGTATTGCCATTGTAAAAAATGAAGTTTGGATTCGTTTTAATATGTAGATGGCCCCCTAAGCAAATTTTATATACGTCATTTAAAAGTAGACTTTATTTCTAATCGTTCGGTACCAGTAACTTTCGTCTACGATAATTTGTTGAGGAGTTAGTAGGGGGTGTTTACTTTTTTTTCCACGACTGTACAAAATTTTCCTCAAAAAATATATCAAACTATTATGAGATTCATAAACAAGGTCTGATTTGGTCTGATTTATTCTGCTATACTTTTAAATAGTTTGTGATATATCTTAATTATTTTCATACCTATAGTAATCTCCCGTTGCTTTTTTTATAGCAGAGTAATGCCACAGATATGAAATATTTTCCTTGCATTAAATAATACTGCATAACTTATATGCAAATGAATTTGCACTTTATAGCCCATTTTCATTTTCCCTTTTAATTTACATTCATTCTTTTTCTATAACCCTGTTAATCTTGAATGCTTTTCATTCTTATTTTTACTATAATGTTAGATCCCAGAAAATATTTCATGTACTTAAGCGCAGTATTATTTTTAAAGCATCCTTTTTTAATCAAATGAGCATTTTTTTAAAAAATATATCACGCGCTGAAATATCTATTTTATTTATTCTTTTGGCAAATACCTTCGATTTTAACAATCTGTACTTTCACATAATTGCGTCATTAGATAAATATGATCATTATTTTTCCTTGTTTTCTTTTTATTCCCATAAAATAAAATATATACTGTCTAAAACTCGATCAAACATCCTTAATTTAAATTGCATCTCTTTAGTTGCATTATCACTTTAAGATGTTTCAATACATATTTAATCAATACTGTTATTATTATTATTAACGGAGTACGTCAATATTTGCTCTTATAATCCATTTAAGTATATTTTGGAGGTTAAATAAACCCATAAGGAATTTATACTGAGCAAATTTCACAAGCAGCATATTACATTAGAGTCAATCAGGGTAACTTTGAACCACGGGGTGTAACTTTGCACCACCTCCTATTTTTCAATATTTTTGACTTTAAAAGACTAAATAAACTCCAGAACTGTGCTCTGTTGGCAAGGTTCTAAACTGGGATTTCTACTCTTCATTTTAGAAAATAAATTAGCAACATTATGCGCAATTACTTGCATCATCTAACTATTTTTGTGAAGTACTGTTTTCAAGTTAATTTTGAATGCTGTTTTGAAGTTGTTGTAATCCAATTAAATTTTCATAGTAAGTAACAATATACTCATTTATCAGACATATTATTATCTAAATGTTGTAAATGTGTTAACATTTTGTGATTATTTATTTATTAATAGTTAATAAAATGTAAAATAAGAAGGCACTAGCATTTTACTACATTTTCAGAGTAACTTTGAGCCGGCTCAAAGTTACACTGATGCTTATAATTTACTGATTATAGGTGCTACTGTCGAATATTTCCCATATTTGCACGTATATTTTATATAAATGCCGAAAGTGTGCATTAGATATGACATGTAAATATTTTTACAAATATGTGTAAAATACATAAAATTCATTTAGAGGCGTGATTAGGGGCGGAGCTACTCAAATTTGACATTTCATACGTTCGACGTTTTTTATTCTTGTTTGAATAATACTAGTACTTGTATGCATTACTGTAACTATGGATATATTATAGAGTTAAATCATTGAAAATTGTTTTTCACTGCATTTTTATGTTTTATATGAACAATAAACAGGTTTTTCTTTTATTTCTAAATGTTCATGGTTCTCTTCTTCCACTTTTCTTATGCCTGATATTTGTTGTAATATCATAAATTATACAAATCTTGTGATGTTGGGAAATGTAAATTCGCAGTCTTTACATATCTGAAAACATTTTTTGGTGTTTAAAGTTGTTCTGAATAAAATACTTTTTTTATAATTAATTATTTTATATAAAAATTTATCATATGGAGCAAAGTTACCCTAAATGGCCGGGTAACTTTGAACCAGGCTAAAAATCCATTTTTTTATTGCTTTTATCCTTATTATTCCTTAATTTTTGATAGTCAAACAATAATTTAGGATCATTATTTCTTCTCTTTTATGCCCCTAGTTGCGACAATATTCTTCAAATAAGAGTGTGGCATATGAAAATAGAGAAAATGCGGATCAAAGTTACCCTGATTGACTGTACTCTAATTCATAGATTCCAAGAGTTACGGATTTGTACCTATATTTTTTTTTAATGTTCTTCGCCTTATTTAACACTATTTCTACCAAGGGGTGTCAAAATACACCTTTCAGATTTTAACTTAAAATTACTCTCTAAGTTTAACCATTTCTCCACAATTAATTTTTTGACTTTTCGTACAATAGGTTTTTAATTAGTTCAGCGATTTCATTTTCCTCCAGCTCATCCTGGATATAAAAATATGCATAGGGTATACCTATTTCTACCATGAGGTGTCTTTTGACACCTTAAAGTTTTCATAATTTCAAATTTCTAAGGATTTCATAATTTATAAGTTTAAACAATTTTACACATAAATATAAACACCATTTTACAGCATTATATCAATTATAATCAGATTAGAGAATCTCGATTTCAGTTGTAACGGAAAATACAAGAGTTGCTGCAAAACTTTGATATTCCTTTGTTTTCCGCCATGTTGCATTTTAGTGTGGATCATTGCAGTGACTAGTTCTAAAAATTGCATAACGTGTCTTGTTTTACAGTTTTGGCAGTGAGTTTACACATGAATTTTGTTTTCATTCGTGTAAAAACTGTGGTATTGAATTGAATAAGGCAAGAATTTTAGTACACTGCTGTCTTTATGATTACTGTTGTTGAAAGATTGAATTTTTATACATGAGACTGAAAGTTTGTTAAGTTAGTAATATTAAAATATTTAATTTTCTAATAAAAATTAAAAACAATGAAGAAGATAATATTTTGTAATTGCTGTCTTTGTTGTCTCGTAAAACATGTTTCAATACATTTATGTATATTTGTATTTTATAAATTGTTGAATTAAGCTAGAATTTATAACTTTCAACAAATTTAAAATTATATATTAATTAAATAATCTCTAATAAATACGCGTCAATGAATAAATATATTGCTCCAATTATATATATTCAACTGATAATTTGAAATCTCAACAGTTTTTTACATTAAAATGCATTTATTTGCATTGAAACGCAAAGGTGTCAAAAGACACCTTTTGGTAGAAATAGGTATACACAACATCGTGGTAGAAATAGTGTTAATCGTAGATTTCTGCATTCATTTGTATAAGTTTAAAGAATATAGTGGTAATTAAAATGGAAAATCCTTGATATGTATGTAATTATATGATTAAATTATAGTTTAAAAAGGGGAAATTTGAATGCTCCAGGAGTAAAACTTAAATCACCCACTCCTACTCCCCCCAAAACAAGAAATTTTTTTAAAACAAAGAGCTTCCTCAAAGGTATCGGGTATCCGCCTATATTGGCACGTGTACAAAAATTTTATCCCATGCTGATCACTTTTTCAACTACTATTCCTTCAGCTATAGTAAATTTCTTAGTTAAAATACCCGTTCTTAGTCCTCCCAATAAAGCAATTCTTTTTCACTTAACACATTGAACGCCATGGCACATAAATATGTGTTCCAGTAATATTTTCCAGGATGCCCTACGACACGAACACGTGTGCCATCAATATTTTTATAGAAGGCAATTTATTGCTGTGAAACGGGACTACTGATAATTTATTATCATGTATTTAGAAAAGAAACCTCCCCCCCCCCCCCCTCCCCAGGGGAATATTTAGTGATTTAAGTTTGGCGTTCAACATATAAAAATAAATAAAATTTGATATTTCTGAATTCAAAAGGTATATGTTTAACACTTTGCATAAAGTTAACAAACACTGAAAACCGCTTTGTCAATGTCTGCCAAAAAAGCCACTTCGCCACATCTGTGGCGTTGAATGTGTTAAAGTGCAGGATCGGTATCATCCTAGAATAGTGATGGCGAATCTGTGGAAAGCGTGCCCGGGGTGGCACGTAAGAAAATGCTTTTGACACGCGAACAACTTATAGGTAATAATTAGATTAAGATGCAAATTGAATTTTATGTTTGTAACAGTAACTAAAACTTTGTTTAACATGCAAGATTAATTAACCCTTAACCCACATTGGACCACACCGATTAAATATTTTTGAAAAATTTTAAAACTTTAATTATATCATTAATATGGTATAATTAAGTAGATACTAGCAAAATTTTGAAAAAAAGTTTTTAATTTTTTAAGTAACTAGTTGTCCTATAAACAGGATATATTAGTAGGACACATAGTAAGGACATATAAAATGCATACATAAACTAATTTTATGAGTAAATATTTTATTTTACTTTAAAAATACTGTTTATGTTGTACAAGAATACTCTATGATTTCTCCGATAAAAAGATAATAATAACGGTAAAATTCTAGATTATAAGATCACAATTCTTAAAGATTTTTTTAAATAGATTTTTTTCAATTAAATTTTAATCGGTTACTTGTTTTTTTGTTTATATGTTATACTTTTATGTATTTTAAAGACGTCATAACAAAATGCATCCAAAAAATCCTGACCAATTTTATTTAAAAAAATGTTTTATTAGCTGTCCTATTTATAGGACAGCGGTCCAATATGGGTAACAGCTGTGACAAAAATTGCCACATACATACTGTCAAGCGGTATCTGAGACAGCTTGATCGAAGGTTGAGTAAAAGACTCGATTAACTCATTAGATACTGTTTCTGTACTTAACTTTATGTACAAGACTATTATAATTAAAATTCATCTATTCGGAAGTCTCTAGCGATAGTACTAAAGTTCCAAAGAAACAAAATTTCACTAGTATCTATCTTTAAACTGAAAATAGCAAGTTAAACTGTGAGAATTGAAAAAAGTCGCGGTCAGTGAGACCACTAACAGCAGTTAAGGGTTTAAAAAAAGGCACTTAGTTTTGAATGTATGGTGGCACAATAAATTTCAGTGTAAGCGCTCTGCTACAGTGATGGTCAGAATTATAAGAACAATTGAAAATTGCACAGAAAAAACTTATTTCTGAACTAAATAAAGTGAAATTTATACATAAAATTCTTTTTTTATGCTAGAAATCCTTATAGAATGCAAAACATTGGAAGATTCAAAATAGGAATGTTTTGCCATAATTAACAAAATATGCCATTGTAAAAATTGGACAAAATTGTAAGGACAATGAATGTTTTTGCCTGAAACACACTAATAATTAATAATCTCCCCCTTCTTTTCAATCACTTTAATCAGTCTTGACGTCATGGAGTTTGACAGTTGCTTAAGAACGTTCTTGGAAATTTTTGACCAGGCGTTTTCGATGGAGGACATGAGTTCTTGCTTGTTTTCATATTGTATACCATTTTTGTATACTTCGTGTGCCAGAATACCCCACAGATTTTCCATTGGATTCAGATCAGGGCTTCTGGCCGGCCAATCAAGTAGTTTCACGAAATTAGCACCAAACCACGATTTTGAAGTTTGGGAAACATGTACTGAGGCATTGTCCTGCTGGAAAAAATAGTCTCCACTCATTATTAACGGTGCTTCCGGTAAAAGATTATCGCCAAATACATAACATAACTCTCAGAATTCATTCTACCCTGCACAAAAACTATTGGAGTAGTTCCACCAGTTTCGAAACCTCCCCAGATCCCCAGCCACTTCCAAATGCACGCTTTGAGAAAATTTCTTTTTCTCTATGGAGATCATACCAGAAGTAGCGAAAACCATCTGGTCCATCCAAATTAAACTTTTTCTCATCTGAAAAGACACATCATCCCACTTTTTTCCCATAGTAATGCATTTTTTGGCAAACTCCATCCTCAGTCTCTTATGAACTTTTGTAAGAGGCGGTCGTGACATATGTTTACCATAGCGAACCTTTTTTTCTTTTTGTAAAACACGTCGAACAGTTCAAGAACTGCATTCTAAGTTCAATTCACGTTTTATTTCTGTTGACGTTTGTTTTTTGGAGCAAGCTCGCCTTATTATAATTTTTTTCTCCCGTAAAGAAACAGAAGATGGCTTACCTGTATGTCTTTACCGTCCATATTTACCGGGATTTTTAAGATAATTGTAAATAACCGTTCGTTCTTGATCTATTAAGCTTTGTCGCAATCTGGCGTGAAGAAAGTCCTGAGCTTTTAAATGCATCCACTTTTCCTTTCTCAAACTCCGAAAGCTTTGTACCTAGCGGCATGACTGAAAAACAGAATATGACGATCACAAAAGCTTACTACGCATTTATATCGTCGCTGAGTTTCGTGTGCAGAGCAAAAAACATTCAAATTTTACTTTTTAGAACACACATATACAGTTGTTCTTATAATTTTGTCCATATCAGATGGCTGTATAAATCCATAATACATTTTATGAATATGAATTTCCCCCCATATTTCCAGAAAAACTTATAAAAATATTCTTCATTTTTCTTTTAATTTTCATCCATTAAATTTGCATAAGTTTCCGGCCAAATGTAGCCAAGATTTGGCGATTTTTTCCTTGCCCTTATAATTTTGACCTCCACTGTAGTACAATATTTCGTTTACTCGAAACACGATTCTTTACGGATATATAGGTTTAAAAATTTCTACATTTAAAACCCCAGACCTAAGTTATCTGCCCGTTTTCAGGACCATTCCATGAAAAACGGACAAAGTGTCCTGCGTGCGACACTTAACTTACATAAATACCTATATCTATTAACTTCTATGTTGTTAACATGTTGTTACAAACTATACATTAAAAATAACAAAAAACCCTGCATATCCATATTAGCATAGCTGTTTTAATTTGAGGATATACCCAGATAGCATTTTTAATTTTCAAAAAATTTGCAGCAGTCTTGCTTTGAAAACCTGCAAAGTTGCAGCAAGCTAAGCATGACAAGACTGAAAGTTCATAACAAGACTGCAGCAAGATAACGCAAACGCCGATGTCACCACACTTTGATCTTACAGCTAACTTGTTGTCCAAGTTAAATTCATGCTGTATCAAATTTATTGCAAATTAACGGCAAACAAGTAATCAAAAATACTGAAAACTTACTACAAAGTAGTAATCTTTCCACGCCCCCACTATAAGTTTAATCACTTCGGAGGGGTCCATAGACCTGATCAAGTCTATTAATGCGAACACACCGTCAGAAGGTGCATGCATCGTTTTCATCACCATAAACAAGTTAAGGTAATACTTGTACTTTTCAATACAAGCCTTTTTTTTGGTATTTGATAAGTATAGCGTTTGGAAAAAGCGGTGCCAACCGAATAAAATTTCTGCAATTTCTGCGTACATGCTGATTGTCTATTCTCTCAACAGAGGGATTTTTTGTTTTCGTCACTTTCGTGAATTAAAGACAATCTTGCCATCAGTTTCACAACAAACTACTCATGCAAGTAGGGGATGGTATACCTTGCGGGAAATTTGCTGCGAATTTCTCAATTCAAATTTGTCACGACAAGATAATGTCAGAAAAAATCAAACTTGCTGCTAATGTTCATGCTATCTGGGTAATAGCATTGTTAATACATCAGTAATATCGCGCCCTTGCTTCAAAAGTGCCAAAAACTAAAAAATCTCCGTTTTTCAGGAAATGCGAAAAACAGTTTCCGGGCTGTGGAAGGATCAGTGGATGGCTGCCATAACTCAAAAAACCCAATTTTTTAGTTGTGTCACTTTTGAAGCAAGGGTGCGATATGTAGAAAAGCTGTCCCATACGTGACATGGAATGGCCCATATTGGAAAATCATTTTACTTCTCAACAGAATTTGGGAATGACTTTATTTTCAAACTAAATTTTTAGAGATAGTTTGGGTGTTTCACTCGCTTGTTATGGACTCACTTTATAGTCATGTAATTAAAAATGACAAAATATGAACCAGAGTCAGGATCGACAGGGAAGCATCATTTATCTATAATAAAATAAAGATAGAAGTTTATGTGTCTGCCCTGTGTGTGTCTCTTAGTGTGCTGTGTTCTCAGGAGACACAGCACACAAAAAGCGCAGGACTACAAAATTTTGCGCGCAGAGCGACAAAAATTTGCTGTACCTCTATGTCTGTAGTTATGCACCTTGAAACCAATGTTTAATTTTTTTTATTAGATTTTTTTAATTTAATATTTTAAGCGCCTTTAGAATTTTTTCCACATTAGTAAAAGGGATCCGGTTTCAATATAATAAATTTTGCCTTCTTCTCCATAAAGAATTCGTACAGCCATTTTTGAATTTTCTGCGAAATTTTTATTTGATCTTTAGAGTCTTTTTGCATTCCGCGGTGATTTTTGACATTCGGAAAAGAAATTCGGTTTCAAACTTTTAGCCTTATATAGTAAATTTTGTCCACCTCGAATTTTGAATTTTTAGTAAATTTTAGCGATTTTCAGTGCGATTGTTATCGTTTTTTTTTCATTCAGCGGTGATTATTTGATGTTCGAAAAAGAATCCCGGTTACAATATAAAAAATTTCTCCTCTGTTATTTTTTAATTTTAGCGATTTTTTATGCTATTTTTAGCAGTGTTTTCTTGTGTTTCGCGGAGATTTTTCCACATTAGTAAAGGAACTCATATTTTACAATTTCAGTCCCATATAGTAAATGTTTTCCTCTTTTTAGTAAAGTTTATTTTGGAATCTTTATGGCGATTTTTAAACTTTTCGCAATTTTTTATCTGATTATTAGAGTTTTTTCCCGTTTTACAGCAATTTTTTGGCATCCATGAAAAATTTCGGTTTCTAACTTTTAGCTTAATATAGTAAATTTTGTACTCCGCGATTTTTGGATTTTTAGCGATTTTCAATGTGCTTTTCAGCGTTTCATGATTATTTTTTTTATATTCGTAAAAGGAATTCAGTTTTAAACTTTTAGCTTAAATTACAACAACAACATTAAATTAACATTAAATTTTGTACTGTGCGAATTTTTAATTTTTAGCGATTTTTAATGCGATTTTCAATGCGATGCTAGAATTATTTTGAGTTCGGCGGCGATTTTTGGACATTTGAGAACGAAGTCCAGTTACAATGTTTTAGCCCACGATAGCAAACTTTTTCTCTGTGATTTTTGAATTTTTAGCGGGATTTTTTTTTTTTGTGTTTCGCAGAGATTTTTCCACATTAGTAAAATCAATTCAGTTTTAATCTTTTAGCCCAATATAGTTACTATTTTTCTCTTTTCAACAAAGTTTATTTGAAATTCGTACAGCGACTTTTTAATTATTCGCAATTTTTTTATGCGAGTTTTAGTGTTTTTTTTTTTCGCGGTCTGCGGTGATTTTTGGACACTCTTAAAAGGAATTCGGTTTTAAGCTCTATGCCTAATATAGTAAAAGTTTGAATTTTTAACAATTTTTAATGCGATTTTTAGCATTTTTTCGCATTCCGTGACAATCTTTTCTCATTCTTGAAAGAATTCCGGTTTCGATGTTTTAACCCACTATAGTAAATTTCGACCTCTGCGAATATTTACCGATTTTTACATTTCGTGGTAATTTTTACACATTAATAAAAGGAATCCTGTTTTAATCCTTTAGCGCAATATACTAAATGTTGTCCTCTTTTCAATCAAGTTTATCCGATATTCGTACAGCGATTTTTGAATTTTTCGAAACTTTGTATGCGATTTTTCGAGTTTTTTCGCATTCCGAGACGATTTTTCAACAGTCATAAAGGGAATCCCGTTTTAATCTTTTCTTCCAATACGGCAAATTTGGTCCTCTGCAATTTTCGAAATCTTTTTTTATGCAATTTTTAGCATTTCGTTACAATTCTCACAAATTAGTAAAAGGTATCCAGTTTAATCTTCTAGGCCAATATAATAAATTTTGTCCCGTTTTCTATAAATTTTTTTGTGATTTTTAATGTTTTCTCACATTTCGTGTGTTTTTTATTTTTCGATCCCAGGCAAGGCTGGGTGAGTCAGCTAGTTTTCAAATAAATTTGTTTGTAAATTCTGGTGCCATTCAATCATTTCATAATTTTACAAATAGAAGTACTTTACCCCTGAAAGGGTTAAACAACCTGTAAATCGTTAATAATGCGAGCTTTTAAATGCGATTTTTGCATAGTTTTCGGAAATGATTAAAAGGGAGTGTAAGTTAAAAACAGGAAATTTATTTTTGAAATGTTTAAATTTAAACGTAGTTTAATTTATCAAGTTGTTGAAATGAGCTACTGTTAGGATCTGGGCGCTTGAAAATCATTATTTGCTTATCTTATGTTCATCAGCATCTCCTCTGATTTTTGTAATTTTACGTTCTTTCCTTCTTGGAGTTCCAGTTTCAATATTGAGTAATGCCTTTTCTATATTATACGCGATTTAAAATAGGTAAATATTTTTGTAATGCATTGTTAATTTTTCTCCTATTAAAATTCTTCAAAAATCACTTATAGTACTGTTCACAGTCCGTTAAATTTGAGAATCACAGTCAGCAACATAGACATTAAAATTTAAAAGTAAAATATTTCATATGTGTGCAAATAAAAGATGGTGTGTATATTTTTTCTTTTTCATAATTCAAAACGAGTCCCAAGTCTATGTCTTCGAAATTTTTTGCTGTCTCAGAAGAGATCGCATTTTAACCCTCTAGTGCATACTGTTGCCAATTGGCAATACATTAAATTTTCTCTCCTTATCGCTTATTTACCGTTGCCTCTTGATAACTTTATGCTTTACGTATTCATTATGACCCTATATTTACGTTTTAATTCATTAAAAATACCATAGGTGATAATAGTTGTTTATCAGTTACAAATGAAAAGCAACTTCCATTTTCTTAGCCATAGATGGATTTGTAACGCAAATAAAAAATATTTAAAATGCAAAATTTTGTTTGAAAAAAATCTTTTTCAAAAGAATATACTTTTAAAAGTTATTTTAAATAATTTTCAATAAAGTTTTTTGGAACAAATATTGTATGCATGGGAATATACGTTTGTTGCCATTTGGCAACGCTATGAATTGAGTTCCGCTTTTATTTACATTTTTAGTATTCTCTTCAATGAATTTCTTGATTGTTTCCTCTTGCTTTTTGTCTATTTTTTCATTAAAAAATTTGTTCTGATAAAGCCTCATCATGTTCAACATATCGCACCTTTTCTACAAAAGTGTCGCAACTCAAAAATTGGCTTTTTGGAGTTATGGCTGCCATTCGGCTTAGTTTTTGCTCCTCTACCAACCACCTAAGGTGCCAGATAGTGCACTGAAAATCTAACCACTAGATAGGAGTTGTGTTGTTTTTTAAGTTTGTAAGATGGCCACTGACCCTTCTAGAAAAGTGCCACATCTTCAGTTGTGATCTAAGCTTTATACGTGAACGTGAGTTCAAAAATGCATTATTTTGAGTTATGACGTTTTTAATGATTCAAATCAGGAAGATCTTCCAAATGATTTCGAGTTGTGGCAGTCTAGATGATTCATGATCTGTCGCATGTCTAGGAAACAAACAACAAAAGTGTCACAACTCAAAATTATGACATACTCATTACTCTATGTTGGGCGACAAAAGAGGCACAACTCAAAAATATGGTATTTTTGGTTGAAAATTTAAAAATATCTGCAAAAATGACAATCTATAATATTATTATGTGCACAGTTCTTCTTAGTGACATCACTAAATCAACTAAAATTTACCTACACAGCCCGGAAACAGTTTTTCGCATTTTCTGAAAAACGGAGTTTTTTGAGTTATGCCACTTTTGCAGCAAGGGTGCGATATATTTTAAAGCAAAGACACTAAAAAAAATATTAACACAAGAAATATGGATGGTATTGTCAAGTGAAAGTGGCATTTCTTACAATGACAGCGATGACGATCCACCTTTTGAACCAAACCTTCTGATCAAAAACGATTCAGACACTTATAACGAGACTGATTGTGATTTACAAGCAGAGAAATCAGCTAATGAAATTGACTAGAATGTTGATGCAAACGTTGGGATAGTGAATATTCCATCTACATCAATGCAAAAACAGTCAGGTAAATGTAGTGAAAGCTTCAAGCCCTTCAGCCAGATACTTCTTGGATAAAGATTATTGGACATGTTTCTCTGCCAGAAAGTGTTTTATCATTAAAAACACCATATAAATATTTTCTGTATTTTTCTACCCATTACTTTTCGAGTATATCTCTGAACAAACAAGCCTGTATAGGGTGCTAAAACATATTCAAAAGCCACTCAATATATGTTCAACAGATATAAAAAAGTATCTTAGAATTTGTATCTTGAGTAGCGTGGTAAACTTTAAAATCATAAGATTGTCTGGGAACCCTGTCATCGGAGTACCACCAGGTAGTCGCACTACGATCTTGAATACATTTGAAAGCAAAAGTAAATTTTTCCATCTGAACGATAATACATTGTCTAATGGGGAAGATAAGTTATTTGAGACCAATAGTCGGTACCCTGGATGGAAATTCTTATTCATTCCCATGGATAAATATATCTGTGTTTATGAGCAAATAAGCGCGACAAAGGCTCGTTACCACATGAAACAGTATATCCCCCCTTCACAAATAATTAAAAAAAAAAAAACTCGCATAAATATAGTTTTAAATTATTATTTTTCGCAGTAGTATCAAGAGTTGCGTACAATTTTGATATTTATTGCGAAAAAAAAAAAATACAACCAGTTTGCCAAGTGAGCATGACTTGGAGGTTAGCGTTTGAGTCAATTCTAGACTAACTCATCCAGTTGTTAAACCTGTAAATCATGAACTGTATTTTGATAACTATTAAACATCAGTGAACCTAATGACACTTTTAAAATCAAAAGTAATTTGTGCCTTGGAATAATAACAAGAGACAGAATCCCGTGCTGCAAAATGCCACCCGACAATTAATAGAAAAAAGACCAGAGAAGTATCGTAGAGTACGCTTAATGCATGGCGTTGCCATTTGACAACCATTGGGGCTGTACATATATAACGTTATCGAGATTTTGGTAATTTTGGACCCCCTCCCCCCCTTGCGATATCATACGTTATCATTCCTCCCCCCCCCCCCATAATGATATCGTTATCAATGTCTAATTATTTTTTTCTTTCGTTTGGAGTGGTATACAAATATGGTTACATTTATTTTTCGCATACTTTATTGATTCAAATGAAGAGAAGTCAATAAAATATCGCTTTATATATGAAACAATTAACATTAAATCAAATAACACTTAAAAGAAATAGTTGCTGGTTAAAAGTTTTTAGTAACACCTTTTTGTTACATAATGCATTCAGCAGTAATAATGTCTGCTTGCACTGGCCGCAACAGACAGAAATTCTTATAAAAAAAACAGGTGGACAACATTCTTTCTCTTTTATTGATTAGTAAACACAAGTATCATTTCAAACATACTTCGCACATGATTTGTCGAACAGCGGATTATATATGCATACACGGATGACGGAAGAATAGGAATACCAAACGTTGGGGTATTCTCTACTTTCGAATTAAATAATTTTATAATCATTTAATGATTTTAATATTAACTTTGTATTTTCATTAAAATAGATAACAGACTAAATAAAGGTAACACACTCTTTTGATGTAAAGACCAAGTTACAAATAAAGAGAAAATCCTGTTTGGATAAAAAATTATATCGATATCAAAAGTCATATCCCCCCTCCCCCTAACGATATCTTACAATATCATGTGCCAGACCCCCCCTCCCCCCCTAAAATGATAACGTTATATTTGCATAGCCCCATTTAAAAAAATCCAAAATACGGAAAAATATAAGAGTGATAATTTTTTCAGTATTTTTCCTTTAATGTATGCCCATTAAGGAATCAAATATATTTGTTTAAAGGAAAAATAAAAAATCATGCACTAGAGGGTTCATATTCTCTCTCAACTGAACCTCACCAACTCTAACTTATATGATGGAATACAATGTTTTAAAAATGGTTTTCGATTAAATTTGATTAATATCTCGTAAGTTCCAGGCTTCATTTTTGTAATAAAAATGATGATATTTCAAACATAATCTTTGATAGCATTTTAATTATGCCAATTCAAATAATAGTTTGCGGAGGTAAAGAGGTGGAGGGCGTCGTGGATAGAGACCTGCATCGGGTCGCGTAACACGATGTTACTCGAAACCAAAACCCAACCTGACATGATCCGTGGTCCGGGTTGGGTTAGATTGTTTCTAATTATTTTCATTGCGGGTTGGAATCGTGCCGTGTTGACTTTAAATGTTTCGGGTTAGATTTTGATTCCTTCGGTTCGGGTTCGGGTCAATCCGATTTTCAAAAGAAAATTCTGAATATTTTTCAAATGAAAAAACCATACATTTGAATATTAATGAGTGTATATGTGTTCCTTTTTATACAAAAATGATGAAATTGATGTTAGAGATATAGACAATTTTTCCATAATTGTATCAAAATATAGATTAATTATTTTCGTTAACTTCAGGTTCGGGTTCAAGTGTGTCGGGTTTGGGTCAAATTTTGCTTTGACGATTTTTTTTTCGGGTTTTAGGTTGACTTTAAGCAGAAATTTCTGAAGATACTCCAATAGTGAGCGAGAGGGTTAAATTTCAGAATGGAGGACGACAAAATTATATCTTTTTATCATATTATATCATTTCATTACGAGTTTTTCTTTTTGATCATATAGTAATCAAAATTATTTTAGTTAAATTTGCAGATTTCGATTATCTGTTTTACTTTAATATTATTGTTATTTTAAATTAGGAAACAATTATTTAGGAAATAATCTTTTTGTAAAATACTTTTTTGTGATTTTAAAATTGATAAATAGTAAATATGAGGGTGATTATGTTTCAAGCTTCTGTTGATAGAAACATCTTTCAGTTATAAAAGCGCACGAATCAAATATAGCTTTTAGATATGGCCCCCCCCCCCCCCAGGGTTGTATACGTATTAAAATACGAAATTTCACTTTTATATTGCTATTTTTAATATAATTCATATTTTGAAATATGTTGCCCCGCGTCTAATATGGACATTAGGAATATAATTTCACGACCAAAATTTAATGAGTTGTAGTGCTTTGAATTTTATGAATTTTTAGTGTTTTCTGACACTAAAAACGGAAAGACGCTTTTATTAAGTAGTATTCCTATATATATATATATATATATATATATTGTACAAAACTTAGTCCGTTGTAAAAAGTCAGTTATTCTTTGAAATGCATTGTTAAATCAATTTCACAGAGATAATAATTAAACATTAACAATTAAATAATAAGATCAATAAAAGTACTTCTTTTTGTATTTCGACAATCATTATATTTTCCTTCGAGTTACATTATAAACAATAACTATGTTTTTCCACAAAACGAAAGTTTATGTTAGTTACTATGAGAAACATGACAGGTCGATGATAATAAGCAAAACTTGTCACCAGTGTGAGAATTTCTCCTAAATATATTGTCAATAGATATGAACAATATTTCCAGTGAATTAGAAGAAAAGTATTTGAGAGAAAAAAAGTTTTCTATCTCAAGATTTCTTCCGCTTATTTTGTCCTGATATTAAAAAAGTTAAGAATGAATTTCGGTTCATCATAAGTAAGTCGATAAAAAATCTCATAAACGCACTATAAGACAGCTTAAGAAAAGTCCATAAATAAGTATGCGTTTGAAAACTCATACATTATTCAAAAGAAAGCGAAGATTTCGGAATAATAATGGATATCAAGTACTGTTGAGCATGTCTAATGTTTTATTTTTTAAATGTTTGTAAAATTATGTGTTATCATAAAATTTTTTATCTCCATCAAAGTTCTGCGAAAATTATTTGAAAAACAGTCAGAGATCTTTTCGCATTCACAAGCATAAAAGAAGAAACAAAGCATAAAACAAAGTACCGTATATACTCGCGTATAAGTCGAGGAATTTCTGACAATTTTTGGCAAACAAATTTGGGGGGTCGACTTATACGCGAGTCAATTAAAAAATAAAAAAATAAAACTTCGAATACTGCAAAATTATGATTTTGTATGTGTATGAATAATAAAATATACAAATAATAATAATTTATCATTAAAAAAATTCTCAATGATTTATTTTTATTTACTTACTACTTTTTCGCATAGGCAAGTGAAATATTTGGATTGATTTTGCACAAAATTGGAGTAAAAAGTTAGGGGTCGACTTATACGCGGGTTTTTGATTTTTTGGAGAATTTGCACTCGAAAGTTAGGGGGTCGACTTATACGCGAGTCGACCTATACGCGAGTATATACGGTACTTAGAAATATCACGAAACACATAGATAGTTTCAATTACATTGTAAAACAGAAGGTGTTCACACATTTTTGTAACGATTTTAGAATAGAAAAAATTCCTGCCGGTCCGGCCTACAGGCGGAGGTAGATTTCGAAGTTAAGTATACTAATTTCACCAACAAAAACTAAATCATGATTAGAGATAAACCCACTTTAACAATTTTATCTGGTCGCTTTTGACGAGTTTTATTTCATTTTTATATAATAGCTGGTTTTATCAGAATCATGTTAAGGCGGTATTCAAAAAAACACTTTTCCATGCTCAACAACTCGAAATTTTCTGGCACATTTTCAGATTCATTTTTCACAGAAAAAATATGAAACTTGCTGACGTGATTTTTGAAGAGATTTATAAGCGACCTGTGTTTTTATTTTTCGTTCAATTAATTAAAACTTGATTTATAAACAACTATTTTCTCAGTAGGACAATATTTTTGGTTTCTAACACAATCGCTTCGAGAAATTCTGTTCAAAATGCCCACTTTGACATCATTTTTTGAAATATATTCTGCCTCTATAAAAAAAATCGACCATTACGGTACATTATATAGTTTCTGAATAAGAGAATCTATCAATTGGATGCGTTTGAGAGCAAAAATGAATTTAAAAATGAGTAAGAAAATAAGCAATTTGGATTTGAATACACCCTTAATAAGATGATTTTTTTCTTCAACCGCTATGTATTTTTAATTTGTTTATCTGTAAGAATTGGTCCTATCAAAATCTTGTCTATATAAAGGTTATGGACAATATTAAGAAGATGTATGATAAATTCATGGGGATTTTATATCTTGTGAATTGACGGAGTTATGGATTTTTTTCTACTTCAACCCCCCCCCCCTTTTTTTTTGTTTTGCGGTACGAATTGGTCCTATCAAAAACTTGTGAATATAAAAGTTGTAGATAATATTAAGGAGATTTATAATAAAATTAATTGGGTTTGATATCTTAAGAATTGACGAAGTTAAGAATTTTTTCTTACAAAACCCCTATTTTTGCTCCCCTTGTGCCCATTTTTTATTTTATCACAAATTTGTGATACATAAATTTATGGCCCTATTTTTAGAAGTAATAAAAACTTTAAACTGATTTGATATGTACAAAAATTAAGAAGTCATGGGGTTTTTTCGGTTTTCACAAACCCCTCTCTATTTCCATCCCCTTGGTCCAATTTTGCCCATTAACGAACTTGACCGAGATTTTATGTCCCTTGATTTTATGTATCAGTTTGGAAGAGATTTGTGCAGAATTGTGGAAGTTATCGTGTCCAGAAGAAAGTGATATATATATATATATATATATATATATTTTCTTGATTTCTTCAATCATTTCCATTCCTTTTATTTTTTATTTATTTATTTATTTTTTTTTTTGGACTTAAGATGGCAACTCTAAACATTATTGTTATTAATCCAGTTCCAATTTATTAATCCAGATCCAATCTATTTTCTGTAATGTTTGCGTTAGAAGGAGCTAAATTTTGTCATTTTAGGCTTAATGCTGACAAAATTGGATGAAATAACGCATCTTCTATGAATGAACTCACAAGCTCCTCTGATGATTCTGTGAGTCATTAATAGTTTCTTATTTTACATACTGGTTTCATATGTTCATTTCTAAATCATCTTTAGAACTTTGTCAATTTCTTCATATATTTGTGATTTCAAATTTATTATATATATATATATATATATATATATATATATATATATATATATATATATTCAGTGTGTTTGGGGACACTGTATTGTTGTAAATTTATTCGTACTATCACAATTTTTGTTGGTGGTCAGTAATGTTTAATTAATGGTTTTATATATATATATATAATAATTATTCTTTCTGTTAAAGATAATAATTCTATATCTCTTCCTTTAAAGTACCCTTCTAATCTAGAATTTAGTATTACTTTTCCACATAATTCTAGTATCAATTTTATGGATGTTAAAATTAATATTCTCCCTAATAACACCCTGACATTCAATATTTATGATAAACGCAATGAATTTTCATTTAATGTAATTAATTTTACGAACTTCAATTCCTGCTTACTTATTTCAGTATATAGAAATATTCTACTTAATCATTGTCTTCGTATCAAACGTTTATGTTCCTCCCAATTCTTACAGCCTAATATTTTTAAATTAAAGCAATTAGCATTGTCTTATAATTATCCCATCTCTTTTATATCTGCATGGCTCAAATCTTAATATTCATTTTTTTCTATTTTTTTTTCTACTTTTTACCAGTATAGGCATATAATATGTATATAAAAAAAACCCCTAAAAAATAGAAAACACTGTTATGGAGGGTGGGTTGTGAATTGCTGAAAAAATTATAAAAACATACACAACAAAAAATTATGTATATATATATATATATGTATAAGTAGATTTATATGTAATAATAATAAAAAAAGCATGTATGTGTGTGTATTTTTTCCCATACATTATACACTATTAAAAAAAAAAAATATATATATATATATATATATATATATATATATATATATAACCATTAATTAAACATAACCTACCACCATCAAAAACCGTAATATTATGAATTAAAGCTGTAAGTATAAAAAATTTTTTATTAATTTATTATAAGAATTATTATGGAAGAAAAATAAGAAAGTGGACACCGACAAATAATGGAAATGCTTATATATTGAATTACGTTGTCAAGGGTATATATATATATATATACCATTACGGAGGGTTGAGGTCGAGAATGCTAAAAAAAGTTTAAAACCTGTATATGTGTATGTATATATGCTTATATATTGTATGGATATATTTAAAAAAAATTAAATAAAAAAACACGGGGCATCATGCATTTAACATCATAAATTTCTCAACAATTTTCACATATTGCTTCATATTACAAGGATATATTTCACTATCTCAATATTCCTCATTGTTTTTTAAATTTTCACATTTAGTTACATAATACAAGGCTATATTTTACTATCTAAAAGTATTCCTCACTGTTTTTTAAATGTTATTTATATTCTCATTTTTTATAATATAATATTTCTTCTTTAAATTAGTTAATTTAATCAATTGGCCTTCTATTTATTTATTTTTATATTATTCTTTATTTTATTTTTTATTAATTTATTCCTATTCTTTATTTTATTTTTGTATTTACTCAGTAATTATCAAGTTTATTCCTATTTTTTCATTCTACTTTAGCTAAATGTTAATCTAAGTCATTTCTTTATTTCTTCAATCAATTTCATTCATTTTTAGGGGGGGGGGGGGTAAAGATGGCAGCACCAAACATTATTGTTAATAATCCAGTTCCAATTTACATTTTTTCCTTTCTCACACCAGATGGCAGCAAAGTTATGGATTTCAGTCAGATAATCAACTGTAGGCCCACATGTTAAAATAGTCCTAACTCTGTTTTACCATCCAGGCATGCAGCAGTTATGCTTCCTAGTATGTAATTAAGGTATTTTGCTCTATTAATTTTTAATATACTGTGTGAGGTGTATCTTTTTTAGATATCTTTGATTTTTATTATCTATTTTCTGTTATTTTTGCGTTATAAGGATCTAAATTTTGTCATTTTAGGCTTAATGACGACAAAATTGGATGAAATACCGCATCTTCTGTGAATGAACACATAAGCTCCTCTGAAGATTCTGTGGGTTATTCATAGTTTCTTATTTTACATACTGGTTTCCTATGTTCATTACTAATTCATTTTTAGAACTTTACCAATTTGTTCATATATTTGTGATTTCAAATGTATTATATATATATATATATATATATATATATATAACCCTTTAAATAAAATTTTTTACTGAGGGTAGTTTTGGGATCTAGGGGTCATGATCGGTGTAGATCTGCAATTTTTTTCAGAAATTCCAACATAGGAACGACGCCAATAGGTAGTATTTCATACGAAATCTGCCTAATGACGGATGAGCCAAAAGTTAGTTAAAGCTTTAAAACTCATGAAAAAGGAAGAAATTATGAGGAAGGACTGCGGTTTGCAAGAAAGGGCTCACAAGGTTGTGGGATTTTTTTTAATCGCAAAAATAAATAAATAAATAAATAAATAAAGAAAGAAAGAAAGAAAGAAATTTAACAAATTACAACGACCATTTCGAAAATGATTTTTTCAGACTAAAATTTAAGACATAAAAAATCGCACGGAGTTGATCATACATTACGTACGCCATGAATTAAACATTAACACAGCAATTAACAACAGCGACAAAAATCGCCTGCGACTTGTCATATTTCCTGAAACTTACATATTATCCACCTGAAACGTACGTATTATCCAAGCATTTCATTGGCTGTTCGGGAAAAGGCTTTTTCATCGTCAGACTTCCAAGAAATCTGACGACCCATTTTAAATGAAATTTCATTCTTCAACTTCTAAACATCCCACACTATTACTTTTTACACCGTCGTATAGAGAAAAAAAATGTACTTTTAAATGCAATTTGTTTGAAAGCTGTATCTCAATTTGTTTCTGAGTTATTTTTTTTTTTTGTAGTTTTTATTACTTTTTTGTCATAGTGGCAACAGAAGTATCCATCTCTGTGCAAATTAAAGGTTAGTGTATAGACCAATCAGAAAACGAATAAAATGCGGATTAATCCAATAAAAAGCTTCAGATATGCTTTTGATTTCTTACCCTGACGAGGACAATAATAAATTTTCCAAATGGTTTAAAAAAAAAAAAATTAGTTAAAAAATCACATGTAGAGAGCGCTGACGA
Organism: Maratus speciosus; assembly: GCA_963932465.1. NCBI lineage: Eukaryota > Metazoa > Arthropoda > Arachnida > Araneae > Salticidae > Maratus > Maratus speciosus. The sequence continues at coordinate 576,397,621 of OZ010787.1, forward strand.
CCCGAAATACAATGAACAGGACAACAATACGCTCCATTCATTCGTTCTTTCAATGAAAAATGTTCAATATGACCTCCAGAATATACTACGACACAACTGTTGTCCTGTTCATTGTGTTTCAGGTCGTCAGCGCCCTCTACATGTGATTTTTTAACTAATTTTTTCTTTTGCTGCTAAAATAATTCCGACTACCTTGTGAGCCCTTTCTTGCAAATCGTACTCCTTTATCATAATTTCTTCCTTTTTATGAGTTTTTAAAGTTTTAATGAACTTTTGGCTCACCTGGTACATAAGCAAAGATAAGAATTTTATTTTCTAATATGGTCAGTCTGGTAGCCCGTTTGTTGAACTATCATATTGTATCTTGACTTCCAAGATAAATGAGTTTGTCTTAAAATATCAAGGATGATTTTGTTTCAGATCTCGACCACAGTTTCCCAGAGTTCATTCAATATTTTGAGATGCCGTTTATAAAGAGCTTATTTTAAAAGCCAAATGGCAGTAATCCACAGGAGACACGTCGGGGGACTTGGATTGGATGCATTTCAAGGGAATAGCCCCAATTCCCGTTTCATTTCTCATTTTTCTAAAAATAAAGCAGTAGATTTAAAGGTATGGATGGTAGCCTCATGAAACTTAGCACAATGAAGATTGTTTGGGTAAAGCGATGCAATGTCTTCTTTGAAAACATGTGTTAAAACTTATTTTTGATAGTAATCCGAGTTAATTTTGACCTTTTTTTATTCTATTTTCCTTATTTTAAGTTTTCCATTCTAAGAGAATCCCGCTATAACCACAAAATCTTTGGGAAACTTTTTCTTGTTAATCTCTGAACCAACATTTTTTCTTTCGTTAGTAAATCGATCTTTTTCTATTGCAGTCAGATAATATATCCAAGTCTCATCAATTGTAACTACATATTTCCATTTGTCACCTGTCAAATAAACAATCTGAACACATAATAAATCATATAACAATCTGAACACAGTCTTACGCTGAGAAACATGTTTTCGTATTAGGCAGTGAACACAGTGGCGTAGCTACGTTTTTTGGCGCCTGGGGCAGGAAGAAATCTTGCTCCCCCCACCCCCAATAAAAAAAATAACCCCATTATTTTTCTCCAAGACGAAAAAAACGTCTTTTTGGCTTGTAGAGGGAGGAAAAGGCAGCTTCACCCTTCCTTGTTTTTAAGGGTTCAGCTAATTTTACACAAACACACGAAACTAAAATGCGTAGAACCCGATTATTGAAGATTTATAGTTTTCGTCAATACTGAATTTGAATGTGAATTTCAAAAAGTTAGCGTAACTTACACCGATATGACTATGTTGTTTTAAGCGTATAGGAGTAGTAATAATGAAAATAAATTTAAAAAAAAACACATTTGCTAAAACTCATAAATTACGTCTGATTATGGGAAAAAAAATCTCCTGTTTGAAAACTGCAGCCACCCTAGAATTTCAAATTGCTATACTCATCCATTTTTTAAGATAGAGGGGAAACCAAAATAAACGGTCAAGTGCGAGTATTACTCGCGTACAGAGGGTTTCGTACAATAATATATGAATTAGTAAGTGTGTTATTTAAAAAAAAAATTGCTAAAACAATACTACGACATTGTAAAAACTATACAAAGTAGGGTTGGGTATGGCTGTATATACTAGAAAAGTATAAATGAATATACCATGAGAGTTAGAGATATGGAACCTAAATGATATCAAATATAGCTATTCTGTGTAACTCTTTTTTTAATCTTATCCTAATCTGTTTAAAATGAAATTAATTCGGGGATGACAAAAAAAAGTAGTGCATATTTAAACTTTATTTGACATTTCATAAACCTAAATTCAGCTTAGTAATAATCTTTACTTTTTACAGTGTAGCTAAAACAAACCCTTGTTCAAAATTTAAACTTGGTATTGTGATAAGCGCACTTCGAAAGGAGGTCGCAAAATTGGAACGCCGCTTTGGTCCGTGCCGCGTTTTTTCCATACAAGTTTTTAGTTAACCTTTAAAGACACGCTAGGTGTATTGAGAGCCACTCAATGCAAACTAGTCGCGAATCCCATAGTATTTATGTGATTAATTCTAATTAAATTCGTCTATTTTTAACAATTTGACGCTTATAGCTTTTATAATGCTACTGGGCATTACATTATACAAATATATCTTTAAAATTTGTTATCTAGGCTTTAAAAGCCAGTGGAACATAGAGTACGTCGTCACTGCCATTATGTATATGTCCAAACCGTCCGTGTATTTAAGGGTTAATATCTCGGCTAATTACCGACGATTTTTTTCGAAAATCATGATCAACAATAATTTAATACTTCTGCTTCGACAGGTACCTCCAGCTCTACTCAACACTTTTGTTGAATGCCCGTAAATCGAAATTTGTGTGCAACGGAAAAATGCGATTTTCTCAAAAACTATGTGACCTGGGGTAATCGCTATAATTTTCCCGTAAGGTTTAAATTAACGTCTACTACCTCTAATTTTTTCATAATTTTAGTTTCAGTAGATTCGGAATTAGATGGGGGGGGGGGGGCATATTTTTGCACTACATTTTCGACCATAACTTTATATGATACCTAAAATTAAGTGAAATATATTTTTGAGTTCAGCATTATGAAAGCTTTCACACGATACCTCATGCGATATACAATGAAAAGAGTCTTTTTTTCAAGTAACTTAATTAGCCCTTTACATTTTTCCTAATTATATTTATGAATATCTATTAATCTGTAAATATTTGGGTCAATAGTCTTTATTACTTCCCCGAATTTGAACTTTCTACGTTCCATAGTTTACGAGTAAAAGGGCTGTGACAGACAGACACAGGAGTGATCTTATAATGGTTCCGTTTTTACTTTTTAAGTACGGAACCCTAAAATGTTCTTGAATCATTTTATCAACACTTAACGATTTTGCAAGAAATAAATTTGCATTTATAATTTTTTGTATATTTGTATCTAATTTAAAATCTTTAAAGGACCGCCATTTATTTTGAAACAGGATGGCTGATCAAGATATCCAACGAATTTAGTCGAGAACTTAATAAACCTTTAACATATGATCACTCACATCCAAATCGATTTATAAATACGAGCGCAGTCGCATGTCAATTATCAGATATCTATAGAGAGAGACACATGCTATTATAGAGATGAAAGGGATAAGAATTAAAATCCTTTCAAAATTAAAATTAAATTTCAAAAATTTAAATTAAAATCATACTCTAAAATCCGTTCTCCTTGTAACTTTGTTGCCCAACATAACATTTATAACGGTCACCATTTAATTCAGACAGTAACTTAACCCTTTGAGCTCTGATGGTTGAATTTTCTACCACTTAATTTTAATTCCGAAATGTCACAATGGCACCGGAATATTCGACCAAATTTATTTGAAAAAGGTTTAATGCATTTTTTCATGTATATCGTAAACCGATTTTTTTCTTTGAAAGATACTGGTGCCAATGTGATATTCTGAATTTTGAGGAAATTTACCCTGCAGAGCTCAAAGGGTTAAGACAGAAAATGCTGATGTTTGGACAATTCTCCTTCGTTTATTGTTAAAGCCTTGTACATCACAGATCTCGGGAATTGTGCGGGTCTTGTCCACATGTCAATAAAGAGCTAATTAACCAATTAAACTAAATATTCCTCTCAAATTAATACCCTCACCCCCTGCTGGAAAATATTACAAGCCCCATCCCATTAACAAGAACGTTCACGAAGAAGATTAGATTTTGCCCATTTGAGAAGCCTGCACAACTTACGACCCATGTAGGTCCCAAGATTGGCGTAAATGGCTCGTGGGACCTCCGATCGAACTTGCGGTGATAATTGTAAGATGCAGTGAGAAAATAAATGAGTTCGGTCCACAAAGAGGTTCCCGAGTCAAATTCTATTCTCTCATTAATCGTCCAGTTATTCCTTACATAGATAGATATATAGTTTTACCTAATGCATATGCGCTGAATTTAAGTATATATCAAATATATTTAGCTTTTAAAACGAGGAAAACAGCCCTTTGTACTGGTCGTACTAGGGAGACTGAAAAGGCCTACTTATAAGATTTAACACTTTATCTGGTAATGGTAACATACTCACCACTTAATTGTTATTGAAAACTGATCGATTTGCACCGGAAAATTTTGTAAAATATTTTGTTTTTATAATGCACGTGATGAAAAAGCCAATTTTATTTCCAAATAAATTTGTTTGTAGATTCTGGTGGCAGTGAATCTTTGCAACATTTCAGCCACAGAATTGACTTGCCCGATAAAGGGTTAAGAAGGGAAAATTTCCGGGTAGGTTGCCCACATTTTATCATTTGGCTTTTCTCAATGCCAATTCAACGGAAAATGAAATTCCCAATAAAGAAGAAATAATGTCTTTGCTTGTTCCTCTTCCAGCTAAATCCATTTTGCATTGGTTCAAAGAAGCCCCTATTACACGAAAATATTCATATGGAATGCTAAGAACACAAAAAATCAACGTGAAAATCAATCTTTCTGTGTGTGACAGAGACGGCTAGAAATATCTGCCGCTCGTGCAAGTTTGAATATTTGGGTGAGGGTAGCCCAAGACAGGCCCTGATGCACATAAGGCTCAGATTTCTATTTTTTAAAAATAATTAGTCGAGAATATTAATTAAAAACGGATCAAAAACGCGATTTTTTTTTCACAGAATGGCAAAATCGAGTGCATATCTCAACCTGATTCCACAGCCGAAATGAAAAAAAGTCCTTCCGGCCAGTGCCGGGAGGAAGAGGTAGCTTTCATATTCCTTATTTTTAAAAAGCCAACCTATATTATTCAAACACACGAAGCTCAATTAAGTGGAAACCGAATGTAGGAGATTCAATACTAATTTTTATCAATACTAAATCATTATGAATGAGAATTTCGCGAAATTAGTCAGCTTTATCCAAGCTGCTTTTATTTAAAGTCACTTATATTTGGCTGCCAAATTCGGCGATTTCTTAAAGTGCCTGCCATTTTAAGACAACATGGTAGATGGTGCAAACCAGTGAACTTGGTCGAGACCTTAGTAATTGCTGTGCACATGCTCACTCATATCGGAATCGGTTGATATATACGAGTGCTGTCGCAGGCAAAAAAATCAGATTTTTCAAAATGTCACCCACTTTAGAAATTGAAACTGCTATATCTGAGCCATTTTTTAAGATAAAGACAAGCAAAAAATGCTCCTGAATCCTTATATCAAGGTCAAATACTTAAGAAAGAAACCTTTTTCAATTTCTAATTTTTTTGCACCTCACTTGAAATATAATTTTTTTTAATTTAATGGCCGCCATTTTGAAACAAGATGGCTGATGAAGCTGGCCAGCGAACTTGGTCGAGATATTGATGTATACTATCCACATGCCTTCTTCCATCGAAATAGGGAATACGTGTGGTATCGCGTGACAAATACAAGATCGTTTCAAAGTGTTAGCCATGATAGAAATTCAAAGTGCTATAATTCAACCACTTTTTAAGATATAAACAAAAGAACAAATTTTCAGAAACAAAAACTGCTCCAGAATCTTTGTATCAAGGCCAAACACATAAAAAAAATCTTTTTCATTTTCCAATTTTTTAATACCTCATTTTAAATTTTAAATTACATTTTTTTTAAAAAAATGGCATCCCTCTTGAAACAAGATGGCGAATGAAGCTGGCCAACGAACTCGGTCGAGACATTGGTATGTACTATGTACAGACCTAGTTACATTCAAATCGGTTTATAAATACGCCTGTTATCGCGTAACAAAAATCAGGTCGTTTTAAAATGTCAGCCACAATCGAAATTCAAAATGTTATAACTCAGCCATTTTTTTAGATGTAGACGAAACAAAACCTGTTCCGGAATCTTTGTATTAAGGTCAAACACATAAAAAAAAATCTTTTTGATTTTCCAATTTTTTGATATCACATTTTAAATTTAATTTTTTTTAAATTTTTTTAAATGGCCACCATTTTGAAACAAGATGGCGAATGAAGCTGGTCAACGAACTCGGTTGAGTTATTTGTATGTACTATGTACACACCAAGGTACATCCAAATCGGTTCATAAATACGTCTGTTATCACGTGGCAAAAATCAGGACGTTTCAAAATGTCAGCCACGCTAGAAATTCAAAATGCTATAACTCAGCCATTTTTTAAGATATAGACGAAACAAAAACTGCTCCCGAATCTTTTTACCAAGGTCAAACACATAAGAAAAAAATATTTTTTCAATTTTCAATTTTTTGCTACCACATTTCAAATTTAAATTTTTCTTAAAATTTTAAATGGCCGCCATTTTTAAACAAGATGGCGGATGAAGCTGGCCAACGAACTCGTTTGAGACATTGGTCTGTACTATGTATAAACGAAGTTACATCCAAATCGGTTCATAAATACGCCTTTTATCGCGTGACAAAATTCAGGACGTTTCAAAATGTCAGCTTCGCTAGAAATTCAAAATGCTATAACTCAGCCATTTTTTAAGATATAGACGAAACAAAAACTGCTACGGAGTCTTTGTAGAAAGGTCAAATATATAAGAAAAAATATTTTTCCATTTTCAATTTTATGTACCACATTTCAAATTTTAAATTTTTTTAAAAATTTTTAAATGGCCGCCATTTTGAAACAAAATGGCGGATGAAGCTGGCCAACGAACTCGGTCGAGACATTGGTATGTACTATGTACACACCGAATTACATCCAAATCGGTTCATAAATACGAGAGTTACAGTGTGACATAGGTCGGATATATATATATTGATATATATATATATATATATATATATATATATATATATATATCAATTTTGAACGGAGGGTGGTTTCGGGGTCTGGGGGTCATGATCGATGAAAATATACCAAAATTTTTTGAAATCGCTTTCCTCCGAACGGCTGCAATAGGTAGCTTTTTGTAAAGAAAGCTACCTAAAAACTTAAGAAATTTTTCTTATTTTTACAACAAGCTTACGACGACAGTACAAAAATTCAGAGGAAGAACCATACAGGGACGAACATTCATTAAAAACTGTACTAAAAAGATATCTCTTTCCGGCCGACTCCTCCATCTAATTTCCGAAAATCGATGGATCAGAGATTTTATGACATGTAGACAATCGACTTAATTATTAAACGTTGCCAAATTCTAAGAACGTAATTTAAAAGCATTTTATCAAATTAATCGAAGATTATTAATGTGTTCTGTGGCAAGAGTCCCGTGATATGAGTTAAGAGTTTGTCCACAAGGGTTTCTCCCCTTTATTTACATTTAAAAGCATGTTTTCCAAAATATAGACTAATTTTACCACCATTATCGAACATTAACAGCGCATTCTTTTCACGGATTCTATGGGCCAGATTTTAACGGGATTTGATTCATTCAACTAAGCTTACGATTTTCTTGCTTCTTATTTTCCTTAGTTCCGTCTTCCAGTGCAGGGGGCGCATTCTTCGACCCAATTTCAACTGGGTTTTGATCATTCGACTTGGTTTTCGATTTTACAGTTTTTAATTCTACCTCCTACCGCCAGGAGCATGTTTATCTGAAGTTTCATGGGCCCAATTTCTGCGGAATTTATTCTTTCAACACATTTCACTATTCTGTTCAGATTGCGCGGCACGCCTGCTATACGCGGACGTAGGCAGCGGGGGCCCGTGCTGGAGATTCGTTTTGAAAGAGATAAATTTGAATGGAGCTTTTTAGTGATTAGAGATGCATGCGTTCCACTCCCCGTCTACGTTGCCGAAGACAGTGGGGGCCCGTACCAGAGATTCATATTTTGATAGATTCGGGTTTTTTTTTTCTTTTTTTAATATGAATAGAGGTTTTAAACATTCGCGGTTCGTTTGGAAAAATTGACGGCGGTATGCAAATGAAAAATGTTCTTTTGATAGTAGATATGTGACTCTAAGTCACCAACAGGCCTTTTGATTTATAAACTAGAGGCTAGACAGTTAGAAAACTCCATCAGCGATTGACAATTATGGATATCTCCATTTTCTCCCATTATCACCGAATTCCTTCAAAATATTCACACACACACACACGCAAAAGAAAGGTCAACAGTTCTTATTTATTGTCAAAATATGTGAAATAATTTCGGTTTAAAGCTCCTCTCAATTTGGCGCTCCCCATTTAATCATTTTGCGCCTCAATTTAAGTACATAATTATCTTAGGTGCCAAGTGTGTTGAGCCATCTATAGAAACATTTACAGAAGCTTTTTCTTCATTCATTATTTAGATATAACAAAATATCTTATTAAAGAAAACATTCACATACAGACACACACACAAAAAAATTAAAAAAAATATATATTTTTTTATTTACTGTCAAAATATGTGCGATAATTTCGGTTTAAACCTCTCTCAATTTGGTGCCCCTTAGCTTCGGCCTCCGCCCCGTTGCCAAACTACGCCACTGGGTGAACATCATGTTTTCTATTTTTACATTTTTATTAGCTTTAAATCTGATATTATAATTTTTTTTATAGTTTCTATAGAGATGTTTAAAGATTTTCCGATAGTTCTTTGGGAGTTGGATTTTCTTTTAAAGCATGAGATGTGACTTTACATCTAATAAGCGTTGAACGTACCTTTGTCGTGTAAGGTCATTGTGCCTAAATGTGACGACACGTAAATGCCACAATGTTCTTACACTTAAAATCTTAATGCAAGAATCGTAAATAAATGCTATATAATGAGACATCTAAACTTGAGGAACAAAACGCGGAACATTTCTCTGCTTTTAAAACTTTTTATATAAAAAAAAATTACATTAAAATACAGATCGTTCATTATAAAGCGACCCCATTATCCCTAAATGCGACGAAATATCCCGAAAATGATTCCCGGTTTTCTTTTTTAACTTTGATGGGGAAATAACGTTATGAACGTTAAGGACTACAGCGTCTGTTTCATTTACCTGAAGTGTAAGCTTCAGAAAAGACGACCAGATTTCAAATTATACTTATAAAATATTCTACGCATTTTGGTGACTTGGTTTTCTTCAGTTACTTATTAGCGACGACCTGAATGCTCTAAACGTGGAGAGACTTTTACGAGATTAACTAGGTAAGAGTATATGAATATTTTTCATATATTGTATTAACCTCTTCGGACCTGGAGTATCCTATAGGATACACATCTTTACAAATTTTTTTCCTGTATATAAATAATGATTAATAAAATGAAAATGGTGTGAATGGAATCTTCAAAGATAGCCAAACTAAAGCAAAATAGCAAATTGTTTCTTATAGTGTTTTTTTCTGCCATAAAATGGGATTTAAAAATGACTTGCAGCAAAAATGAGGGAAATATACAAAAACGAAAAGTAAATAATTTTTTTAATCAATAGAATACCATATGGAGAGCCCATTAAAAATAAAAATTTATTAAATGCATGATTATTAAATATTTTTCATTATTTTTTCCATTCAAAACAAAGGAAAATATCCTAAAAAATTATCAAAAAATGTATTTATTGTGTCCCATGTGTCATATATGATATATCAAATTTTATGCACAAAAATTAAATTTAATTTTTTTTGCCGTTCAATCTTTAGTTATCACTTTGCGAATATAAATTCGTAACTGAAGTAAGAAAATATATGAAAATAAACCCTGGGGTCTGAAGAGGTTAAAATGATGTTTAAAGCAGATATTGGATTTAATTAAGCTGTTGTGTTAAAAAATTAGGAATTTCAGCATGATCCTTTAATAGTATTTTTTTTTTAACCGGGTACTTAAATATGCGTTTAAAATGATGAAAATAGAAAAGTACGTGTCTTTAAAATTTTTAATTAAAAAAAAATGGCGTAAGATTAGCAGTATACATTCGAGACAGAGAATATAGACACATGATTACAGGATTCGCAATACTTTTATATGATGAAAATTCTAAAAAAGTTGTATAGCTTAAAAACACTTAAAATTATTTATCGCATTAAAATAAACATAATTTATTTTATAAACATTATAAGAGTCTACCGTTGAGAGTGGACACCCTGTATATGTTAATCTTCTATATGTTGAAAAGTAATATTTAAAAATTCATTCTTATTCAGTCATTCTAAAAATGGGAAAAAGAATCTTTTTCAAATATTTCGTGTTATGTTTTGAGAAATTTTTTGTTATTGAGAAGCTTTTCATATTGTTTCGAAATCTTAGAATTATTAGAATTATTGTACAAATTATTGTGCTTATTGTTAGATATGTTAATCTGCTATGTATACAAAATATGTATTCAATAAATTAATTTCGTACTATATTCCAATTATGTGAAAAATTAAAAAAAATTCTAATTTTTAGTATTTATGCAAACTGTTAAAAAAGACAAATGTTTTTTAATCTAACTCTCATCTTTCAAGGTTTACTAAAATATAATTTAACCTCTTCCTACTCAACAACGATTCCGAAAAGCGTTCCTTTATCTTCATAAACCTCAGAAACTAATAGATTCCCGACATTTAAAGAAGCAATTCTGAGCCAAAAGTTTCTTTTGCTGCCCATAATTTTCGAAAACGTTTCCGAGTAAATTTAAAATCAATCGGTTTTCTCAACCCAGAATATCAATTTTTCGGATGCTATCAATAAATATTCTCAAAGACAAACAATCATACAATCTCTCAGTTTCATGTTCAACAAATACGATAAATTAACAGCATTAACGTTAACATTAAAATTAACAGAATTAAAATCAACATATTACTTTGTTACACTTGTATGTATAAAACCAGTTAGGCAGCTGAAAATATTTATTTGGAAATTGATAGCATCCGAAAAACCGGTATTCCGGGTTGAAACTGATGAATAAAATAGAGTATGAAATAGAAAGAACTGTTTAATACACCCGAAAAATTGCTCTGAATGTTTCCGAAAATTACGAGCAGCAAAAGAAACTTTTGCTTTAAAAGTACTTCTTTAAGTCTCGAAAATCTAGTAGTTCCAGAGTCTTCTAAACATAAAAGAAAGCTTTTCAGACTCGGGGAATAACTCGGAAGAGGTTATATTGTATTTTCGCAAACCTTAAAAAAGATAAGAGCAAGAAATTTTTGTCATTTTTTACAGTGTACCTTGAGTAACTTTTCACACTTATGTTCATTTTTTGAAATATTGGAAGCATTGTACCATCTTCAGATTTGTTAGAGTTTTACATGTACAGTCGTCAAAAAAAAAAAAAAAAGTTGACCACCCCGTAATTTTTAATCGCCAAATCGTCACAGAGATGTGGAAAGTACTGTTCGACTCAGGATTTTATCTACTTTCCGAATATGAATACAAATTTTGAAATAGGGGCTGTCTACATATTAAAGATTGTACCAACTTTGAATTTTCAAATGGTAACACCCACTTTTGACGTCATATTTGAGTTCCTTGAATCAAGTCAACCAGGAAAAGATATATCTTACATACTTTTTGTTAAATCTTCATAGAGTTTTAAAAAATATATATATATGATAAGGGTTTACCCATAAATTTTGAAATATAAAATTAAAAGGAGAAGTATCAGGAACATTCAACTATAGTTACCAGAAAAATCAGAGAGAAGATCTTAATATATGTTAAACTCAATTTAAAAGTAAGAAAATTCAGTAAGTTTTTAACTGGTGAGTGTTTAAGATTTTCTTTTCTGTGGATGACAATGATAACAAAAGAACTCTTAAACCATCGAAAAGTGAAAAATTATCTATATCGCAAAAACTAGGGATTGGAATGAGTTGCAAACTTAAATACCCATGTTTTTGAGGATTGCTGTTCGTTTTGTGCAAAAATTAACGTATGATATAATACAAAAGTTTTTTCAATATGAATCTATTAATAATTTTCATAATTAAAAAAACATTTTTGAACGGAAAAAAATGCCTGAAATATGTCTGAGGTATATCTCACATTGGTCATCATTCATCGTCATTGGTGAGGTCATATTGTATCTCATTACAAAAGAAAAAAAAAATGGGGGGGGGGGGGATATAAATAAATTTTTTCACGCGGATTTTATTTAGCACCCTCAAATTTTGAACTTTTTTTTAACTCAATTCATATTAAACGTACATAAACTATAACTTTTTCTCTTCTGCTTGATCCAAGGAACTCCAGTATGACGACAAAAGTAGGTATTATAATTTAAAAATTCAAAGTTTGTGTAATTTTTATATTTAGATGACTTCTGTTTCAAAATTTGTATTCATACTTGCAAGGTATAGTATTCAATTCCCAATCGAACGGTACCTCTCGCATCTCTCTACAACAATTTGGTGATTAAAATATATGGGAATTTTTCTCTCTCTTTTTTAAATTACTTTTTTGACTACTTTACAAAAGTAATACTGGTAAATTAGTTGTGGTACTACGTTCAAAAGATATGAAAAAAATAATAATTTTTCGAATTTTCGATGTTACGTACAGCCGTCGAAGGAAACAAAAAAAAAAACACACCTTCATACATTTTTATCGCCAAAATTGTCCCGCAAAAAAATATGAAAATAGCAATTCGACTAGAAAATATCTCTGTTATTATGCTATAAAAATATGCTTAGGTTGTCATCTTTATAGTGAAATTGTACAAAACTCTAAAATTTTCATATACGATCACTTAATTTTTACATGATATTTGGCTTTTTGGGTACATTATAAATCAGACTACCAAATGGGAAATCATTTGAAGTAGTTTAGCACTGGTGAAGATTTAACTCCTAATTTGTAGTCGTTGCAAAACACATTTCAATGCAGATAGTTTTTTAAAAAAAATAACTTAAAAACTACTTAGTGGAACGAGTTGTAATTTTGTATTCACCCATTTGAAGCTTCTAAAAATCGATTTCTTTCGTTTTTTTTTTTTTTAATATACATATTTATTTTTAATTATTTTTCTAAAAATATATAAATTGTATTCTAAACATAACTCAAAAACTATTTGGCGGAATGAGCTGTAATTTTTCATTCGTATATTTAAAGCTTCTAAAAATCGATTTTTAAAATTTATAAATTACAATTCTTCTTTTTTTTTTTCCTCGGAAGTGCTTTTGGACAATGTATTTCTTTTTAAATTAGTTTTTGAAAAAATAATTGAATTGAATGAAAATAAATGATTTTTTTTAACAGAAATTGATGTTTAGGAGCCTCAAATATGCGAATCCAAAATTTCAGCTCATTCCGATAAGAAGCTTTTAAAGTATGTTTAAAACCCTATCCGCATTACAATTTATTTTGCAACGACTACAACTGAAATTAACGTTAGGAGTACCAAACTTTAAGGGGGTCCGGGGCTAAAAATTCTAAAAAAAGATACAATTTTTTTATTGGTTTAAAAAAACATACTGAGTTTTTAGCATTAAATACAACAAACTGCATGCTTTTATCTTTATTAGATCCAGAGATATAACACCTGTTGTCTTGAAAAGCGATGCATCAGCTGCCCGCTGCCCGACTTTAGCTCCATTTATCTGAGAATGAATTTTTTCGCGATTTGTCAACTTTAAAAGAATATATCTAAAGTTCCTTGGAAGATATATGTATGAAATTTTTAACAGAGATTTTATGCTATGTTTCCAACAAATCGTCTTCAGGATTTTTAATTTTGAGTGACAATTGTGAAAATATGCTAATTAATGCAAAACTCTCTAAAAAAAAACTTCATTTTTTTACTTAAATTTTTTTTATAAAATTCCTAATCAATATTTTAAGAAATCCTGAAGACAAATTAAAATGACACATTTTCTGTACACAAAAGTGTAAAAAAATTTGTAAATCGATTAAGTACTTCCAGAGTTATATCAAAAATTAAATATGTTTAAAATTTTAAAATTTAAATTAAAAAAAATATTTAAAAACTTTCAGATTTTTTCCATGCAATATTCTTATTATATTAAAAGATATTTCAGAAAAAAAATTCATAACAAAATCTCTATAAATAAAAAAAAATAGAATTTTGAGTCCCGGACCCCCTTAAATCTTCCCAATTCCTAAACTATTTGACCGAATGACTTTCCATTGGGTATTTTTTCTAACTTCAAATGCACCCAAAAAATCAAATAGGATGTCAAAATCATGAGTTCGTTTTGAAAATTTCACTATGAAAAAGAATTCTTATTTCTACCGCACAAAGTGACTGAAAACATTATTTTCAGTCAAATGGACTATTTTCGTTTATTCTGTGACACTTTGGAGATTAAAATGTATGGATTTTCTTATTTACTTATTTATTTTTTGGCCGACTGTAACTTAAGTGATTTTTTTCACTTCTGTACATTTTTGGAAAACTTGATATAATCTTGCCACGCTGTTATTTATGTTTGTTTATTTCTTATCACTCTAAAAAAACCTGTTGATTTAACAGAAAAGATCTGTTACCTATGCTACCAGATAACCCCTGTAGTTTCTTCAGAGAAAATCTGTTAAATTCATACAGATTTCTCTGTAGTTTCTTCAAAGAAAATCTGTTAAATTCATACAGATTTCTCTGTAGTTTCTTCAGAGAAAATATGTTAAATTCATACAGATTTTTCTGTAGTATACACAGAGGAAATATGTCATCCAGTAGAGATTTTCTCTGTAGAATAGACAGAACTTCTTGGTAATATAGACAGAGGAACCCTATTAAATTGGTATGCTTTCTCTGGTGTATAAACAGGGAATCCTGTAAATTGATGTAGACTTTTTCTGTTGAAACTGAATTTCTCAATATCTAGAGGAAACTAGTTTTACAGATTTTCTCTAGTGTGAAACAGAACTTAGAGTAATCCTGTTAAACTGTTTCTTCAAACAAAACAAATTTAATTTTGTGTTATATCAGGCTAATTTCTTTAATAACTATTTTACCTTATTTTCTGTATCTATAATAAAATTCTATAAGGGAAAAAAGTGATCATTTAGTGTAAATGAATAAACAATTTTATATTAAATTTTGCATAATTTGTATCTGATGACCTTAGTTATAATGGAGTTGGCAGTACTTTTCTTATCAATAAGGATAATTAATTACATATTTATTTATTAAATAAAAATATTTTGCGAGTGTGTTTAAATTAAAAGTACCAAAAATGTTAAGAATGTGTTACTAATTGTGAGTTTGGGTGGGTACATAATTACAAAAAAAAAAAAAAAAAAAAAAAAAAAAAAAAAAAAAAAACACATTTGAGTGTTTAGCAGTAATGAAATTTTATGAGTGTTCCACTTGATGACAGGATCGATACTCAGAACAGAACAAAAATAACTTAAATTAAAGAATTAAGCAATTAATTAAAAAAAATTCTCTTAAGGTATACTCTAAAGCACTACTAAAGCCCTGCACTGTAACTTTTTTTTTTTTTTGCAAATCATGAACAAATGAATCCATTTCAAATCTTAAAGCATTGTAGTTGATACGTAGGATTAGTATGCGAATAAACCAGGGGCGCCATTTCGGATTTTTCTTGGGGGGGGGGGGGGTGGCAAAGATTTTTTTCAGGGAAGTTATACAGCTAAGGGTAGGATCCGGATTATATTCAAATTATATACAAAATTATATACAAAAGCTGTATTAAATGTGTATTTCGGTGCTATATTACAAAGATATGAAAAATATATTTTTCCACATTTTCGGTATTATGCACTTGGAGTGACTTATTGCGTTTCTGTCTATATTTGGAAACCTTGAAGTAATTATACCGGACTCACTTTTACACACACACATACATATATATACTAAATATGTATTAAAAATTTTATTTTTGTGTTATATTCTAAAAATAAAAAATCCTTTTTTGAATTTCAGTGTTATAATTAAATACCATTGATGCAATAACACTTCTATTTATTTTTCGAAACTACTAGCATTAGTTGTACCATATTGTATTTTACAAATGGCAGAGGGGGGGGGGGGATTCGTGCAGATCTCACACTGCTTCTACGTTTCAGTCCACTATTTCTGAATAGTAATCTTCACATTTTTAATGACATAACTGCCTTGTACCTATTTCGATAGCCCATAAAACTTCAAATTCACTGTAATGTAGAATTACAATAGAGAATTTCCATGAGTGTATAAATAATGGAGAAAATATTCATTTTTCATTTAATGTAAAAAGCTAAAGCTCACATGCTAGAATTTTGGAAAATGTATGGAATTTAAATACTTTCTATGGTGGGTAAATGATATATGTTATTTGTAATTTGTAATATGTTAATTTGTATGTTTATTTTTCCACATTATTAAATTAAATGCAATCTTAAACATATTTTAAACCAATGAATTTTTAACTCGTGTGTTATATCGGATGATGATTTAATATATATATATATATATATAATTTTAATGCAGGCTTATTGTTTATTATATAGAGTATAAATTCAAAATTTCCGGGAATGACCTTGGTACAACAACTACCGGCGTTAAATACATTGTTGTTCTTGTTCCTAGACGCAATTGCATTGATTTAAGAAAATGATTATATTTGTCATAAGTTCCATTTTTCAGTCTGTACGATACTTCCATAAAAAAGTAATTACTATAAACATACGTGCACATTATTTAACAGTTTTAAAAGTGTAGCTCAATTTTTAGGTGTTAAACAGAATGTGTCCCAAGGTACAAAGGTCTCCCTTAAATGTTACAATATAATTAACACGTTGAATGCCAAGTCTATTTTGTCTGTCTTTCCGTTTAGGCCACAAAATAAGACTCGCGGTACATAATCTATAAGTGTCGGTCACCGATGGCTGACGCGGCCTAAACAGAAGGACCAGTGTCAGTCGCCGGTGACCGACGTGACATTCAGCGTGTTAAGGAAATGTAATTAAAAATTAGAAAATTATTATAATAATTAATTTTTCGTTTGTTTGTTAGTATACATTACCTTAAAGTAGTGTGTACTACCATTAAAAATGCCCAGTAGCCCCATTAAAATTTCCTAGATTTTTAATAAGTTAATTAATGGTGTAAGGTAATTGGATATAAGAAAGTGCATGCATAACAGATAAATAGGTTATATTTCCTCTAGGTATAACATCTTTTTATCTACTAAACTGTTATGTCATAAAACTTTCTCATATTACCTACGAGAAACTTTTTCGGAAAGTTCTTAACTTAAACTATTGGATATATGTCACTTTCAAGATAAGAACATTTCTCGAAATAGTTCCTAATCAACAACCGTGACTAAACATTATAAGTTTGATTACTGACCGAAAACACTTGACCATTGCAAGCCATCATTAGAGTTTTGACAGACTGTGATTCTGGCTTTCATAAATCTGGAAATTTATACAATTTTACAAAAGGTAAGGCATGATAAGAAACAATTTGCCAAAATTACTTAATTTTCACAGAATCAAATTTATGCCAAAATGAATCCGTTTCACAAATGATAGCAGATCAAATGTCTGTTAAAGTTTTCAAGCTTTGTCAAAGCATAGGTGGCGAGTATTAATGTTTTCGATGCCGCTATTCCTGAACAATAATCTTCGTATTATTTAATCTCAGAATTCTGTGATTAAATAAGGTGAATATTCATTACTATTACTATTCAGTACTATTCAGAAACAGTTGTACTGAAATCCGTAATTCTTAGCACCTATATTTTCCAAGAAAATGTATTAGAGGGAATACAAAGTGTGCAAACGTGCTTATATTGGACTACCACTATATGCGAATAGCAATCGTCGCCTTATTAAATCGAAAAATTCTGCGATTTAATAATGCGCAGGCGGCTTTTTTAAATCAGTGGTAGTCAAATGTAACATTTCTACGCACCATGGAATATTTTCTAAATTGTAAGCGAGTATTTAAATATAAGAGTAGTTAGCTGTTTCTCATTCATTTTTTTTTGCCAGGATTCCGAATCTAATTTTAGATTTTCTCCAGCACTTCTAGCTTTTGAGATATTTGTATATTTCGATTTATGCAAATTTTGGAATTTTTGTACAATTGTATGCAAATATAAGGCATAAAGTAATATCAGACTGCCTTTTTTGTTTTATGTTATGATTACTATCCAGTTTACTTTACAGAAATGTTGTGTTCGAGATTACACTGACATGTGACAGTGCAAAATTGTGCCTAGTTTGCATATTTTTCATATTTTTCTAATAACTTTTCTTGACGTCCAAATAGTTCTGCACATGAGTACGCTAATAGGTTCTAAACCATTTTTTTGCATTGATTTCAAATCTGGTATCCGTTTTCTTCTATCACGTCTGAGTTTTGACAATGAGGTACACACCCCTAAAAAGTATTTTACATCAAACTTGTGCTAATGCCATACAGAAGTAGAAATTCATTTTACTCAAAAACTAGACGTGATGGGAGGAAGAAAACGGATTGTAGATTTGAAATCAGCATGAAAACCTAGTCTGGAAAAACATTACGTCAATTCTGTGGCAATTATTTTAAAATTGAAAGTAATGTAAACGTTACACCATTGAAAAATGTGCAAATTAGGCTTGAAAACTGACAAATAAACGTTAAGAATATGAAAACTACGACAATTATCTGAAACAAAAGGTCTAGTAGTCATGATGTAAAACAAAAAAGGCGTTTATTGTACCTAAAATTTGCATAAAATGGTACAAAAAAGCTTAAATTTGCATAAATCGAAATTTGCAAATATCTAAAAGCTAGTCGTGCTGGAGAAAACCTAAAACTAGATTCGGAATCAGCGCAAAAAAAAAAAAAAAAAAAAAAAAAAAAAAAGAATAAGACACAACTAATTTCAATTCAGTAGCAGATTCATTGTTGTCCAATGTTATCGATGGTGTTGAATTGGATGATACTCTGAATGGAATTGGAATAAATATGAAAGTCGCCAATGTAGATAGCGATTTGTAAGTTTCCCTTTCTCTAACAAGTACTAATGGAAAAAAGGTCTCTGATAATAACAGTGATAAGAAAATGATGAAGGAGAGAATGTGGAACTGCAAAAAAAGCACAGTATAAAGTTCTAGTCTGGTGATCCAGCTTCAAAGAAATTCAAATTTCTGCACTTAACAGTGATGTATTAGCTGCGAATGCCACTACTACATTTAAATAGCATTATTCTTCGCTTTATTTAATGAGGTTATTTCTGCGATTCAATAACACTCAAAAATACTATTAACCCTTTCGGGAGTAACGGGACTTAAAACAATCAGTTAATTTAAATTGGTTTTCTTTTGTCTTAACAATTATTTTCGTTGTTATCTGCATGTAGTAGCGATAGCATATGTCTGCACATACTTTATCACTCATTCTTACACTAATTTTACAAAAATTACATAAAAAAATATGTACTAAATAAAATATCAATAAATAAATGTTTACAGATATATATATAAGCTATTGGCAAACAATATTAATAAAAATACCTGTATAACAAAAATTCCTTAATAAATTAATATGAAACTTCAAGTTATCAATTCTTCCAGTTTATATATTTACAAAATTGTGGATTATTCAACGTAATATATATATATAAATGTATTATTTAACGATAGAGGACAGCACTATTTCTGATCCATTAGTAAAAATACTGTATTTTTACTATTTCAGTCTGCATACACTCTCCATTTTTGCTCCTTGGCTATACTCTTAGTTTTTTACTTAAATATTTTTGGCAACATGTGCAAATCATTTCTTATACCTTTTTTGCTGTAACATTTATGCCATGGTCGGATCTTCAATTGGTAATATGCTTCCTTTCTTAATCCATTATATTAGGTAGCTTTCATTACAAAAAACTACCTATTGCAGCCGTTCGGAGGAAAGCGATTTCAAAAAATTTTGGTATATTTTCATCGATCATGACCCCCAGACCCCGAAACCACCTTCCGTTCAAAAGTTGATATATATATATATATATATATATATATATATATCCATATATATATATATATATCTGACCTTTGTCATACTGTAACTCTCGAATTTATGAACCGATTTGGATGTAATTCGGTATGTACATAGTACATACCAATGTCTCGACCGAGTTCGTTGGCCAGCTTCATCCGCCATTTTGTTTCAAAATGGCGGCCATTTAAAATTTTTAAAAAAATTTAAAATTTGAAATGTGGTACCAAAAAATTAAAAATGGAAAAATATTTTTTTCTTATGTATTTGACCTTTATACAAAGATTCCGGAGCAGTTTTTGTTTCGTCTATATCTTAAAAAATGGCTGAGTTATAGCATTTTGAATTTCTAGCGTGGCTGGCATTTTTAAACGTCCTGAATTTTGTCACGCGATAAAAGGCGTATTTATGAACCGATTTGGATGTAACTTCGTTTGCACATAGTACATACATATGTCTCGACCGAGTTCGTTGGCCAGCTTCATCCGCCGTCTTGTTTAAAAATGGCAGCCATTTAAATTTTTAAGAAAAATTTAAATTTGAAATGTGGTACCAAAAAATTGAAAATTGAAAAAATATATTTTTTTTATGTATTTGACCTTGATACAAAGATTCGGGAGCAGTTTTTGTTTCGTCTATATCTCAAAAAATGGCTGAGTTATAGCATTTTGAATTTCTAGCGTGGCTGACATTTTGAAACGTCCTGATATTTGTCACGTGATAACAGGCGTATTTATGAACCGATTTGGATGTGCTTTGGTGTGTACATAGTACATACAAATATCTCGACCGAGTTCGTTGGCCAGCTTCATCCGCCATCTTGTTTCAAAATGGCGGCCATTTAAAAAAATTTATAAAATTTAAAATATAAAATGAGATACCAAAATATTAGAAAATGAAAAAGATTTTTTTTTTATGTGTTTGACCTTAATACAAAGATCCCGGAACAGTTTTTGTTTCGTCTATATCTAAAAAAATGGCTGAGTCATAGCGTTTTGAATTTCTATTGTGGCTGACATTTTAAAACGACCTGATTTTTGTCACGCGATAACAAGCGTATTTATGAACTGATTTGGATGTTACTTGGTCTGTACATAGTACATACCAATGTCTCGACCGAGTTTGTTGGCCAGCTTCATTCGCCATCTTGTTTCAAAAGGGTTGCCATTTAAAAAAAATTAAATTTAAAATTTAAAATGAGGTATTAAAAAATTTGAAAATGAAAAAGATTTTTTATGTGTTTGGCCTTGATACAAAGATTCCGGAATAGATTTTGTTTCTGAAAATTTGTTCTTTTGTTTATATCTTAAAAAATGGTTGAATTATAGAACTATGAATTTCTAGTATGACTAACATTTTGAAACGATCTTGTATTTGTCACGCGATAACACACGTATTCGCCTATTTCCATGTGAGAAAGCATGTGGATAGTATACATCAACATCTCAGCCAAATATAAGTTACTTTAAATAAAAACAGCTTGGATAAAGCTGACTAATTTCGTGAAATTCTCATTCATAATGATTTAGTATTGATAAAAATTAGTATTGAATCTCTTATATTCGGTTTCCACTAAATTGAGCTTCGTGTGTTTGAATAATATAAGTTGGCTTTTTTAAAATAAGGTATTTGAAAGCTACCTCTTCCTCCCGGCACTGACCGGAAGGACTTTTTTTCATTTAATATTATTTCTGGGTTTTTTTTTCTGGATTTATTGTGCGCGGCAGCCCTCATTTTGCATTTTTTAGCTTGTTAAGGCTAATGCAAAGATAAAACCGTACATGTTATTTGTGTAAATCAAGGTAATTTGGGCCTGATGATTCTGCATAGGTTCCACAAATATTTCCATTTATCCAATGTTTACTGTATTTTTAATTCCTTGTCGCACTTGTTATAAGGATCTGTTTCAAAGAATTTTATAATTGCTTATACATCATTTTTAATTTGCACAAATTCATTTATAATTTGTATATTCAGATTTGTTGATGATAATTTGTGTTGGTTTATACAAATATATATCACCATAATAAACATATTGTGTGTGTTTCAGCATTTAATAATAAAACAAAAATAAAACTTTTGTTTAAAACCCTTTGCAGCGTTTGCTATTCTTTTAATTTTAAACATACGTTTCATTGGTTAAATTTAAAATAGGTGCTACTTTTTTTAACCAATAAGTTAAGATTTAAAAAAATATATAAAACACTGCAAAATAGTTAAATCTTTTTAATATTGTTCCATTTTAACATTTTCCAACCGTCTTCAAAAATTCTTCCTTAGCCTATTGTCATATTAACCCTTAAATGCCGGGTGTTGCCTTTCGGCAACATACCCAATTTTGGCTTATAAACACTATTAGAATAATATTGAAGCTAAAATGCATAATGTTGCCAATAAAATACATTCTGAAAATATTATTAAATCGATTTTCAACATTTAGATGGCAACACTTGTGCTGTTTAAGAATAAGTATAGATTTATTTTTTCAATTGTTGATACATGTTCTTTTTGTTTTGTTTGGAAGCTTGCAAAATACCCTATTTTGTTCTGCGGCGAGCTAGTAAAATTTATTTTTTATCATAGTTCTCAAAATTCTTGTGTGTTTAGTATTATAGAATTTTATCAAGGAAAATTATTTTTTCAATTAAACACCAGTATTGCCGATTAGTAACAAACAGTTTTTTAGCCGTAAACCATACTTAAAACAAAATATGATTTTTTAAAAGTATTTTCCCATGATTTATTTAAAAAAAGAAAGTCGTAAAACATTTTTAAATGATTTTTGAAAACTCAGGCATTTAACCCCTTGGGGACGAGCGACACGTATACGTGCCGCATGAAGCGCTCAGAATCCTTGCTTTTCCCCACCAGTACAATTTTACTGTAAAATTTGCCTTATTTGATCAACGCATTTTCTCGATTCAAGAAGACACAAATTTCTGTTTTTAAAAAACGGTGACAAAAGTTTAAAAATTTCGTAAAAGGCTCCCGTCCCGAAGGGGTTAAGGGTTAATGGAACTCGAAATAAATATATTCGTTAAAGTTCGTTAAATGACGTATTCGTTAAATTTCGAAAACTTCTACGTTTGCGATTTGGATAAGCTACTTTTAATTTTTAAAACCAAAAAGTAATTTCTCCCCAAAATTGCAAAAAAAAAGTAATCGGTCCTAAAATGGCTAAAATTTAGTGGTGACAATCGGCTCACTTCCGAGGAGCTCACGAAACTGTACAGAAAATCTGAGGAAATGATTATTTCTTTAGAAAAAGATACATGTTTATAAAAAGTGATTAGTTTAGTTTAAAATAACATTATATATATTTTTTAAGTACCATAAATTAAAACTGCCATTTATTTTGATTTTAATGAGATACAATTTTAATTTGTTTAATGCAAAACTTAAACGGCATCACTGCCACTCTCAAATGCGATCACTTTTTTCAGGATCCCAGTGGTAATCACCATTCCGAGGTTTTGCTGCATTAAAAAGCGTAATACTATAAAAATACATTCTACGTTCATAATTTATTATTAACCCTTTCAGGAGCGAGGGACTTCTGTTCGTCAAATTCTGAAATGAGTGAATTTCACCAGAATTTACAAACACATGTCTTTGAAAATAAAAAAAGGCTTTTGTTCACCACATAATAAGAGGAAAATTTTCATTAGAATATTCTGGTGCCAATGTGGCATTTATTAATTAAAATTAGGTGGTCCAAAAATGAACCACCGCTCTTGAAGGGGTTAAACATACCAAAATTATAAATATTAACCAGTTTTGAGCAATTTTGTATGGTACCTACTCCCTTTTTAAAAAGACTTCGATGAACTTCTGATTTATTTCCACTTCTGGTCTTGCTTTTATTAGTAAATTAATTTTTTCAAATATAACATCAGTAATACTATGACTTAAACTGAGTACCATCAACCGGGGCTACTTTGGTCCATCCCATAAAAAAAGATTTTATTATTTGTATTGAACAAACAATACAAGATAATTCGGAGTTTTTGCCCTTTAAAAATATTTTAGACCCTACTATAAAGTATTTGAATAGTTTGGGGGTAATTATTTTTTTAGTGACAACGCTGGATGTGTTTCTAAACAACTGTTTTTGTGTGTAGATTTTAACTCCTCAAACTTTCTATAGTGGGATAATCTGGATAAGAGATACAAATAAGGTAAGTGTCAAAATATTACCTTTAGTAACCTATAGCCCATATGTGATCATAGTTTTTCTTTTAACTTTTTATTTTGACAGAAAATGTTTACGTTTTCATACAGCTAACATGAAAACTAGTTTTTCGGGACCACTTTCAGCCAGGTCTTTTATGGCCTGGAAGTAGCCCCAGTTACTCAGAAATGCCTTACAACCAAATCTCTTAAGAAATGTATTAAGTAACATTTTTTTCAAATATTACTTCACTGTAAAAAAAATACTGCCAGTTTTCCAGTAGGAATCGGAAAAATAGTTGACCTTATCGTACCGGAATAATTTCCGACCCAGCTCGGAATAAAATCCGTAAAAATAAGGAAATAGTCAGTAAAACGGTATTTTACGGATTATATTCCGAGCTGGGTTGGAAATTATTCCGGTACGATAAGGGCAACTATTTTTCCGATTCCTACCGGAAAACTGGCATTATTTTTTTACAGTGTTTAGCAAAATGTTACAGTATTTATTTTTGTTCCAGTTGCTGAGGATAACATGATGAAAACCGTTTCTCGTGTCCTTAATAATAACATTTGGTTTATTGTGTTTAAATGGAGAAAAAAAAAACATTTGTTTATCAAGCTTGTAGTGTTAATTCATTAGCAGATCCTATTGCAATCATTTGCTGATTGGTTTCAATATTCCAACATATGAATTGTATTCATTTTATATGAAAATAAGTGAATGGACCAAAGAAGTCCCCAGTAGGGGCTACATTGTTCCAAAACTTTAAAAATAGTTAAAAAATAAAAAAAATAAAAAAATGCCTCTTTAAAACCACACAGTTTGCTTCATTGTTTCCTGTTAATTGATTACAATTCAATTTCGATGTTGAAAAGTCATATATAATATTTTTTAATAATGGAAATGTTAGCGGAACCAGGAAAAAGTGGCCCAAAGAAGCTCCCGGTTTACGGTACTTGTTTTAACCCACTTTCTTATCCCATTTATGCCTGAATTTTTGTTTTCGCAATTTTGTTGGTAAAATAACTTTAAAATTTTGCAAAATGAACAGGAAAAATACAAAAAAAATTACTCCAAAATATTTTTATATTTATTTGACAAAATGTAAACGTATTAAATATGGGAAATATCCATATGTGGAAAAATGCATAATTATAGGTTTTGTCTAAATTTACATAAATTAAGCTTTTAAATTGTATATTATATACTATAATTAGTATTTATATGAACTATTAAAAAAACATATTTATTTCTGTACAGAGACTAATAACATTATAAGTATTTTTAATAATAAATTAAGAATAATCGTATTTGAGGCTAAAAAACAATTTATTTCAAAATCATCTTGAAAATGACTTTACATAAATAACTGTCTCCTAAATGGCCAATAGAAATATGTACCCATTTGCGCCCAGCATCCTATATTTTGTATTTTACAAACATGCATAAAAAATAGGCTTGAACATATAATTTCACAGTTTTAAAAAATGCGTATTTCAAAGAAGTCTACAAGCTAAGATTATGACTTATTTATTTGGATCCTTGATACAAAAAATACAAATAAACTTAATTTTTACATTTCGCTATCTTGATAAATGAAAAATCTATAAATACCGAGAAATGACCTTCATTTAAGCAAATAAATATCAGTCTTATGCTGTCATCTCTCGGTAATAGATAAAGACATTTATAGACAATTACTTCATACAATTTTCATTTTGAATAGAAGAAGACAATTATAAAAAATTATTAAAATTCGAAACGTCCCAAAAATGGAACGCTAGGCATAAATGGGTTTTAAACTTGACACAAATGAAATAAAACATATTTTATACATATTAATGACTAATTAAGAGAAAAAAAAGTGATATTACATTTTTTTTTTTAATGTGAAATATGATATGTTGCGAATACGCAACGTCAGTATCAGTACAAATCAACTACATTTTTGCCCTATGAAAAGCGTTGAAGCATTTACTATGTAGCGGTACATTGCATTTCCTACACACAATTATAATTTGACTGCTACACTATCTGTATCTTGAATTGTTGAATTTTATTTTATAATTTATTGTGCCATGAACATAATCCGAAATTTATCAATAAAAATTTTTAAAATATTCTGTACTATTTCATTCATATTTCAAATTTTTTACAATTCAAATCAATTAACAATTTTTTCCCTTAAACATAAAAGTCATAAACACAATATGCGATAATAAATTTTTTGAAAAAAATATTGACAATAAAATAAAAAAAATCACAAACATAACGTTGCGAAAACGCAACGTCAGTCTTTAATCGGTTAATAACGCTGAAAATCTTCAGAAACTATGTAATCGAACTTTTTTCTGTTTTTCTGTAAAAACAGACGCATTTTTAGAAAATTCTGTCGGGCGTTTTGAACGGAATTTCCGGACTCGGCAGCGTAGGAAACGAAAAAAACTGCCTTCCTGAGACAACAAACTTTTATACTCAAATTCCTTTATCGAAAAATGAAAAACTATTCTATTACAAATCACTTCGATAATCATGAATGTCATTATCATGCTTTTATGTTTTAAAATGAGTCGGAAAGTTTCGCGTTGTAAGCAGAGAAAAATATTGTATTGAGAATTTCATGCAAATAAATTTGTGGAGAGTTTCAACTATTCAAATTTTTGAGCGAAATTTTTCTCTTTATTATTATTATTTTTTTAATAGTCTTAATATATGATAAATGTGGTAAGTGAGGCAATCATCATTTTGAGAAAATGAGCGGTAATATTTCAAATATCTATTTGTGTTTATTGTCAAATGCCTTTATCAATTAAAATCTCTGTGAGCATTAGATTTTTTTTCAAATAGTAATTTAACAGAGAGTAGAGAACCATTGATTATATTCAATCATATGATGAACTTTTTTTTTTGACAAATACCACCTTTATCATCTGAGCTCTTCATATATTTACATTAAAAAATATATCTTTGTACTAGCTAAAGTACCCGGCCTTGCCCGGAATTTTAAGAGTAGGGGAGGGTAGTACACAGTGAGACGAAAATTATTATTACTTAACGAATGGCAACGATTTTTATTCTTTTGAAAAAAAAATTGCTACATCTTTAATCTACACAAATACACTACACATTAATGTATAAATGGTTTTAAAAAAGTTATTTATAAAAGCACAGAAGCAAAATAACGGAGTATCAAAAATTGTCTCACTGTGTACCACAAGTGGTACACAGTGAGACAATGTATATATTTTCATAAATCATACATTTTTACACTCTATCAATAACTTTCCGCAGTTTATGACTTCTAATTAATATTTCTAAATTATTTTTTTTTTTAAATATGAGCCTCGGATGAACAATGGCAGACATTGGGCTACCTTCATGCAAATTTTCAGCCTCTTACGTTTAGTAGATTTCACTAGCCATCGCACCCCCCCCCCCCCCCCCCACACACACACACACACAGATAGAAGAGAGAGAAAAAAACTTTCTTTTATTAATAAATAACTTTTTTTACATCAGAACAACACAGTAGCTACACAATGAGATACATCTCACCGTGTACCACAACTATGTGTCTCACTGTGTACTTTCGTTACGTTGTAACTAAATGGATGCCATATCTGTTTCATCATCAATTTCACAGCTTTGAATGCTTGTGTCGTTTTGTCGACATAGTCTATCATTAGATATAACTAGGTTTGGTTAAGTAAATATACGCTATAATGAAAGAAATAAATTCTAAAATGGACGTTTATGTAACTTTAACCCCTGTAAAATAAATAATTACTTATTATTTTATTGAACGAATAACCGGAGTGTCGAAACTACATCCACGTGTTGCATAAGATGAGGTGATTCAGTGTGTGTTCCAGCTAAGAGAAAAAGTTATAACTATATGTCAAAACGGCTGATGTCTCATTGTGTACCATGTCTCACTGTGTACTCCCCTACCCTATTTGTTTTTTCACGTAATTTTCACTCATTTTTTTTTTTCATTTAATAAAGACGACAGATTACCTACTCACTTAGTAAATATAATCTGTGATCTGTATTGAGACCGAGATTAAAACCTTTTGATGAAAAGTTGTTTCTGAGTATTTTGTTATTAAAGTAATTTTTGCATGATTAAAGAAAAATGGCTAGTACAAAAATTCTATGAATTTTATTTTTTAAAAATCTGAAAACTTTATCTCAGTTCTTCACTAATAATGAACTCCAGGGACCTAACCTTTGCGGAAATTCTAACACACACACATATATATGGAATAGATTTAAAAATGGCAAAAACTAATTCAGGGAACCTCTAAATGTTAAAATATGCCAATATTTCCGTAATCGGGTTTTTATCCTGTTTCAATACTTTTTTTTCAAACTCATAGGACATTATATATTCACCTGCTGACGTCTATTATATTTACAATATGACGTTATATTCAACTTTTATTTTAATTTGACAAACTATTTATTTTATTTTCATTTTTCACGTGGAAATCTTGCAATAGAAAAGTTATGACGTAATATTAACTTTTTTTAAAAAAAATTCGTCTATTTATATCATTTTATCTTTCACGTGGAAATCTTGCAATAGAAAGGTAATTTTATGTGATAAGAATTTTATTGTGGATTTTTAATTTTTGGCACCTGCTATAGCAAAAAATGTTTAAATTTGATAGAAAATTGCTGTTAAGTGTTTTTTTATTAATTAAAAATCAACTATAAATTATTTCGATTCCGGATTTCTTTAGTTGCCTCGGCCGTGTTTTAATATACATATACGTAACATTTCACAATTCTGGCTTCCAAACTGTGGATTTGTATAGAATTACAGACAGACAGACAATATTTTCATTTTTATATATTAGATAGAAACTTTTTCTTTCAAAGGGGACATGGCCCGCGCCGCTTCCTGACTTCTGATGGATCCGCAATTGATCTCCAGGAAGAAATTTTCTCATGAAATAATCTATGGTAAACTCGATCAATTCAGCGTTTATTTTAAAGAAAAAAAAAGAGGCGATTGTTGAAATTTATTGATACAGTATAGAGATTCAATGTTTTAAGAAACAAACATGAAATCTTAGAGCTCATTCAAATTATTCATTAAAGTCAAACTTTAGCATTACTGCATTATTAGTTATTTTAAGGAAATAAATTTTCTATGAAAACGCTATCAGACGGGATCAGTTCTACATTTAGAGAAAAATATGAGTTACGGAAATTAATTACATAATCCATATAAAAAATCAAGAGATAAGTATCAGACGCTGAAATCTTGGCGTATTTTTACTTTAAAAAATCTCGTTGATGTTTTTGTTCTGATTTGTTATCACGGGGAAGTTATATAGACATCGACCGAAAATTCAATTTCATTTTCGTTTTCGGTCCAAAATCAGAGTTTCGGCAAAAATGATGTCGAAAATTCGGCCCGACCGAACTATATGTATTCCAAAAAACAGTTATAATGTTTTAAACTTGGTAGATTCAAAACAGACTTTAAAAAAAAATCTTTTTCCTTTTTATATACGAGAAAAGTAATTTATGCATTTTTTCTTTCTATAGATAAAAGTCGAATTTTAACTATCTCAAGCTAGTTTGTTTGCTTAAGTTAGTGATTACAAAGGCAAATAATGGACTGATTGCCTGATTTCAAAGATTGTAATATGTTTGAGCAAAAATAGTTTAACGGACGCAGTCAGTTTTAAAGATATTAACATTTCAAGATTTTTGACCTTTGTTTCATATATTATATAATTCTCTTCATATTTATTCGATTAAAACGTAATATTCTGAATTAATTCTTTACAGGCTGATTATTTTAGTTTTTGATTAATTTGAATATCAAGGAATAAAACATCATTTATGACCTTAAAAGTATTCATGTGCATTTAAAAAATAATATTTTATCCTCTTGAAGGGTGGTGGCTCATTTTTGGACCACTGCCTGGTTTCAAAGATTGTAATATGTTTGAGTAAAAATAAATTAACGGACGTAATCAGTTTTAAGATATTAACATTTCAAAATTTGTGACCTTTGTTTCATATATTATATAATTTTCTCCATATTTATTCGATTAAAACGTAATATTCAGAATTAATTCTTTACAGGCTGATTATTTTAGTTTTTGATTAATTTGAATATCAAGGAATAAAACATCATTTATGGCCTTAAAAGTATTCATATGCATTTAAAAAATAATATTTTATCCTCTTGAAGGGTGGTGGCTCATTTTTGGACCACTGCCTGGTTTCAAAGATTGTAATATGTTTGAGTAAAAATAAATTAACGGACGTAATCAGTTTTAAGATATTAACATTTCAAAATTTGTGACCTTTGTTTCATATAATTTTTCTCCATATTTATTCGATTAAAACGGAATCTTCAGAATTAATTCTTTACAGGCTGATTATTTTAGTTCATGATTAATTTTAACATCAATTAATAAAACATCATTTATGAACCTGAAAGTATTCAACATGTATTTAAAAAATACAATTTTATCCTTTTGAAGGGTGGTGGCTCCTTTTTGGACCACTTTATTTTAATCCTTAAATGCCACACTGGCACCAGAATTTTGGAATAAAATTTTTTCTTTTATTAAGTACGAGACGAAAAGCTTTTACTCATTTTTGAAAAAGAAAATTGTTTGTAAATTCTGGTGTCATTCAATCATTACAGTATTTTACGAATAGAAGCACTTGGCAATGCAACTGTTACGCGCAGCCGTACATCTATAGCCAAAAGAAACTAATATTTTCACGCAAAACTTTTGTGTTTCATTAAAGAAAATAAACCAGCTCTTTGTATCGCCGCGTTGCAGATCTGCAAAACCCTCAAAATTTAATTCTAGTTAATGGTATTCCTTTCAGGAACAGAGTACTTCGGTTGGTAAAATGCTAAATTGATTGAATGACACCGGGATTTACGAACAGATTTATATGAAAACAAGTAAAAACTTTCCATCGCGTATATTATAAAAATTAAAATTTAATTCCAAAATTCTGGTGCCAGTGTGGCTTTTGGGAATTAAAATGAAGTGCTATATATAATATGCCTCCGCCCTTCAAGGGCTTAAAAGACAATTTTATTTATTGGTGCTATCTTTCAACACAGCAGTTAAAATAAATTGTTCGTAGAATTCTAAGCAGATGGCGATACTGGGTTAATTTTTCAAGCCAAACTTGTGTTAATTATTGGAGCAGTTTCGCATCGTTATTGCTAAAATGAACTTCGTAAATTTTGTCAAAATAAAAAGGCTGGAGATTTCCAAAAATAGATTTTTTACAAAGGTAAGTTCGTATACTTTAAAAATTTGTATTAGAAAATTAACACTATTTATGAGAAGTATGTAATTTTCTGTTTATTGTAGATGTGAAAAAAGCACCGTTTAGTCAACAATTTTTTATTTTTATGTTCTAATAGTTTTAAGTTATTTTTTACATGCTTAAAATGATGCATACTAACATCTGAGTAATTTTTTAGGTGCGTTCGTAATTATATAAATACGTAGCACCTATAGTCGTCGTTCAGTCCGTCCGTCTGTCCGCATGTAACAGAGCAAAAACTACCCAACCGAATAGTCTGAAATTTCAAATATATGATTGTTGCAAAATTTTGTCGAGCCATTTCAAATTTTATGAAAATCGAATGTATAGTTTAATTACAGGGACAGTCAAAAGTTTTTCTTTACATTACGGCCAATGGGAAAAATTTTTGCAAGTGCATTTTAATGATATTACAGCCTTCCGAATGGTCTGAAATTTTAAAGATATAATTGTTGCAAAATTTTGTTGAGCTATTTCAAATTTTAGGAAAATCGGATTCATAGTTTAATTACAGGGACAGTCAAAATTGTTCCGAAAAAATTACTGGAAGTGCATTTTAATGATGTATCAGACTATGCACTTTATGAAGTGCAAAAAATTATACATTCAGTACAATATGGGGTGCAAAAAATAATTATAAAACTAGTTATAGTACGAACGCGCCTCATTTGCCACGTTTGACGAGCAATTTCCAACTTGTTTTTTTTAAATCAGAGTTCTTGAGCCACAAAGGGTTAATTATAAAGTTGCAATAATTTTTTCATTATTATTTTATTATATTATTTTTTTTTTGTCAATTATGCGATGTAAATGTTATTTGTCGTGAATAGAATATGTTTTTGAATATGATATTTGTTATGATTTAAATATGTATTCTTCTACTAAAGTATTTTAGGAGAAAATACATATTTAGCGCTAAACTGTTTTCCATATAAACCAATTAAATTAGCTGTAGTTTTCTACTTAGGTACAAGTATTTACCTTAATGAAAACAAAATTGAAACTAAAAATTAACTTTTTGTGGCTGTAGATGTAAGGCTGCGCGCAACAGTTGTATTAAAATTGTATCTAATATTTTCAGTGTCAATTTTTTTAAAATTCATTAATACTCAGATTAGTCTTGGAATATAATAATT
The DNA here is from genome assembly GCA_963932465.1 of Maratus speciosus. Taxonomy (NCBI): domain Eukaryota; kingdom Metazoa; phylum Arthropoda; class Arachnida; order Araneae; family Salticidae; genus Maratus; species Maratus speciosus. The sequence goes on from OZ010787.1 coordinate 576,430,073, forward strand.
AGCATGTAAAGAATGCTGAAGATTTTATTTTAATCGGATAAATCTGAAAAAAAACCCTGTAATATAATATTTAACGCTAAAACATTTTCCACATATACAAATACAATTAGCTGTAGTTTTCTATTTAGGCACACTGTAAAAAACCACTGTAAATTTGCCAGAACAAACTCGATCACAGTGAATGTGCTGTATCTTTCTTTGGTTTCCTGACTATTGTAACATGGAAAATACAGTAGTTGCGTAAAATTAACAGCACAATGTGCTGGCAATTTGGACGCATTTTTTTACAGCACAAACTGCTGGCTTCCAAATTGCCAGCACATTGTGCTGTTAATTTTACGCAACTACTGTATTTTCCATGTTAATATAGTCAGGAAACCAAAGAAAGATACAGCACATTCACTGTGATCGAGTTTGTGGGCGAGATGAACAGTACTTTGTACTGTAAAAATGTCGTTTTTTTTTTTTTTTTTACAGTGTATAAGTATTTATATTAATGAAAACTAAAAATTGAAACTAAAAATTAATTTTTTGTGGCTGTAGGTGCAAGGCTGCGCGTAAAATTGTATCTAATATTTTTAGTGTCAAAAATGTTTTTATTCACTGATATGCAGATTAGTCATGAGATATCATAATTAGCCTGTAAAGAATGCAGAATATTTTATTTTGATCGAATAAATCTGAAAAAAAAAACTGTGATACAATATTTAGCGCTAAAACATTTTCCACATATATACAAATACAATAAGCTGTAGTTTTCTATTTAGGTATAAGTATTTACTTTAATGAAAACTAAAAATTGAAACTAAAAATTAATTTTTTGTGACAAAAATGTTTTTATTCACTGATATGCAGATTAGTCATGAAATATCATAATTAGCCTGTAAAGAATGCAGAATATTTTTTTTTTTGATCGAATAAATCTGAAAAAAAAAACTGTGATACAATATTTAGCGCTAAAACATTTTCCACATATATACAAATACAATAAGCTGTAGTTTTCTATTTAGGTATAAGTATTTACTTTAATGAAAACTAAAAATTGAAACTAAAAATTAATTTTTTGTGACTGTATGTGTAAGGCTGCGCGCAACAGTTGTATTAAAATTGTATCTAATATTTCAAGTCTCAAAAATGTTTTTATTTATTGATATTCAGATTAGTCATGGAATATAATAATTAGCTTGTAAAAAATGCTGGAGATTTTATTTTAATCGAATTAATCTTTAAAAAGAGACTGATATAATATTTAGCGCGAAAATATTTTCCATATAAACCAATTAAATTAGCTGTAGTTTTCTATTTAGGTATAGGTATTTACCTTAATGAAAACAAGAGATTGAAACAAAAAATTAATTTTTTGTGGCTGTAGGTGTAAGACTGCGCGCAACAGTTGTATTGAAATTGTATCTAATATATAAGGCGTCAAAAATGTTTTTATTCGTTTATATTCGGATTAGTCACGGAATACAACAATTAGCCTGTAAAGAGTTACGAAGATTTTATTTTAACCGAATAAATCTGAAAAGAAAAGGCTGTGATATAATATTTAGCGCTAAAATATTTTCCATTTAAACAAATTAAATTAGCTGTAAGTACTTAGATATAGGGGTTTACCTTAATGAAAACAAAAAATTGAAACTAGAAATTAATTTTTTGTGGTTGTATGTGTAAGGCTGCGCGCAACAGTTGTATTAAAATTGTATCTAATATTTTCAGTGTCAAAAATGTTTTTATTCTTTGATATTCAGATTAGTCATGAAGTATAATAATTAGCTTGTAAAGAAATCTGGAGATTTTATTTTAATCGAATAAATCTGAAAAAAAAAAACCCTGTGATATATGAAATAAATGTGTCAAAATTTTCGAAATTTCTGTATTTTAAAACTGATGACTTCCCTTAAGGTGTGCTAATTGCTCTTATGACGTTGCAGTATCATATGTGTCAGAAAAATATGGTAAAATTTTATAAATCAGAAAACTGAATAGCTTCCTTTATGATTAAATATAAAGTTTTAAGATGCTGTTTTTTTCTTCGGCCACGGCTTACAGGGCTCCCAAATGGTCCGCCAACTGAATACCAATAATTTTTAACAGAAAATTTTATGGTAGGTTTGCGCTAGAATTAACTGTCAAAGGTGATTCCGGGGCGGTTTGTAAAAAGAATCTAAAAAGAAAATTTTTCTAAAATAATATTGGTATTCAGTTGGCGGACCATTTGGGAGCCCTGGGCTTATTAGATGGCGAGAATTTTTTGTGATTCGATTTTGCAGGATTACCAGCACTAAATCTTTTTAAAAAATTCTTATCTTGTTCTTAAACAAGTCGAAAATTGTACGCCAAACGTGGTAAAAGAGGTGCGTTCGTACTATAACTAGTTTTATAAACATACAGATCTTGGTGCAATAGCTGTTGCACTCTCATGCAAAAATGCATGAATACAAAATTTATTGCTATTATATATATTAAATTCCGTAATACGGAAATAATATGATTCCATGTTAAATAGGACGCAATCAACATGGCAACCTAGAATCATTACCTATAATGGGATATCATTAAATTAATTACTTATGATAGGATTTAATAGAATGAAGAAAACTTTTATTAATACCTTTTTAAGTTTTGATTCGACTTTCGTAAAATTTGAAACGATTCGACAAAATTCTGCTACGATTATATGATACATATTAAATTTGAAACCATTCGGTAGAGTAGTTTTTGTACTGTTATATTTGGATAGACGGGCGGACCAGATGACGACTATAAGTGCTACATATTTATTTAATTACAAATGCACCTAAAAATATTGTCACAAATCACAGTGAGACTAACATGAGAAGTTCTCGTAGAATATAAAATGTGTATGTGTTAAGATTCGGTTTTTCAAATTATTATTTCATAGTCGAACCAATGAACGCAGTTTGGGAATCCTTATAATTCTTATGGGTAAGCTCTTAGAAAGTTGACTTTTTAAATAGAAAATATATCTGAAAAAACACTAAATACAGTACATTAATACCGCGTTCATAATTGCATTCATTAAAGTACCGGAAAGGGTATAAAGATATATGCAAATTCCAATGCTCTAAATCGGGAAAATATACATTAATAATTGAACACAATTTATAATATTTTCTTTTAACAAAATGTTGATTGGTGTAAAGAATTTGAAAGGTAATAGAAATATCTGGCATAATCAAGATCATATTACCCGGAATTAAAAATTTGCCGTTTTTTAATTTATAAATATTTTGCACTCCATTTTTTTATATTTATTATTTCTTTATATAGTATTTATTTTCAAAAAATGTTTCTAATTTTTTTAATTTAACTGTTTAACATTAAAATTTTTAAACTTCTGTCAAATTTAAAATTCGATATCTTCTAAAAAAACCTTTTTGCCTTTTTTCTTTTACATTTTTGAATACAGAAAAGAATAAATAATACATTTCCTCGAGATTCACTGTAAAAAAATTACGACCAGTTTTCCTGTAGGAATCGGAAAAATAGTTGCCCTTATCGTACCGGAAAAATTTCCGACCCAGCTCGGAATAAAATCCGTAAAATATCGTTTTATTGACTATTTCCTTTTTCTTACGGATTTTATTCCGAGCTGGGTCGGAAAATTTTCCGGTACGATAAGGGCAACTATTTTTCCGATTCCTACAGGAAAACTGATCGGTTTTTTTTTTTACAGTGTTTGCAAAAGTATTTATTTAAAAAAATTAATCCTTTTTAAAAGAAGAAACTTATTTTTAATTAACGCTTTTATGACGAGAATAATATTTCCAAAAAGTTTTATCAAGATTAAAAATACCGAAGACAATTTAAGGAATATATAAATGAAAAATATTATTAAAAAATGAAAGTTGCGATATTTTCAGAGAAGTTTAGCTATATCAATTAGATAATACAAATCTTTGAAAAATAGATTATGAGATAAACGCATTTAAATCTTTGAACAAGGTGTGGCAACTACAGACAGTGCAACATGAAAAGCATTATATCTTCTGATCTAATTATCGTATTTATATGCGGCTTGCGTCATTTTATCCTCAAAGCTGGAGACTATATTTTAATCTGAAATAGGAAAAATATTTTTTTCTTCGAAATTTCTGCGCCAGGATCACCATAAATAATTTCCCATCAATCTTTCTTCAATTTATGTATATTTTTTCACTTCAAAATTTACTTATGATGAAACTTGAAACATAAGGATGAAATTCTAATAACATTATAACATCTAACATCATTGGAAGAAAACAAAACAATTAAGAAAAAAAGTAAATATTGGAAAAAAGTATATTTACCAGATAAAAAAATTCCCAAAATTTAATAATATGCTTATTGTAACACAAAAACCACTTACCTTTTTATAAATTCTATAACTAATCCCGCAATCTTTCTAATAAAAAGTTTTCAAAAAAGCCAGCAACATAAATATAATAATTAAAAAATCAAATTATGAGCTAATACTTACTTAAAAATTCTTCAATAAAATACAGTTTCACCGATTTGAACAGATTATAGAAACAAACAAGAATATAAATCAAACATTGCCGGCAGAATTAACCAATTTAAAGTTGTGAACTTACCCTGGCAGAATTGAGAACTATGACAACACTCTAGAGGGGTTCTGAACTCTGTGATTTCCAAGATGGGAGTGAATTATTGAAATGAAAAAGAACTCGCCAAAAGCGCCAAGCGACCCCACTTAAGTTTGTTTTCTAAGGGTTTTAGTGGAGAAAGAATTTAATAGTATTTAGCGAGCAGAAAACTTTTTTTTTAAAAAAGGAAACTATTTTTATTCATCAATAAGTAAAGTTTAAAAACTTCATAACAAGAAACCAAAAAAGAAATCCATAGTTGACGAAAGGAACCAACATCGATCGCGTGGACTGTGTAAGAGATACCTCTTGCACAGTAAATTCACATTTTATTTTTTCTTATCTTTTTCATTGTCTTTTCTTTTATTGTTTTACAATGCATATACAAGGTGTTCCAAGAGTCATATCACACGTCAAAAATTAACAAGTCGAAAAATGTATGTCAAACGTGACAAATGATGTGCATTCGTACTATAATACGTTTTATAAGTATTCAGATCTTGGTGCAATAGCTGTTGCACCCTTGTGCAAAAATGCATGAATATAAAATTTATTACGATTATATATATTAAATTCAGTAATCCAGAAATAATAGGACTCCATCTTAAAAAGGACGTAATCACCATGGCAACCTAGAATCATTACCTATCATGAGATATCATTGAATTAATTACGTATGATAGGATTTGAGAGAATGAAGAAAACATTTATTAATAACTTTTTAAGTTTTGATTCGATTTTCATAAAATTTGAAATGACAAAATTCTGCAACGAATATATATATTAAATTTCAAACCGCTCGGTTGTGTAGTTTTCGCTGTTACATTCGGTACGCTGTTATATTCGGTCAGACGGACAGACGGACCAGGCGACGAATATAGGTGCTACGTATTTATATAATTACGAACGCACCTAAAAATTGTTGGGAAAAAAAGGACCTGTCAGATTTTTTGCGTCAATAAACCAAAAATAGTTCAAAGAGTTAGTTAATTATAAGTATATATTATAATGAATTTTAAAGAAGTTCAAATTTCATAAATTCATACAAATTTAACAAATTTTCGCATCGGAGTCAGGGGCGCCATTATGGGGGAGGACAGTTACCTCCCCCACCCCCCAATGAATTTGATATTTTTGACATGAATCATTCCTCACAAGACAAATAAAAAAAAATTGAAATTTCACAAAAGCTAAAATAACTTGTCAAATATGATAAAAAATAGAAACATCAGGGCACTAAATACACTTAAATTTCAAGCATAGAAATGAATAATTACCAATTGTATTTGCTATTGCAACATTCTCAGAGTCAGACAAATTTATCATTAATGAACACTTTGGCTAATTTTTAAAGAAATGTGCGAGTAAAGCTGTATCATTTATTGTATTATTGTAGCTGTAACATTTATACGTAAGTTTTTTATGCTTCTCAGCTGTTCACGACAAAATCATTTTTTAGGGTTTCGTTCATCTGACGAAACCCTATTCGTCTCACTCCTCTGTCTGTCTGTCTGTCACAGAGAACTATATACAGGGTTGTTATAATTAAAGTTCGCCTATTCAGAAGGCTCTAGAGCCGGTTCTATGGCTGCAAACGAAACAAGATTTCACTAGCACGATGTTGAAGAGATGCGCTCTGCGAAAATCGAAAAAAAATAGTTAAAATTTTTGCCGATATGTGGCGCTGCACCAATCTTCATCAATTTCTTCATATATTTGTGATTTCAAATTTATTATATATTTTTATATATATTTGCAGATTGCTTTATTTTGTAAAAAACAAAATACAGGAAATTTTATTTCACAGTTGGTAAAAGTAAACTTTTTCAGATTCGTTATATCAATTTCGGTCAGTCCAAATGGAACACACAAAATTTCACCCAACGCTTGAAAAAGATCACATTTTATTCAAATTTTCGACGAACGACGTCAAAGTGACGTCGGAACTTCGAAAACTTGAAATACCCTTCTAACCACCTGACGATTTAAAACTTGCTGATAAAGTGTGTCTGTGATTTCTTTGACACTGGAACAGTTGATTGTTTCTGAAAAGCATTTGAATCTACGCTTTGTGGAGAACGGTAACTTTGAAAGAAAAGGCACTTCTTGTAAAGTTACTTTATCAAAATAACAGCAACGCAGCTGCAGCTCTTCGAGAATTCCGGAAACTAAAAGATGTTAGACGTGGACCAATGTCGGATCGTGGATTTCACAAAATGATTAAAAAGTTCGAGTAAACAGGAAAACTCGACATTCTTCCTGGCAGAGGACGAAAAAAGGTAGACATTTTTAGCATTGAAGATATTGCTACTGCTGCCGTGGATTTAGCAAGCCAGTCATCATTTGGTAATGCAAGTGTGCCATCTATTGCGAATGAAGTCGATATGCCGATTGCCACTGTGAGAAAAGTGATGCGTCAAATTTTGCGCTACTATCCATACAAGATTCAGAGGGTGCAACAACTAATACAGGGTGATACCGAAAGTCGGCTATCATTTTCACTACAGTTTCTTGCACGAATGAATGTGGCCAATTCTTGGCTCTGGAATATTCTATGGACTGGTGAAGCGCATTTTTATTTAAACGGACAAGCGAACACACACAACTGTCGAATTTAGGCGAAAGAGAATCCTAATGTTGTCCAAGAAGTCCCATTGCATGCAGCTAAAGTGACGGTGTGGTGCGGTTTTAGAGCTACGTTTATGATAGGGCCATATCTTTTTGAGGAACTAACATCCACAGGACCCATCACATGTTCCGTAAATGGGGAAGGTATCTCAATATGTTGTCAAATTTTCTGATTCCCGAGCTGCAACAGCGAGGCCGCCTTCAAAATATCGTGTTTATGCAAGACTGTGCACCACCGCACATTACTAGAGCAGTTCGGACTTTCTTAACAAGCCATTTTACAGAAGACCGCATCATAAATCGTTATTCTCAAACAGTCTGGCCACCACGATCGCCTGATCTAACACCATGCGATTTTTGGTTGTGGGGATTTTTGAAAGATTCTGTATCTAAAGACAGGTGTCAGGCAATCTCTGATCTGAAAGACAGTATTAGACCATATTCGCTCAATCTCACAGGACAGTTTATGCAATGCTGTAGAAAGCACAATTCTGAGAATGGAATGCGTTATTGGAAATAGTGGAGGATTCATTGAGCATGCGTAATGTTATTCTTCGTAATTTCCTCGTTGCCGAGCGACATGTTTTATTTTTGTGATGCAGATTACATCACATGAAATTATATTCATTTTTAGGTATTGTTTGGAGTCATCCCAGCAAAAAAAGAAGCAGTGGGCCATCAGCTGAAAAAAAATGGCAGCCAGCAGTGCCATCAGCGGTAAAGTGCAAGGGTGCCATTACTTAAACCTGTCGAAAAGTGTCCGAGCCGAATGCAGCTGGCCCATCAGTTATGACCAACAGCAGGCCAGCATTGGTATGCCATCACATTGCTTCAATCCGGCACTTTTCCTGCAGTGCTAGCACCTATCCCACTGCTATTCCTTTGCTGGCCCAGCACTTTCCCTTACAAAAATTTCTTATAGAATTCTATAAAAAAACAAAGTATTATATAATTATGGCTCTTTTTTTTATAAGCTATTTTCACCAAGAGGTATAGAAGTGTCTATAATAGAAATGTCTATAGAAACATTTGAACTGCATGTGGTCCCCCTCCCAAGTACTGACCGCGCTCGATGCTGTCTGGTTTTCGTGATTGGACATGAACAAGTGCTTTCAGCATACGCTACGACAGCTCGTAGCTTTCAAGCTCTCATTACACTATTTCACGTTTGTTTCTTTTGTGATTTATGTTCCTAATCATTAAACTGGTATAGAAATTATTCTATTGTATAGAAATCCTACGTATTTTATAAGCTTTTTTTTATTATTGATTCTTAACTGCGTAAATTATGAAAGCCGAAATCCTTTAGAACCTAGTAAAACCAGATTTAAGGAGAAAAAAAAAGTGCGTTGAAATAAAGAATTTATTTATTTATTCATTTACTTATTTATTTTGTTGGTGGCAGTGGTGCTATATTTTTTATAGTTTCAAAAAAAAATTAGCTTCACAGCTTAAATGTGTTAAGATATTCATTTCAGATTTGTGTTCAAAAACTCAATTTCTTCGATATTCGCAGCGCCACCTAGCGTAAGGGTTCCCAGCAATAATACTGCAAAAGTTCGTGCACTTCCATGTAGTGGTGGGCCAGCGCATGAGATAAAATGGATGCCCACCAGAATTTTATCTGATGATTTCCAACAGCAAAGTTGACTGAAGCTGTCCAGCAGTGGTCATGCAGTGGTAAATCATCAGCCAGCACTTCTCCATCATTGCCAGCACCTATCTTGCTGCTGGCCAGCAATTTCCTCTTTGCTGGGATAGGTCAGGCTTTAGAGCTGTCTGATTAGGTGAACTTTAATTATAACAATTCGCAGTTCCTCGAAGTTTGTTGAAACTTTTAAATTTGTGTGCTTCGTCTGAATTGACTGAAATTGATATAATGAATCTGCAAACATCGCCTTAAATATTGGCGCAGCGCCACCTACTGACGAAAGATGTAACTAATTTTTTTTTCGATTTTCGCTGAGCGCATCTCTTCAACTACGTACTAGTGAAATTTTGTTTCGTTTGGAGCCATAGAACCGGCTCTAGAGCCTTCTGAATAGGTGAACTTTAATTATAACAACCCTGTATGTTGGAGACTTGAAATTTTGGATACTTATAGCTGAAGACCTCACATCAAACGACAAATCATAAAATTCTGAAAAAGTCTTGTATCTACCCGTCTGGGCTCTAACTTGTGTATTTTAATCTTTTATTTCTAACTGAGCCCCTAATTAAGTTGAAGACTTGAAATTTTGAATATTTATAGCTGAACACTTGCGATCACACGACAAACCATAAAAATTTCAAAAAGTCTTATATTTACCTCTCCGGTCTCTAACTTGTGTATTTTAAGCAATTTTTCTAACCTCCATCCTTTTCACCCGGGGGGCACTTTTCTAACTTTTGCCGACACCCCTTTGACCACTCTTTCACATTATGCACCATAACCTTAGATATTTTAGTTCCATTTTTTACCGCCAGGGGCCGCTTAACTATCTCGGGTGCTATGGGCGAGATTCCCTCGACTAATATATCTACGGATAGGTTGTAAAACGGAGTTTCGTTCGGAAAGAGGTTTGTTTAGAATAGAGTGCGCCCCCTGGTTGCGAAATGTGGAATTAACAGATTTTGCAAAATGTTAAAGTGTTTTGAAAGGAATATTAAACGAAACCCTCTGTGCGATCTGTGTTCCCACTTACCCACTTGTTTTTTTCTTTTTTTTTTTTTGCCCCCCTCAAAGAAAGTTCTGGAATTGCGCCCCTGATCAGATTGCGGTTTACTATAAGACTTGTCTAAAAGCAAAATGTACCGTGGCAAAAGAAACAAGAACGAAAAATCATGCGTACAGCATAGATTAGGCGTACAGCATGCACTTTCCAATACACTCAGAATACTACAACAAATCTTCACAGTTTACTAAGGTGAAAGATGACGTCTAAATGAACAATTTGGAAAACGCGTAACGCATTTCAAAATCCGATTTCTGCTATCATCATGAACAGTCGTTAAAATATACGATTTTGTTTCAGCCCTGTATATGATATACAGATATGTATGCATACTACACAGTATGCAGAAAGTTAGTTCGGTTAAACGCATAGCACAGTTGGAAATGTCCACTCAGCAATTTCCGCCAATAAACGGATGTTGTTGAGAAATTTTGCGCGACCCTGTATATGATCTATAGAATTTATACATATCATGTAACATTTAAAAAATAGTTACATTTAAAAACGCATACCACTTCCTGTAATTATTGTTCGTATACTTCAATATTTCAAATATTGTTCATTTTCTTCTATAACCAAATTCTTTTGTGTGCCCCTGTAAATAAAAGATAAGTTCTATGCCCGCCATATTCTATAGTAAGAACCTTGTAGTGCACCTCAATGATGTATATCAATTTCAATATGTTTAAAATACTGTAGTATTATTACAATACACGGCAAACGATTTTTTCCCATAGGCCGTAATGTAAAGGAATTCTTTTGAGTGGCCCTGTAAACGTGCAAAAACTAGTTCAAAGAGTTCCATTAAACCGTTCCTATTTCAAAAGCTCATAATGATTTAAGAAATTGTATTGTAGTGCGGTTTGCACCCTAAGATTTGGCAAATGGTAATTTTGTAATTTGGAAATTTTGTAAGAAAAAATAGTTCAAAGAAAATTTGGAGTATTTTTTGTTTTCTTTTGCTATAAAAAATACGACATTTTAACAAGACATATGCTAAAATCTCCTGTACGATAGTCTGTTAATTTTTTAGGAATTTTTGAAATATGAACGGACTTGCGGGACACCCTGTATTTGAATTTCATTAAGGGACTACTTCAGTCATGCGAAAAGACCCGCTCGCTGATGTTAATCCAATGGGAGACTTTTTTAAATATATCTCGTTTGAATTTCAATATTTTTAAATGATTTTTTTGACATTGCATAGCTGAGCTCGATCTAAAAAAATCATTTAAAAATATTGAAATGCAAATAAGATATCTTAAAAAAATGTCTCTCATTGGATTAACATTAGCGAACGGCTGTTTTCGTGTGACTGAAGTAGCCGGAAATTTCACTCAAGTTTTATAAAAAGAAATTGCTCACCAGAATTTTTATTTACAGCTTTTTAACTTATATATTTAATTTATTTTTGTGATATATATATATATATATATAATAAAGATGAAATCACAAATATATGAATAAATTGGTAAAATTCTAAAGATGAATAAGATATGAACATAGCAAAACAGTATGTAAAATAAGGAATTATGAATAACTCACAGAATCATCAGAGGAGCTTGCAGGTTTAATTCATAGTGAAGATGCGTTATTTCATCCAATTTTGTCGGCATTAAGCCTAAAATGACAATATTTAGCTCCTAATGGCGCATCATAAAACAAAATAAATGATAAAAAACCAAGAGATCCAAAGAAAGATACACCTCACAGAAGATATTAAAAATTGAAAAATGATTAGAGCACAATACCTCAATTATATACTAAAATCTAAAACTTCAGAAAGTTGACCCACTATATTATAACATGTGAGGATACAATCAGATTTAATACTATTAAAACATGTGGCCAGCAGTTACTCACTGAAAACCAAAACATTGCTGTTATCTGGTGTGAAAAAGGAAAACTATATTGTAACTAGATTTTTAACAAAATGTTTAGTGCTGCCATCTATACCCATAAAAAAGAATGAAATTAATTGAAGAAATCAAGAAATGACTCAAATTAACATTTCTTTAAAGTAGAATGAAAAAATAGGAATAGACTTAATAAGTACTGAGTAAATATAAAATAAATAAATATATAAAAATAAATAAATAAAAGGGCATTGATTAAATTAACCATTTTAAAAGAAATATTATAAAATAAAAAATGAGTATATAAATAACATTTATAAAGCAATGAGGATTATTTTGAGACAGTAAAATATAGCCTTGTATTATGTGCCAATATGTGAAATATTAATGAAAAATTTATGATGTTGAATGAATGATACCCCAGTTTTTTTTTTTTAAATATATATCCATACAATATATATAAGTATGTATACATTCCCTATAAGTATGTATACATACACATATACATGCTCACACACATATAGACACATAAGTTTTTTCAACTTATTTTAGCATTCCCTACCTCAACCCTCCATAATGGTATTTTGATTTTTGGTTTATTTATTTATTTTTTATGTAAGAGTGTATACTGTATGTAAAACATACACACACACATACTTTTTCTTTTTATATATATATATAAATTTTTGTGTATGTTTTTATAATTTTTTCAGCAATCCACATCATACCCTCCAAAATAGTGTTTTCGATTATACATATATATATATTTTACATATTATATGCTCATACTGGTAAAGAGTAGAAATATATATATATATTACACACACACACATATATATAACATATATATATACATACACATATTTGGTAGCACTTAAATTGATTGCTCTTGGCGCTTCTAGTGTAAACTAATATTGGAAGAATTTAGAATTGCGCTATATTTGGGCTTCATTAATACTTATTTTTACAGTCATTCTGCGTACTTGAAAATATAAGGAAGTTCCATAAAAGGAATTAAAATCATATATTTTATGTTAATTACATACATTATATTAAAGTACAAATTTATTTATTTTAAGAATGGGAACATGTAAATTTCATGAACTAATATTGGATAATTTTGAAATTACACATTCGTTTCGTTGTTAATTTCTTTGGTATTCATTTTGCATTTTAAAGTGTAAAGGAATTTACATAAAATAAATAAAAATCGTGCATCATTATATACTAATTACGGTAAATTGTATTAAAATGAAAGTTTAAATAAGCAGTTTGAATTACAAAACTAAGAGAAATGCAAGATGAATATATGAAGCAGGCATTAATTAATGTGCAAAGGATTTTATAATAAAAGGAAGAAAAAACATGAACTGCACATTACTTATAGAACATTTTCATTCTTTCTTTGCATCGAAATGGTTCAAGTTAGAATTCATTTGAAAAACTGAAAGATCAGTAGATTAAAACGGGAGAAATATTGTTAAACGGTAATTGAGTACTAAAAATGAAAAACGTTGAAAGTACCAAAAAATCGAAAATCTTTTTTTTACGAAAAAAATTTCTCAACCCGGGAGAACTCGCTAGTGAGAATGCCCAATTGCTTTTCTTTTACTTTACATTCATATAATATCAACTTTTTTTGTTTGGCTTAGTACTTTTATTCACAAAATAGGTAAAATAATTGAAAAACATTTTGAAATTTTAATTAAAATGAAAAATGATTTAATTAAGAGTCTTAAAAAAGTACGACTGTGAGAGAAAATCTCATACAGCGAGTTCTCCCGGGTTAAATGCCAAGCGTAACAAACAGGAGAACCTTTGAAGTGCCAACCGTAGTAGAAATAGTTCAAAAAAGAGTAGGAAAATGTCGCTGGTTGAATATACCATACGAAGTGAAGGGGAGACGCTGAAAGTGCAAATGATAAGATGCGCGGCGACTGGTGGTCATTACACAATTTGATCATTTTGTTATTGTTTATATCAATAGAATATTTTTAAGCAAGGTGAAAAATATTAAAGGGGGCTTTGGGCTTGATTGATACCGAAAAACATGTAAATAGAGCTCTCGCTTCGAGTCCATATAAAAACAAAAGTATTCAATGTAACTAATTTAAACTTTCTGATATTTTTAAGGTATGTTTGTAGTCTTATAAAATTATAAAATGAAGTACTTCAATGTAATAAAATAAAAAATATAGCAAAATTTATATAAAACAATTTTTGAAAAAAAAAATTATGAGTCATATAACCATCCGTAAGATGTCTTAACGTTGAATTGACATAAGAACCTAATTTTTGCTTTAAAATGATCAGGAAACTTTACTCTATAGAATGAATTAAGGATATAACTATCACTCAAAGGAAACCTTATTTAAAAAACTCTCAAATTTGAAAATTTAAAAATCCCTAAAAAATACAACTTTTTTTTTCATTAAAAATACTCAAAATATTAAACCACCGAAAATATATTAATTCATTCTATAGATAATGATTTTATATGCATGCAAAAAAAAAAAAAAAAAAAAAAAAAAAAAAAATTAAACGTTGCATCAAATAGTTTTTTTTTTTTTTTTTTTTTTTTTAATCTTACGGATAGTCGTCAATAATCAAGTTTTGAGAAAACGCGACTTACTTAAAGTTGCAATTAAATGGGTGCGGCTTTGAAAGTGATTGTTACATAAATGCTTATAACTCCGTTAAAAATGCAAATATTTTTTTGCTTTTTTTTTTGCACTGTGTTCAGAATTAATTGAATAATCAAAATAGATACTAAAAAAAAAAAATCGATTTTTTGAAAGTTTTCAAGCCCTGAGTCCCCTTAAATATATAATTAAAATAAATGTTTACAAAATATAATATTAGGTATTTAAACACTAAACGAAAGGAAGCTAGGTACCTTCATTTTATAGTGTTGAACTAAGATCCAAAAGGAGTGAAGTGGAAAACTGTAAATACCAGAAGTAGGAGTTTTTCTTTTTTTTCGCTCTCTTGAAAAATTTCCTCTTTTCAGGGATGAGAGCGCTCCGACCCAAATGACCAATTGCTACCACTAAATTTTAATAGTATTTCTCGCCGTGTTTAATGACAGAATTTCTGAGATTTAATAAAGCAAAGAATACTATAAACATTTAGTGGTGAAAATCAACGATTTGGGTCGGATCGCTCTCATCCCTGTCTTTTGGACTTTCAGCGTTTTCCATTTTTAGTCCTCAATTAATTCTGCCACATTTCCCAAATTATTGAACGTATGATATAACAGTTAATCTTCGTAATAGCCAGGGATAGATTAACAAACAATTACCAGAAAAGATAATAAATCGCAGTGCATCGTATTTTAATAACAATGCATTTTCTTATTATTTCATAAAAGAAAAAGTTAAACAGTATAGTGAAAGTTAAAAAGTATAGATAAATTAATGTTGTGTAGATAGATTAATGTAGGAGAAACTAAGACATGTTGACCTATTCACTATTTTCTAAGCTATACGTTGGAATCCATTGTAAAAAAAAAAAAAAAAAAAAATCGCAGTGTGTCGCACTTTGATAACAATACATTTTCTTATATTATATAACAATATAAAAAGTTAAACCGTATAGATAAATTAATGTAGTGTAGATAGATTAATATAGGAGAAACCAGGACATGTTGCCTATTCACGATTTTCTAAGCTATACGTTGGAGTTCATTGTAAAAAAAAAAAAAAAAAAAAAAAAAAATCACAGTGTGTCGCACTTTGAAAACAATGCATTTTATTATATTATATCACAGTAGAAAAAGTTAAACCGTATAGATAAATTAATAATGTGTAGATAGGAGAATATAGGAGAAATCAGGACACTTTGGCCTATTCACTATTTCCCAAACTATACATTGGAGTTCGTTGTTAAAAAAAAAAAAAAAAAAAAAAAAAAAAAGACCAAAAACTGATCTATTAAAGCAGAAATGTCCGCAGTAATTCAATCGTTGTTACGCAGAATTCCACAAATCTCTCCGTTATCTTCAGAAACTATTTAGAGAATTCCAATCAGAAACCTCAGAAAACAATAGATTTCTGTTGTTTTCTACACAAAAGTTTCTGGAATAAAAAAGCTCCCTTTGCTTCATACATGTTTCGGGAAAGGCTTTTCTGATAATATAACAAACCTACCTCTTTCTTAGTTTTTTTTTTTTTTTAATTTGTTTTTCTTCTAAACATTTCTGAGGATAAAGGAAAGAAAAATTTTGAAAAAACGGGGATAACTATGAAGTTAGACTGGATTTTCACATACTTTTCTGAAATATTAGGTAGTGTTTCACAAAAGTTTTCAGTGTATTTATTCTACAGATTTCCCAGCTTTTTATCTCTCATTTGACAGTGTGACTTTGGAATTAAGAAGAAATTTGTGCCTATCACATTTTTTACAAAACTGAATTTAAGAACTGTCTAACTCACTTATAAAGAAAATGGATAAATCCGTTTATTTGCTAGTTAAACCAAGTTTTCGCTATTAGCGAGTGTGAGATCTGTTCATTTATTGACTGTGAAATTAAGATGATACATAGTTCCGTGGGTTTTTGTAGTGCAAATCACATAGCTGATAACTGGTATGCTTGTTGACCACCGTTATTTTCAAAAAGTTTGCTTAGCCTTATTCAATTAATGAGATATATCCCATAAAATAAGTCACATTTTTCCGTTCTAAAATACTGGTAGCCAAAAACCGTAGCATGTGACTTATACTACAAGCATTCATGGAAATAGCCACATAAAAGTTGAATAAAACAGTAAAACCAATAGAACTATCACACTAGTAGAGGTAAATGTACGTCTTTTAAATAAAAATATTAAATTAAATTAACTCGCTTATATAGAACCCGCTACAAGGAGAATGGATAAATCTGTGCCTTTGCTCGTTAAAGCAAGCTTTTGCTATAAGCAAGTTCAAGATGTGTTCATTTATTGACTGTGAAATTAAAATGATACATAAAAGTTGAATAAAACAGTAAAACCAATAGAACTATCACACTAGTAGAGGTAAAGGTACGTCTTTTAAATAAAAATATAAAATTAAATTAGCTCGCTTATAAAGAACTCGCTTAGAAGGAGGATGGATAAATCGTGCCTTTGCTCGTTAAACCAAGTTTTCACCAAGTGGTTAAATAGTGAAGTACATGACCCTGGATATCAGATTTTAAATGATGATGAGATTGTGGATGAGATTCATGATAAAAAAGAAGTTGAAGAAAACGATAACGAATGCTCTGAAAATAAATCAGGTCCATCACGTATCGAAGCCTTTGAATATTTGAAAATGGCTATGAAATGGCTCGAACGGCAGAAAACGCTGATCCTATTCAACTAAAGTATTTAAGAAGAATTAGAGATATGCAAGCATTGAAAAGATTATTTTCGTTGAAGCAAGCAATAATCAAAAGCTTTTTCTTAAATTATAATCTCTGGGGTTCGGAAAATGATAAAACGAGGAAAAAAAATTAATGATAAAAATGTAAACAAAAAAATATATTAAAAAGACAAAAAAAAGATACAAAAAAAATACAAAAAAAATTAAAAGACAAAAAATATTAAACATACCAGCACCAACTAGTGCTGCCAGTCTTAATCTTAGATAGCGTGTGAAGGTTTTAGTATAGTCAGAAACATCACTTAAATTGTCTGTTCAACAGCCTATATGCAGGCAACCTATTATCCGAAATTTTGCTTATCCGAACTAGGGTTGATCCAGACTTGTTCGGATAATCGGTGTTCTACTGTACCTGTTTTCACCCAAAGTAACCCGTTATACATTTTTGTTTGCGTTTTGTTTAGGATTTTGCAGCAGCAAGATTACGTATTCTACGTAATAAAAGTACTTGGGTTGATCCTGTTTCCACATGCATCCCAAACCAATTAATGCATTTAGAGAGCATAGTCTACATGACTGACTCCTGGTTTATAATTTCTCGATTTATCATATTCATCCACTTCAGGTTTCACTAGATTCAAAATATTTTCAATAATTTTGTCATTCGTTAATTCTTCATAACCAATATCATTCTAGTCACAATTAAGCGAATCTGTAATTTCATTCGCAGAAATATTTTCTAGCTGTTGTTCCTGACGTGAAACAAGCATTTTACTCAAAAAATCGTCTCACTCGGGTTTTTGTGCATTTGAATTTTCGTTGTTCGTTTCTGATAAAAGAAAAGAAAAATTAAGAGAGAAGGGTGGCGGTTGATAGGGTGGCGGATAGTTGGAAGTTTACTGTATATTCAATTTTTTTATATAATTTTATTTTTTCCACCGTTTATCCGATTTTACACAATAATAATAATAAAAAATACCTCATTTTACTTACTGATTTTGTATATAATTATATATATATATAGCACCCTAATGTAGTATGTAGCGGCAAAAATCTTCTTATTTTTTTGCCTATGGCAACGAGTGGTTTGTTTATCTAACACATATAATAATAAAAATTTTGTAACTCTGTCTATCTTTCTAAAAAGATGCACAATTAAGAAGTCAGAACAATGAAATTTTACAAACAGACGTATTAAAATACTGCGAAGACAAATAAAGCAATCCGGATTCTAACTAAACTATAGTTCATTTTTAATTAATAAAAAACAAGATAATAGACTTACTATTTACTGTTGCCAAAAATTCAAAACACACAATAAAATTTAACGTACAATAATCACAGCAATTAATTCAAAATATAGTAAATTACAGCTCAGTTGATCTGCGCGGGATCAGCTAGTACAAACATACTAAATATAATTTTCTTGAGTGATACGGCTCAATAAAAAACGTTTGCTTGTTATTTGTATTTAGAGATATAAAGTTCAAAATATTAATTCCGGATTTATTTCATAATTTTCTCTATTTATATATTAAAAAGGAATGTTAATATTTTGTTCAAAAGTGTAAAAAAAAAATAATAATAATTTCATTTTATTGTATCTGGAAATTAAAAATTTCAAGTAATTTATTTCGGATATATTTAATAACATGAGCTCGTGAATTAAAAGTAAAACAAGTATCTTAAGTACAAAGCTAACACTAAGAAGTACAAATTACTTTTGAAAATAATATGGTAGCAAAAATTCTACCATGGGCTCATGATCACTAACGCCCATGGTAGCTGATCTGCTACCATGATTTTAATTACTGAGTTTATCATTAAAAGACAAACTTATGTTTTGTTCGTGCAGAAAATAGAAGTAGTAATTCTTTTTATACCTATATATGATATGTATTTGGTTTTATTTCAGCAAAATATTTGAAAATTTGAGCAAAAACTTACCACTGTCAATGCAATTTTGTCCTGTTTGTTAGACATGTTGCTTCAAACTAATTTTTTTCTTATTTAGTGCTTCATCTGCATTCAAAATTCATAACTAATATTATATAAAGGTCCAATTATTATCGTCATCACTTAAAGTATACATTATTTACGAAATTTCGTGCTGAAAACTAAAGCTGAACATATGGTAGAAAATATGCTGCCATGGGCATCAGATGGTTAAGTAAATGAATAAGAAAAAAGAAAGCAATAAAAGTTGAAAGAAGGAAAAGAAACCTCTTTCATTTTGTCAGGTTCTGAGGAACATCTACTATTAGAACTATGGTTACATATTATTTTTCTTGCTTGTATATATTGTCTGTGTACTGGGAATTTTAAAGTAACACTCTTTTCTTATCTAAAACTTAATCCGGGCTACTGAGTTATACATAGTAGGTAAAGGAATGTATTCTATCAATAGAGAGGGGTTTTCCCTGCTATTAAATGCATACCTGAGATAAGGTGGACAAAAGGATTTCAAGAGAGCGAAATAGCGGACCTTGGGGTCAGAAGGGAAACCCTGTTGATATTTTTGGGAAAGGAAGGATACAGTGAAGGGAGATCAGTTAAGGCACAGATTTGAAGGTGTGTAGTCGCTTTCTTGCGGAGGACGGTTGATGCCTGGAACTCAATGTGTGAGTTCGTTGCAGAGTAGCTCGTGGATAGAGCTTGATTAGGGGTGAAGCTCTTAGAGTATAGAGCTAAGGTGTTGGGAGATTAATAGTGATCTCCGA
Organism: Maratus speciosus; assembly: GCA_963932465.1. Taxonomy (NCBI): domain Eukaryota; kingdom Metazoa; phylum Arthropoda; class Arachnida; order Araneae; family Salticidae; genus Maratus; species Maratus speciosus. The sequence goes on from OZ010787.1 coordinate 576,449,944, forward strand.
TAAAATCTAATTTAACTAGCGTAGGGTGAGAGGGATATAAAGTAGTTTAACAGTACACAGCATGTATTTGCTGTATTTAATTTAATGTTGAACCGGATCACCTATATCCGCGTTCTTAAGTGTAAATAGTGTTTTGTGATTTGTAAATAGTGTGTAAATAAATTGTTAATTAAGTTTAATTGAAAGAGTTTGTTTTCTTTTCAACTATCCTCTCATAGCGTGACCGATATCACGTAATCATATTGGTGGTGGCAGCATATAAATAGTAAAGGGTTTCTTCAAAGTTGTATGGACTTAGAGGAAACCCGACACATTTATTTATTAGTATTTTCAAATTGGGTGAAAAAAAAATCTTATTATAAACTTTTCATCTCTATTACTTTTAATCCCTTTAACCCTTTGTATCACCTCGTTGCATATCTACACCGTGGAACTATTAATAAAAAGGAACTGACATATACTTAAAATAGTGCAGCATCAACTGTAACCGCTTTCGCCGTGGTTGGTCGCCACAGGGGAAAACTTCCACCAGTAAAATAAAATAAAATAATTCCCCTTATTTAAACGTCTTATTCATGCTAAATTTCAGTCATAAATAATGGCAAAAACAGAAATTCATTTTTATTGGTGGAAGTTTCTTTTTGGTGGTAGTCAGGCCCTGCGTTTCCGCCATATTGTGACAACCTAGACAACCTCCTCTCAATGTCAATGAAAAAAATTATAATACCTGGTCATAAGCCACCAGTAAAAACAAATAAAAAATTTAACAGCATTTATCAGAGAAGTTTTTCGTCGAAAAGTCGCTAAATTAAGGCAAAATTTTCTATTCAAAATTTACTGGTGGAAGTTTTCTCCAGCGATAATCAGAAACTGTTGATACGGTGTAAAAAAATCAGCCGCCATCTTGTGACAATCTCCTCAGTTACTTCACTCGCAATTGGTTGACAATACACTATATGTCTCCTCATCTTTATATTCATAACTCCATTATCTGCACATACCCTAAAGTCAATGTTACTTATACTGTATGCTTTAAAAGACGATTTTATTTATTGATACACATTATTATTTATTACAACACAGCACTTAATATAAATTGTTCACATAATATTCCAGAGAAGGTTAATTTTTCATACCAAAGTTTTATTTATCATTTGAGCAGTTCACATCGTTATTGCTAAAATGAACTTCGTAAATTTTGTCAAACTAAAAGGGCTGGAGACGTCCACAAGACTATTTTTTACAAAGATAAGTTCATATACTTTACAATTTTGTATTAAAAAATGGACACTATTTATGAGAAGTATGTAATTTTCCGATTATTGGAGATATGAAAAAAGTACCATTTAGTCAATATTTTTTTATTTTTATGTTCTACATTAAAAAAAAATTTTTTTTACATGCTTAAAATGATGTATTCTAATATCTGAGTAAATATTTTTCACATCGGAGTTGTTGAGTTACAAAGGTTGCATTTCATGGAAAATATTGTCACTTGTCTCTTTTGATGCGAAGAAACTATATAGACTGAGCCTGCAGCACAGACAATCACCTCATCGAGTTCACGGATGAAATTCTAGGATTAGTTAAATCTTGATTCGCATATTAAAACGCAATCGGTCTGCCAAGTCATATCTTGGTGGAAAACACCTAAAAACACGATTTTAGCGGCTGACTCGTAGGTTTATTATTGTGTTTTCCTGCTCCCAGTCCTCCATGTTTTCATACCTTTTGGTGCAGGAAAACACAATGGTAAACCTACGACTCAGCCGATAAAATCGGGTTTTCAGGTGTTTTCCACCAAGATAGGACTTGGCAGACCGATTACATTTTAATAGGCGAACCAAGATTTAACTAATCCTAGAATTTAATCCGTGAACTCGATGAGGTGAGTGTCTGTGCTCCCGGTCTAAAAGTTTCGTGCAGAAATCCAAAGCAACTGCCAATGTCGGAGGAGATGCTATTGTGTCATACTCCATCTGTAATGAAAATTAGAGATCGACCGAATTCGTTTTCGGTTCAAAATCAGAGTTTCGCAGAAAATTCGTTTCCGGCGAAAATGCTGCTAAAAATTTAGCCAGACCGAAACTGTCTGTACTCTAAAAATGTCGTTTCTTCTTTCGGAAATGTTGAACATAACTCACTGATTTGAGCTGTATCGACTCAAATGAGACACAATTTATTTATTATTATGAACTTCGCTGTTTGCAATTATTAGTCATGACTGGCTCAAGACGTGAGTTCAAATTATAAAGCAAGTAATGCATATATGACTAAACTTTCAAGAAGCTTTTCACGTGCGCATTAAAAGCTGCAGACTTAGCAGTAATAGAAAATTTTTAGTTTGAAACCTCAAAAGTGTTTCGAAACCTCTTTGAGAAAGTTCTAGTATAGCAGATGACCATTTACAAAAATCATTATAACAGATAAATCGAAGTATGCCTAAATGTATGAATGTAAACGAATGTATGAAATACCCATGATAAAGCTCAATGTACGAAATTTAAGCAATGTATATCTAAAACATTTTTTTATTAGATGAAATTCGTATAATCAGAAAATCATTCTGTGTCGTTGATGAATTAGTTACATTTTATTTTGTATGAAAATAAAAAGTGTTCGTCAAAGGCACAGAGAGCCAACTTGGGCGACACGTATAATTAATTAATAATTAGGTATATTTAATAAACACGTATAATTAATTAATAATTATGTATATTTACTAGAAAGATGTAAAAAGATGACGGAAAATGAGATATCAAGATATATACAGTGTTCTCTATTTCGCCAAGGCCCCTATACTGGAAAAGTACCGAGAATTTAATTTCTGTATTCGACTAAGAAAAAGCACATTAAAATCGGGCAGTTAGCAGCTCAGATCGTACAGCGCCGTCTTGTAGCGGTTATTTTATTAGTAGCATCAAGGGCGTAGGAACCGGGGGAGCTGGGGGAGCTGTGGCTCCCCGTGGAATATTTCAGATGGGCTCAGCTACCCCGGGAGAAATTCTCGCACCACATCTGTTTACGATACATTGCCGAATTAAAAAATAAAGTACACTTTTTCTAGGAAATTCACACAATAAAATAAACAACAAAGAGAAGAGAGAGGGGGGATGGTGAGCACACTTGTTTGTGCCTTCATCCTTTTTCTCATTGTTTACAACCCTCCCGATTTCCAGAAAAAAAGGGGGTCTTATACAGGTCTACTACAAATTACCTGCACCGATAACATATTTATAAAGAGGATGCCTTTAAAATTGATTTGGAAGAGATTTGTAAAGAATTTTTAAGCAAAACAAAAGTAAGTACTTTAATTTTTGGTAAATGGAAGTGGGAGAAGCCTTAAATTTGAATATTGTATTCGGGATCGCACATAAATTAAGTTTCTATGTATCAAGTATATCTATTAAAAATTATTTTAACTGGATTAAAGTGTTGGTGATCTTTTGATATGCTTCTATTTTATACTACTGTTTGTGAAACGTGCAACACTGGAACCCTCCAAAATGAACGAAATGATCCACGCCACTAGATTTCCGCAATATGCCCCGGCTCCCCCTGTTTGTTCAAAGTTCCTACGCCACTGAGTAGCATCGGATTGAAGATGTACAGACGTACATTTTCATTTTAAATTCTGACCCATAGATTTTGAAAAAAGCCTTAAATGCACGGAATTTAAATTAAATGTCGGTGAGCTCTATTATGAAAAATTAGTGGGTTTCAATGGGAATTTCACCAAATTAGTCAACTATCGCCAAGTTAGCACATACATGACAACTTATTTTGTCGCCAAATTTGCGAAATATAGCTAAATTTGGCGATATCTTGCCAAGGTGGTCAAAATTTGGCTGTACTGTGGTAACCTATTGTGGCTGCTATTAGTACTTTTCAACAATTAGTCATTGTTGAAGCTCATACAGATTTCTCCCTAGGAATCCTAACATAGCCGCGATGAATGAAGCGGTGTAACCGGAATTGTGAGGGACACACAGAGACTTGAATTTTATATAAATAGATGTATATATTAATAACATGGAAAAATTGGACATTTTCGTTTTTGTTTTCGGCCGAAATTAGGAAGATTACCGAAATTCTGTTTCGGTTTCGGTCTTTAAAACTGTTTCGGTCGATCCTTAATGAAAACCCTCCTCCTTATCTTCGTTATTTGAAAAATCATATAAATGCACCATGAAATGATGTATTTTCTTTAAGGAAAAACGAGATAAAAAACGGGATTTTTTTTCTTCATTATATCCGAGATTTACTCCTGATTACCGAGTTTCGTCCAATGAATTTTCATATTGGACCAACCATTTGCTCACTATTTCCTCCATGTCCGAGTTCTACTGTAATTAATGAATTCCTGACGGAGTTCATTCATGAATACCAGTTTCTTTTTTATTTTAAATGTTTTTTGGATAAACAGGAGAACTTTTAAAAAGTAAAATTCTAGTAAAAATTTGAGAAGCAAATTGAAAAGAGTGTCTTACTGAAATATCAGAATCTAATCTATGAAATGTTTTGCATTACATAAGGTTTTTTTTTTTTTTTTTTTTTTTTTTAAAGACAATAATGAATGCAATAGCTACATTTCAGGTATGAATGTGGTTCCTTTATTTTCTTTTTGAAAGAGAGGAAATATCAAAATCAGTGGCAATAAAATAAAAAAAATACAATATAATACATGGTATTTAAAAAAAAAAATTAAATACGAATCGCATCAATTCACAAGTCTGTCTAATGAAAAAATATATATCATGGAATAATATATCATCGTTTTAATAGTTAACATAATTTTCTATATATCCATTACTTTACAGCATATCTTGTCATAAAAATCAGTTTATTAACTCACAATAAAGATAACTTTTCCATCTTATGAGACTTCACATTTTTCTGGTATTGGGGAAATCTTGACATCAGACTATTACTATGAAAATAAAAAAATAAAAAAATTAGAAAAATACTTAGGGTGGTTTAAAATAAATAATTTGTCTGGTAACGAAAATAACTATTCAATTAAAAAAAAAAAATCAATAATTTTTATAATATTCAACTGATGCTTGTTATAACGATCATCGTTTCACAGAAAAAGTCATTATGGTGAGAAACTTGTAATGGTAGGCTTTTAAAAGATATGTATATTCCCATAAGTGACACCCAAATTTAAAATTTGTAAGATTTACATATAGGCTGTATGAATGTATTTTTCGCTTAATTATGCAATAACAAATAATATATTTTTTTAGTACGAAAGTGTATTTTTAATAAATACATTGAATTAAAATTAAATAAAGGGGAGGAGAGGATTGTACTTTGTGTCAATGTATTAAAAAGAGAGAAACAACGTATTTAAAACACAAATGTAAATAATTTTAAAAAGCATATAGCTATTTCGAAGCATCTAAGGCCTCATCATCAGTGCTTATAAATAAAAGATAAAATTAAAATAAACTGTGGCATAAAAGAGGGAGAGGAAGAGATACAGCCAAAAAGGCGCACCTCACATCCCGACCGTCCAAGGCGAATTGAAAAACAAAGTTCACAAACAGCCACGGAGTCGGTCTCACGCGCACACTGGGGAGACCAATCAAAAACCACTCAGATGCTCCGGGAGAGTTCAAACAATGTGGAGAAAATGGGTGGGAGGGGAGGACGAATTAAAGGAAATTAAACCATAACTTTGAAAAATTGGGCGTGCTGGACAAATCGTTAACTAAGCTGTTTGAATTTTTCCATATGTGGTAGGCTTCCCAAAAGTCAAGTTCGTAAATTGATGAGCATTTCTGCATTAATGAGGCTTCGGAAAATTTAAAATTATGATTGTTGGACCAGCAGTGATTAGCAATAGCGGAACGCTTGATGTCACAGTTTTTAACACAAGTTTTATGCTCCCCCAAACGGACCTTAAGGGGCCTTTTCGTTTGACCAATGTATATTTTATTGCATTCGCAAGTTATCTTGTAAATACCCCAATGTGAAAAACTGTCAATTGGATGTTTCAGATTTGAGAATTGAATTTTGTTAAACGGAGTATAAACTACCTTAAAATCAAATCTTAACAAGATTTTAGAAATTTGATGGCTTATTTTCGGAAAATATGGAAGTATAATTAAATTTTTGAAATTTTCATTGCCGGCAGTGTTGACTTTGGATTGAGAACGTTTACTTAGTTTATTATAAATGGAATCAATGATTTCAGCTGTAAAACCTCGATCAATGGCAATGGATTTAATATAATTTATTTCAGCTTTTAGCAAACTGTCGGAAGAACAAATATTTAAAGCCCGATAGACATAAGCGTTGAAGGCAGCCAACTTTTGGTTAGGTGGATGGGATGACAAACGATGAGGGGGTAAAGGTACTGCGAATGGTTTACGGTAAACTGTAGTGTGAAATAAGTTATTTTCGCGGAAATCCATGATATCAAGGAAAGGCAAACGACTGTTATTTTCAAGTTCGGAAGTGAACTGAATATGTTCATCTATAGAGTTCATAGTATCGAGAATATTTGTAAGATTAAGACCATCAGAGTTCAATAATGCAAAGCAGTCATCGACATAGCGGATGTAAAATGGAAAAGATAATTTCTTGAAAAGGTTTAATTCGTAATAGTGCATGCAAATGTCACTGAGGCTGGGGCTAAGGGTGGAGCCCATAGATAAACCATCAGTCATGCAATAAAAATTACCATTAAAAATGAAAGTGTTTTGCGATAAACAAATGCTAGTAAGATGTATAAGCTCATCAATTTCATAATGTGTATAATGAAATTCTTGTAGGCGTACTTTAAGACAGTTTAAAGCACACTGAACCGGTAATAGCTATATGCTTTTTAAAATTATTTACATTTGTGTTTTAAATACGTTGTTTCTCTCTTTTTAATTAAAATTAAATCTTTTGGTATTTATTAAAATACAGTTGAATTCGTTTATAACGAGGATGAAGGGCTCCGCAATTTTTCTTCGTTATAACAGAGCTCACTCAATAAGCAAGTTTTAGATTTTACATGTAATAAGATATGCAAAAACCCATTTGAATTATTAAAACTTATTGAATGATTACACACAGTGGCAGTTTTATACTTCTGAAATAACGCGACTAAATTAAATTAGCAATGCTAACATGACATTTATTTTAATATTTTTTCAATTCTGCATTTATAGTTATAGAAAATTCTATAAATGTTATTGAAGGAATAAGGCTTACCATGATTTATTAATTAAAAAATGTTTTATACTGTCGTTAGCCACATTCAAATCATGTACTATTATAAGTAATAATAAATGATTTAATGATTTAAAAAAGGGGAAAAGTTATTACTTGTTTATATTGCTGAAAAGAAGCTAATTCATTTAAGAGAAGAAATGAATGCATAAATGACCATCTCTACGATATATTTCAACCTTTTTCATTAAAAGTTTATATTATTCTCACAAGTTTCTTATAATCCCATTTGATAAGTAAAAATTTCCCTGGATCGATAGGTTTGAAAACATATCTAAAATTTGATGGTAAGCATTCAAGTGGTGCAGAATCTAAACTGTCAGTTCTATGTTGAGAAGAGAAATTTATAAATTGCGATAGCTATTTTCCTGTGTCAATGACAATTTTAACTACAATAAACATTTTTCTGATTTTTTATTTTTCTAGAATTCTGTAATTTTCACCGAGTTTATAACTGGCGTAACAGATTGCAAAAGTACAAATTATTAAAATGTTTAGATCGAATTATCTGTAAGCCGAACAATGGATGTAGTGCGGTTGTAAGTTGTAAGTTGTCGCAACCCAATAATTGCAGAGCCAAGGTCGCTGTTGGAACAACGTGACGCTGAGAGGAAAGGTCTATGATACAAAGTGGCCACAATTAAACTGAGAGTATTCAGCGTGTTCTTTAGCACAGTCTAATTGCGAGAATGGAGCCAAATTTTGTAGGATTTTTGTACAAAACAAAGGACGGAGGATTCTGCGAAAATAAAGAGCGCCCCAAATCCACTTTGCGATGACTTTTAGAAATATTTTTTTCCCGATGCTCGTCTTGTTTAATCAAACTGTAAAAAAAATTTCGTGAAAAAACGGGAAATTACTGGCAGCAAAGCAGCCATTTATTTCCTTTTTTTTTCACAAAACTTCCGTTTTGGTATGCCTCATTTTCAAGTCGGAAATTTTCCTTTATTCAAAACAGGAAATTCTATTTATAGAATTAAATGTGAGCAATAGCACACTATTAAAAAAAATCTGAATAATAATTATGAAAATTCAAATGATGATGAATATTAACTGAAGCATATTTACAGGTATCGGGTATTTGTATTGTAGTACATTATCGCACCAGTTTTTATTGCCTTGCCTGCACCCGCATTCGGTACTCGCCATTAGAGGTTGAATACTCTAAACCCTACACCATCAATTTGGTTACAGGGCAAAACATCAATTGCAAAAAATTAACTGGAATTTTTCCGTTTGCTCTCAAATGAAAAGGAACATTTCTGTTTGTCTGTCTTCAAAGGAACATTTCTATTTTAACATTCAAAGAGTAAGGATAGAAAGGAAATTTTCCGTTTCTTCTCAAAAAATTTGCCACTTCCATTCAAAACAGAATATTTTCGTTAAAATACAGAAAATTCCCATAAAATCACCCCTATATATACGAATTTTTTTATTAAATGCATTGTACAAAATTTGGTACCATTCTCGAAATTACATCACGCTACAGAACACGCTGAGCATTGTCAGTTTAATTGTAGGCACATTTTTATTAACCTCTAACTGATGTTACCGGTCTCACAGACCACTGTTTTTTTTTTCATTTTTACAATTTAACTTGTAACTTTTAGTTTAACTACAAACACTACCAAAATTTTGTTCTATTTGGAACTTTAATATTATTACCAGAGACTTTTGAACAGATGAATTTTAATTATAAGAGTCCTGTACAAAATGTTAAGTACAAAAACACCATCCTATGAGTTAATCGCGCCTTTTATTCATATTTACACTGCTCAAAACAATTAAAGGATATTGCAGTTTTAGGTGGATTTTGTATCTGGTAAACTGTTTAGCTGATTGATACATGGTCGACAGACATAGTAGGTTATATGAGAATAAATTACACATGTTTGGCAGAAAAAAATGCATTTTATTGCGCATTTGTGTACTAAAGGAAAAAAACACAATTTGTGCATATGAGAAAAAAAGAATAAGAAAAGGTGTTTTCTTCAAAGAAAATCATTTTCAGTAGGGAGTATGGTTACCACGGGCGTTGAACGTTGTCCAGCTACGTTGAACACCTTTGAGGCATGGACTCAATGAGGCTATTAATGACGAGTTGGGGTATTCTGCCCCACTCTTCCAGAAGAGCTCTGTCCAGTTCTTGGAGAGTTTGTGGGGGTTGTTGGAGGCCAAAAACTCGTCTTCCTAGAGCGTCCCAAACGTGCTCGATTGGATTCATGTCTGGAGAACACGCTGGCCATTCCATTCGAACGATTCCTTCCTCGAAAAGGAAATCCTCCACCAGGTTTGCACGATGTGGCCTGCAGTTATCGTCCATTAAAATGAAGTTATCTCCGATTGCTGCAGCGTAAGGGACTACAATAGGTCTGAGGATCTCATCCCTATATCGGCGACCAGTCAGAGCTCCATCTCGAATGATGTAGAGGTCAGTGCGCCCGTCAATGGAGATGCCACCATACACCAACACTCCTCCACCGCCAAATCTGACACTTTCGTGCACGAACGCAGGATTATTCCTACTGCCACGGTCCCTCCAGATGAAAATACGCCTATTATCCGGATGCACAGAAAAACGGGACTCGTCAGAAAACAGAATATTGCTCCATTCATTTCTCCTCCAGTTGACATGCTCGGTTGCCCACTCCTTGCGGTCGCGACGATGCCTTGATGTTAATCTAACACATACCATCGGTCGGCGAGCATACAGACCTACAGCATGGAGCCGGTTTCGGACAGTCTGAGTTGAAATCGTGGTGCCTGTAGCCGAGCGAAGGTGTTGTTGGAGAAGAGTAGAGTTCATGGTTCGGTGTCTCCGAGCTGTTAACGCTAAATACCGATATTCATTGGGCGTTGTTGCCCGTCTACGACCTTGCCCTGGTCTTCGGCCTGCACATCCACTCTCCAAAAAACGGTTCCAGATCCTGGAAATGACACTTTGTGACACTCCAATGGCTTGCGCTACTTCGGCTTGAGTTTGGCCCCCTTCTAACCTACCAACAATTCTCAAAGCTTCTGAATCTGTCAAATGACTTCGCTGAGACATCGTACTCATCGAAACAAAGCAATCACTGAATGCCGATCATCCTTGTCTTCATTCTCTTTTATCCAGTTCAAAGTCAAATTTCATTCGCTGCCGCTGAAGCGACGTTTTTGACGTCGAACTCAAAATTTGCATACTCCACAGTTTGAAAACCAGAAAAATTTGCATTTGTGATTCTCTTCTTCTATTTTCGGCAAACAAAATTTCGTTTATATCTTTATTTTATATAAAACTTCAAATATCCTTTAATTGTTTTGAGCAGTGTAGATGGAGCGGTCCAACAGACCGCTTCCCAGTAGTTATGTGACAATTTCTGTCACATCAGTTAAAGGTTAAATATCCACGTGTACTCTAAACTAAGATTTTGTTTAATAAATAAAAATTGATATTTGAACGAGACTGATAGTTTGAAGGGTCAAGAAAACAGAGATGGGCACTGTCGGCCCAGATCCTTCTTGGATTGTACAGCCACAGAGTTTAGTTTTTTAGTTTAGATAGTTTGAAGTCTGACCTGGTTAATTAGACACTTTCAGAGTATATCACTCCATTGCCGGTATTGTTAACTCCCCGTTTCTCAGGAGAACAAAGTTACGGGTTCAGACAACAGTGAACACATTTTATAACAGAAATTTTTAAAAACTTTTATAACTTTAAATTAAGTACAGCAGTTTTTAACTTAAACTGCGGGAATTACAATGCGTTGAAAATTATACCTTCCACATCAAAATCATAATATTTCTATTGAATAGAATATTGAACATGTTATTATACATTAAGGTATTATTATACACTAATTATATATATTACGATATTATTACACTTAAAATATCATTAGAATATTAAATAATATTTTGTTCAAATTATAAAACTCTTATAGAAGCAAATTATCATAAACAAAATGTTATAGCAAATATATTTCAGGAGTCGATCCAGGCAAAATTTGGGGCCAATTTAGAGCCGTTTCAAAAAAATCTATTCAATAAAATAGGCCTCTTCACAAAATTCCTTTTAATAAAATAGGCTTCCTTCGGAACATTCTTTTCATAAAAACTGTTTCAAAATGTGTAATTTGTAAATAAAACCAGGTAACGAAAAACGGAAACTTTAGCAAGGGGATATAAAGAAGTTTTTGTTAAAAAAAATTCTTGGTTCGAATTTGAGTAACTGGATTTCAACTTTCGTTATAAAATGTTATTTTTCATAAAAATATAATAAAATTCACAAAAATGACTTTTACTTTTCACAAAAACGGCCCCAAAAATAAAAACCTGCATCGACCCCTGTATTTGCAAAAAGGAAAGCAATAGGGTAAGGTGGTGCAAGAGTGCGCGGTGTACAAAAGTACGCCTAATACTAAAACAGAGTTTTGCATTTAGCTACAGTTGTAAACGATGTAATGACATGATAAGTTTATGTCGAAAAAGAACTGCGTATTTTGACGAAATGTTTAATGATTTAGAAGGGAAAAGGTGATTTTGGCCTTCTCGTTATGATTTTTATAATTTTTGAAAACAGGATTGTAATAAAGATTACAAAGCTAATTTACTTGTTTTGTTTTTTATGAATAAGATTATTATTGTACTACCTATCACCTAAATGATTTTGATTTGTTTATTAATAGATAACATTACTGATGTTTCAAATATATTTAGTGACGATAGTGCAAGAGTGAGAGCAGTGCAAAAGTGTGCAAGAGTGCACACCTGCTTTTGGAAAAACTGCTACCATTGCTAAAGCAGGATTTAAAATAACGGCCATTCAAAGATGACCCTTTTATATGTACTGACTTTTCAGCAAGCAGCGTCACTGGAAGACCATTATAATCTAAACTTGTTTAACCTCATATGTCAGTTGAACCACAGAAAACTGAAAATAAGGGAAAACAGAATTGCTTTCAAGAAAAATTGATATTTTAGAAAAGGCAGAAAAGCTATGTAAAAGAAAGACGCACGCTCAAGGTGAAATAAACCAACTTCGGCCTCGCAAGGTCTTCGGCTTCAACAACTTCATCTTACGTCAAATTAACAGAGTTGTCACCGTATCCTGAATCGTCTGTGCTACGATACTATAAGAGGAGCAGAAAGTCTGAAATTTTATGCAGTTCACCGCACAAAAGGCAACTTGAGGATGACGCTGCCGAAAAAGCCAAAACACTTTACCATAAAAAGAGTATAAGTAAACCCATGAAGCCAAGAACTGCACCAAAGAAAAAACTGTGGGTATGTCCAGGCTGCTCAGAAATCTATAGAGAACCCAACTGTAGAGGATTGGATGGAGTGCATTTCTTGCAGAGACTGGTGGCACAGACTACGCAGATCGTGGTTACTACAAATGTGGCATTTGTAAGTGAAACGCTTCCTTTTTAGGTAGATTTTGTATGAAATACTACCCATTGGCGTCGTTCCTATGTAAGAATTTCTGAAAATTTTTTGCAGATCTACACCGATCATGACCACTAGAACCCAAAACCACCCTCAGTAAAAAACTTTATCTATCTATCTATCTACCTATCTATCTATCTATGTATCTATCTATATATATCACTTTATTCTAAACACGATAACTTCCACAATTCTGCGCAAATATCTTCCAAACTGATACATAAAATCAAGGGGCATAAAATCTCGTTCAAGTTCGTTAATGGGCAAAATCGGACCAAGGGGGTGGAAATAGGGAGGGGTTTTGTGAAAATAGAAAAAACCCCATAACTTCTTAAATTTTGTACATATCAAATCAGTTTAAAGTTTTTATTACTCCTAAAAATAGGGCCAAAAATTTATGCATCACAGATTTTTGATAAAATTAAAAATGGGCTCAAGAGGCACAAAAATAGGGTTTTTGGGAGAAAGAAATTCATAACATCGTCAATTCTCAAGATATCAAATTCAATTAATTTTATTATACATCTCCTGAATATTATCTACAACTTTTATATGCACAAGTTTTTGATAGGACCAATTCGTACCGCAAAAAAGTTAAAAACGAAAACAAAAAAAGGGGGGTGAAGAAGAAAAATTTCCATAACTCCGTCAATTCACAAGATATAAAATCCCCATGAATTTAACATATATCTTCTTAATATTGTCTTCAACATTTATACCGATAAGTTTTTGATAGGACCAATTCTTACAGCAAAAACAAATTAAAAATACATAGCGGTTGAAGAAAAAAATCATCTTATTAAGGGTGTATTCAAATCCAAACTGCTTATTTTCTGACTCATTTTTAAATTCATTTTTGCTCTCAAACGCATCCAGTTAATAGATTCTCTTCTTCAGGAACTATATAATGTACCGTAATGATCGATTTTTTTTATAGAGGCAGAATATATTTCAAAAAATAATGTCAAAGTGGGCATTTTGAACAGAAATTCCCGAAGCGATTGTGTCAGAAAGAAAAATATTGCCCTACTGAGAAAATAATTGTTTATTAATCAAGTTTCAATTAATTGAAAGAAAAACAAGAACACATGCTGCTTATAAATCTTTTCAAAAATCACGTCAGCAAGTTTCGTATTTTTTCTATTAAAAATGAATCTGAAAATGTACCAGAAAATTTCGAGTTGTTGAGCATGGAAAACTATTTTTTTTAATGCCGCCTTAACATGATTCTGATAAAACCAGCTATTATATAAAAATGAAATAAAAACTCGTCAAAAGCACCAGGTAAAACTGTTAAAGTGGATTTATATCTAACCATGATTTAGTTTTTGTTGGAGCAATTAATATACTTAACTTCGAAATCTACCTTACCCTGTAGGCCGGGCCGGCAGGGATTTTTTATATTGCGCATAAGTGTCCTCAATTGTTGTACAAGATTGTGTATTTAGGAGGATAATATTTTTGCAAATAACATCGAAAGTATTTCTTATAAGTTGATAAATGCAATATTTTTGTTAGCTTGAGGGTGTATTCCAGTCCAAACTGCATATTTCCTGATTTATTTTTAAATTCAACTTTGCTCTCAAACGCATCAAACTGGCAAATTCTCTTATTTAGAATTTACATAATGTGCGGTGCTTGTCCATTTTTTGATAAATGCAAAAAATACTGTCAAAGTTGGTGTTTTGAACTGAATTTTCGAAAGTGGGAGATCTGGGAATGAAAAAAAATGATCATACTCGGAAAATAATTATTTAAAAATGAAATTCTAATTGATGGAGCGAAAAATAAAATCACACGGCCTCTTATACATGTCTTCAAAAAACACCTCGGCAAGTTTCATGATTTACTTTTAAAAAGGAGTCTGAGAATGTCTCAGAAAATTTCAAGCTGTTGAGGGTGGAAAAATATTTTTTCGAATACACACTTAATGATCTAAGATTATAAATAAAATATAACATCATCCCTTAAAACCTTGAAGGGCGGTGGGATATTATATATCCCACTTAATTTTAATTCCCAAATGCCACAATGGCACCAGGATTTTTGGAATATAATTTCCCTTTTATAAATTGCGTGAAGAAAAGCTTTCACTTATTTTTTAACAAAATGTTCGGAAATCCTGGTGTTAGACTATCATTTCAACATTTTGTAACAGAAGTACTTTGCCCCTGAAAGGGTTAAATCACTTCATTTATTATTATTTAATGAAATAGCTAAAGTGCGAACTCATGCACTACCTTACCCCATAGGTAAAATGAATGTTGCAAAATGTTAGGTCCACCAAATGACATATAATTATAAAATTTGTTTTAACCTCTTCACTCCCAGGACGTACGCTGCGTACGTCCTGTCATTTAAGTAATCGGTGACCATTACGTACAGTCGTGGAAAAAAAAAGTAAACACCCCCTACTAACTCCTCAACAAATCATCATAGAAGAAAGTTACTGGTACCGAACGATTGGAAATAAAGTCTACTTTTAAATGATGTATATAGAATTTTCTTAGGGGTCATCTACATATTAAAACGAATCCTAACTTCATTTTTTTCAATAGCAATACCCAATTTTAACGAGATATTTCAAATCTTCGGTTCAAACTGTGCCTAGACACCAAATTTCAAGTCATTTGAATGATAAGTTTTTGAATTATAAACATTCAAAATTTAGTGCTTCTAATGTTAAATTATATTTTCATATTTTTATTTATATCTCCCGAAATTATGCTCCTAATGTGCTAATTTTTTTGTGGTAATAATACTAATATACCCAAACATAAATAAGCTGATTTTGCAATTTTTATAATTTTATGATATTAATTATGAATTATGAAATTAATATTCGAAAAAATTATGAATTGCAACCCACAATTTTTTTGATGGATTTAGATTTATTAAGTCCTGCTTTATGGAAATTCAAAAATTTCACATTTTTCTTCCAAGTAGTTTTCAAATTATGCTTAAAAAACGGCAAAATGATGGTTTAAGGGGCCGTCTATGATGGAAGTGAGTAGACATTTTGAAATTTATTCTGCCGTACTGTAATCTAACATGCTTCATTGACTCCTTGAGTGGCGCTTAAGGTGCCTTGCTCAAGGAAGCGGCTCTCTCGGTTAACAATCCAGTACGGAACTTCAATTTGGATACAGCCCTTAAAATACGCTCGTTTTAAAATAATTAATTTCTCGGAAACTTATGGTACGAATTGCATAAAAATTCGTTTTTAGGCTAATTGAAAGGTGTAGAGTTCATTTATGCTGTCAGAATTGGGCACTGCTATTGAAAAAAACAAAGTTATGGTTCGTTTTAATATGTAGGTGGCCCCCTAAGCAAATTTTATATACATTATTTAAAAGTAGACTTTATTTCCAATCGTTCGGTACCAGTAACTTTCTTCTACGATAATTTGTTGAGGTGTTAGTAGTGGGTGTTTACTTTTTTTTTTCCACGACTGTACATCAGTACGTTCACTAAACATCTTACGTCATTATAAGAAAGAAAATAAGCTTTAGATAAGCTTTAAGAAAGAAAATAAGCTTTAATAACAAAGAAAATAAGCTTTAGATTCCAAGCACAGATCGAAAGAAACGTCCCCAAAAGCGATGCCGTATTTGTAAAGCTAAACATGTTAGGAAAGATACTCGGCTAATGCGTTCTGGTTGTGAAGATTTTCCAGTACTGTGCAGTAGAGGTCATTTTGATCAATATCGTAAATCTTTAAAATAAATTCCTGTTTTATGTATATACTGTACGTATGTATATCAGTGTATGTATATAATGTGCAAGTTTTATATATTATTTTATGCGTATTATGATATTCTTGTAAATCCTTTAACGACCTTAAATTCATTACTATTATATCACGGAAGTTATGAAATGATATATGACACAAACATTTTACATCGCAAAGCCTTCACCAGCGAAATTAAGCCTGGGAGTGAAGCGGTTATAAGAAAATTTTCCTCATTTTATCACCATCACTTTTTAAAATTTTTTTTGGCCATTGAATTAATAAGTTTTCGCAAGTAGTGCAAGATAATAAGTTGCTGAAACGAAATTGCTTGTGAAATTTTATTGATTTCCACCAGCATATCCAGCTGTTGCCAGTATTTTCCATATGTGTTCTATGTCGTTTTAATCAAGACAAGGTTGGCCAGACAATAATCTGAACACCACTGGATAAGAACCACTCAAACATGGAATTTGTAGTGTGAATAAGGGCATTATTTTGGTGAATCAAAAAATGTGGTTATCGACATATTCGTAACAAGCGGTTATTTAGAACTTTTTAATGATCTCTAAGCTTTCATGTGATTATTCAAAATATTATATATGTTTTTCCTTGTCATCCAATGCCTGCCCGAACCATCACGAAATCTATGTTATGAATGTAAAGAATGTAACTTTTATTTTCGTGTTTTGACCATCATTTTGGAAAATTTCATCAGTGTGCGTCGTCTTCGTTTAATATATATATATATATTAGGGTGGGCCGAAAAAAACTTTTTTTCTTTTTTTGATTCGCTATACCGCGAAAAACTTGTGTCTAGGGTAGCTTAGTAAAATGCAATAACAAAATAAATAAATTTTTACGTTTGGCGGTAGCACATCGGGCTTAAAATTTGAGAAAAAACACGATTTTGATAATTTTTCTAATAAATGGAAATAAATCAAATAACTTATATAACAAGCAGCTATAGACATATTTTAGTAGAAAAGAGTATAGGAATGATAAATAAATGAAAAAATAAATACATTTCGCAACACATTGGCAGCGGATTATGTTTTAAAAAAGGCATTTTTTTTAAATGACAAATTTTCATTGAAATAAAAACTACTTTTCTGATTGTACTATTACCTGATCTGATTACCTTTATCTGATTGTACCTGCGTGTAATTTCACTTTGTAATAAAATATAGTCCTTTACTTGTCTTTACTATCTTTTGGAAGTTTGAATTAAGATTTGCTTGAAAAACTAGGCACTGAAGATCCCGAGAAAAGTGTCGTTCTTATAAAACCATCTCTGGACCCGAAGACTTTTTGTGATGCCTCGGTTACCAGCTTCACGCACCGCTCTACTGTTTGGGATTGACATGGGAATTGGTCGAATTTCCACTGGGCCGCATTTTCACCTGATTCGACCTTAGACCAAATCTTTTCGTTGGTGGCTGTTCTCAGAAAAAGGTGGTGGTGATAGTGTAGTAGAGTTCCAGTGAATCATTTCGATGTAGTCTGCATCTAGAAAAATGATTTTGGATGTTTGAAAGCACCTGATTGACTTTCTTTTAGAAGCTAAGTTTCTAACCTTTATAATTCTTCTGAAACATAACTCTCGTATATGATCCCTTTTATCTACTATCATACTCAAAAGCAAATTTTCTGGATTGGCAAAAAATGCGATTCTCTCAATTATTGGGTCAATGACCGTCAGCAAGTTTTCAGAGAGGACTTTTGACGATTTTATAACTTTCAATACATGTTCCGGCCCATTTGTGAAGTATTTACTTTTTTTTATACTTAACCATACAGGTACATAAGACTTCAGGAGAAAAGAAACTATAATCTTGTGTTCGCCTGTTGGATTTTCAATATTTAAATACAACTCAAGAATTCTGTTCTCCGTCGTTACTCACCTTGAGTGGAAAGTGTGCCAGGCTCAGAACAGATAAATCTTCAGGACAGCTCTGCCTGCTTTTATAGTACAAATAATGTCCAGTAGGTACTGCTGATCTTTATTTAAATTTTGTCGGTCAGTTCTGGAAATTCACACTCAACACTGTTAAATTTACCACTGGGAGTTTCTCACATTTCCTGAGCTGCGTGCCAATCGGACTAATGATTTTGGCCCAGTCGTTTCACTGTCTAAAGTTTGAAACAAATGCTGGAATGGCAACTCATTGAAATGTAAGAGGCATACACGCCACCTCTCCCCACTGTAGTGGTCTTTTAAATTCTTCTTCAATGTGAATAGCACCGGTTTTACACACCGTATTAGTAACAGTGCCATCACATCCAATCACATTTTTTTTGTTTCCTTTACGTCCACACTTCCAATTTTACCAATACCATGCATTTGAAAGTACAAGAATTTTAGTTCAATGATGGGTATATTTTTTGCTTTTTCACAGTTACAAATAATAGAGACAGGACACTCACAAACCTCAGGGACCATTTTACAATTGCTGTCTAATGTCATTTTCACTTACACGCAGAGACATCAAACAGTAACAAACATTTTTTTTTTTTAATCTTCAACTCTCTTTTTCAACTTTTACTTTCCCTTATAACGCTTAAAGGACTCCATAAGATTATGATAACTGTCATGATATGCATTTATTAACTGAACAATTCTTTAAGGTGTTACTGTCAGTATTGAAGCTTTATAGAACACAGATTTAACTTTTGGCGTCACAATAATAAAAACGTGAGAAAAATTAACTTACATGTTGTTTGATTTCAAGGCTAAGTTGTAATTTTCATGGAAGCAACACTTGAGAACGTCTTCATAAGTTGAAAGTTTATTCACCGGTAACTGTTTTAGGTGGCCAAATAACGGGCTGTTAAAGTCACTGCGAGTAATTTCTTTGGAAACAGCCATAACACAGCGATAGAATCACTTATTAAGCGGTCATTAATTAAATCAGTCTTTAAGAAACGCGATTGAAACGCACAAGAAGAACACACTGCTAATTATTGCCGGCAAAATTCTAGTGATCAATTCACAGGAACCGTTGTGCCATAAAGCACACGCATGCGTATCGCACAGTGCATTGTGAAGCATCAGTACAAGTAGTATTGACGGGCTCCAATTCGCAGCAGGGCTCGTCGGGCTGGACTGCTACCAGAGTAGAAGGACTCATAATACAGCTCGAATGCGTAATACAGCTCGAATGCGTCAATTTAAGGATAATTTAATTGCTTTGCGCTACCCTAAATGAAGTAATTTTGTTTCTTTTTTTTTATTATAATGTGTTTTTATCTTTCTTTTACAGCCTTTTCACCATAGCAGTTTTTTAACTTTTTCGTTTATAGCTTTAAACAAGTTGGAAATTGCTCGTCAAACGTGGCAAATGAGGTGCGTTCGTACTATAACAAGTTTTATAATTATTTTTTGCACCCCATATTGTACTGAATGTATAATTTTTTGCACTTCATAAAGTCCATAGTCTTTAACATCATTAAAATGCACTCCCAATAATTTTTTCCCATTCCCCGAACACTTTTGACTGTCCCTGTAATTAAACTATACATCCGATTTTCCTAAAATTTGAAATGGCTCAACAAAATTTTGTAACAATTATATATTTAAAATTTCAGACCATTTGGAAGGCTGTAACATCATTAAAATGCACTTGCAATAATTTTTCCCATTCGCCGTAATGTAAAAAAAAAACTTTTGACTGTTCCTGTAATTAAACTATACATCTGATTTTCCTAAAATTTGAAATGGCTCGACAAAATTTTGCAACAATTATATCTTTAAAATTTCAGACCATTCGGAAGGCTGTAACATCATTAAAATGCACTTGCAATAATTTTTCCCATTGGCCGTAATGTAAAGAAAAACTTTTGACTGTCCCTGTAATTAAACTATACATCCGATTTTCATAAAATTTGAAATGGCTCGACAAAATTTTGCAACAATCTTATATTTCAAATTTCAGACCATTCGGTTGGGTAGTTTTTGCTCTGTTATATGCGGACAGACGGACAGACGGACAGACGGACGGACTGAACGACGACTATAGGTGCTACGTATTTATATAATTACGAACGCACCTAAAAATCGAAAGATAACTACTGCTTTTTCAATAAATTTAAAATATTCAAGTGCAATGCGCTACCGCCAAACGTAAAAAATTATTTATTTTGTTATTGCATTTTACTAAGCTACCCTAGACACAAGTTTTCCGCTGTATAGCGAATCAAAAAAAGAAAAAAAGTTTTTTTCGGCCCACCCTAATATATATAATATATATTGGCGTCCCAAGTGATTTGCTAGTCTCATAAGAACTTTTTAATCGAAAAAAAAAAATGCTCACAACATTATATGACCCGATTGAAATCCGTCCGGTTTTTCTATCAGATTTCCACATTCCTTAAACACTGGTTTTTTTTTTTTCACTTTTCTCCTTTTTCTATAGGTCGATTTTTGCAACACATTGCATCTGCAACTCCTAGTTTTCTACTGGCAAGGAAGGTCTGCTTATCGGGCATACTCAGACTATTTTGAAAAAAAAAAAAAATACTAATTAAATTACTTATGCACGTAATAAAGGATCAGTCAAATTTAGCGGCGGAATTACAGTAGAAAGTCTGTAAAAAACTAAAATACTTTCGAGTATTTGGCACGGAAAGACGAAAGCGTCACGCGATTTGGCGAGCACTACTGTTCCTCGCCAAAAGCAAATGATTTTAATGCATATGAAAATTGCTTCTTAATTAATTTTTAGAATGCGTGTAAATAGTATTTAATGAATTTAAACTTAAACAATGAGAGAGTTTAATAAATACATTTTTGTATTGCATATTTATGTTGCTTGTTATCTAATTTTATTATTTTAAAAACAATTTTATATATAAAAAAAATTTTTCATATATTTAAGCGTATTCCAAAATAAAGGCAAGATGAAGAATGCTGCAGTTATTCATTTCAATATCAAAGAAGTCCTTGTTTCCATAGCAACAAAACTGAATCGACAGTGCTCATTTGGACTTAATTTTGAGATTGAAACAATTTTAATTAATTTAAATTTTGTTTTAATTCACATAATTTTATAATTAACTTTCATTATAAATATATATCCTCCTGAGACCTGGCATCCATTTAAATGGATGTTTTGCTTTCGCCTTCTATTGTGTTAAATTTCATTGTAGCAATCTAAAGCCAGTTTGGCATGGTAATGTATGAATCAAAAATCAACATTCAGCTTTTGGATTTTGGCAACAGTATCTACTTTGTTTAAAAAATGGCGTAATAAATGAGTCAAGTTGGAATTCTACGTTCTGCTGGTAAATTTCGTTTTTATGTTATTTTAATTTGTTTAAACTATTTTTTTTTTTTTTTTTTTTTTTTTGCAATTTTAATAGCAGATGTTAATACTTGCCTTATGTTCTTTATAATAAATTCTATTCTTTCTCATACTTTTAGCATTTTTTAAATTATTTTAAAGCGAGTTATGGCCTGAACATCCATTTAGATGGATGTGCTGTAAAACAAAATTAAAAAATCGAAATTTATTAATTTCTTTAAAAACATTATTTTTTATGCCTATTTGTTGAAAAAAAAACTCACATTTAAAAAAATATATGCATTATATTTTGCTTGGGTCTCAGGAGGATATGTATGACAAAACTATAGTTAAATCAAACTAAAACTGACAAAACTAAAATTATTTACATTAAATTTATTTAAACAAGTTCAATATGAAACATTTTTATCTTGAAGAGTATTTGACATAAAAAAAAATGTATGTCAAACTTTATGTATTTGTAAAAAAGCATTTTTTGAAATTTTATTCCATCGCCAACCGGTGATAAATTGCCAAATATCGAAATTTTCATTATTTTTTTACGGACACTCTATCGAGTTTCTGACGAAATTTTTCTATAAACATATCTATCCTCATGAGTAGACCATTCTATATTTTTTCAGATTTTTCTGATTATGCCCGTATGGAGACCTTCCTTGTGAATAATGAAAGTTGCATGTGGAATTTCCTTCTAAGTCAAAGTTATTTCAGAGCCACGAATGTCTTTGATTTTAGTGAAAAAATTACTTAAATGAAAAAAAGCCATACGTAAAATTAAAGAAAAGGGAAATTAAAAGTGGACCTATCATTTTGCAACATCCAAAAATTAACAAATGACTTTTTATATATTTTTAAAATGATCCGGAAAAGTATTTTACTTCTTTACACTCACAGTTTTAGATAAGAAAGTGGACAGAATATGTTCGCAAGAAAATTTACATGTTTTTCGGAAGTTAAATGTTTTTTTGAGGGTGGACTAATCATTATGCAACGCACTGCACAGTCCTCAAATTTGGGGAGAACCGCGAATTCGAGAACATTTAGTCACCTTACTTTTGTCTAATTTGTTTCGCAACCGAATGCAGTGTGGTATGTACTGTTGCATTTGCTAAAGTATGTACTGTTAATGTAATGGTAACGCAATAAAATATGTACTGTTCCATTTCCTAAAAATGTTTTAAGATTTATAGTAAGCCTTATTTTTAAAAAAAGAGAAACATCTCTGATCTTAAGATTAATCACATTAAAATATTTACTCCATATAGCCGTTGTCGTTCCTTCAGTGCCATAGCTTGTACTGCAGCCCAAGTTTCTTCTACTGTTGGAAGAATTTGATCTCTAGGAAGTAAAAATCCACCTTTTTGGCCATCGTCTCTCAATTCTACAACATAACTGAATGGAGCTCCCATTACTCCGTGCACCCAGTCACGAGCACCGCCAGTTACAGTGTCTGAAAACAAAGTAAATATGGGTCCATTTTATTTTTTGTAACATTTGAAACATTAAGTTAATACAAAGTAATTTTATAGGTTTCTCTGAAATTTTCTAAGTGTAATTGAAAGAAAAGTTCTCAACCGGAATTGTACACTGTAAAAAGATTTCCTGAAACGTTATTCCAAATAATGGGCAGCAATGTGTCTGAAATTTTCAGTTACGTTTCCGCATATTTGGGTTAGGTATTCGCAAACGCTTCCGCATATTTTGATAAAGTATTCGCAAATGTTTCCGCATATTTCAGTAAAACATTCGGAAACGCTTATGCATATTTCGGAAATGTTTTTGCATATTTTGGAAATGTCAGTGTATATTTCGGATATGTTTGTGTTCCTTAAAAGTTTCTGTGCATTTCGGAAACTTTCCTGAATATCTCATAATTTTTTTTATTTAAGAAAGTAAAAAAGCATTTTTAAAAGAACTAATATTATCCGATTGAATTTTATTGCATAATAATATTAGAGTTGCTGTTAATCGTTTGTTGCACATACAAAGTCAAATACCTCGTTCGAGATATATACTCTTGTCATGAACCTATGATAGATATTAGATATTTGATTAATGAATAATAATGCAGCACTAGTATTAGTGAAGCACAGAAGCACTGTTTATACATTTTTATCATCTTTTCGTTTTGAACTTATGTTCTGATTCAAAACTTGTGTAATGATGAAATGCATCGTTTATATCGCCAAAGAAATTCATAATTTCACTTGTACTAATGAGTTTTTTACTCATTGTTTATGAATCGCATATTTGTAAAAAGATATTATTGAAAATTTTATTTATAGACCTATAAATAATTCTTTTTTAAAATGCGGTGTCGTGAGATCCATCCTTTAAAGAAATACGTTATAAAAATGTTTAATTTCCTTACTTATAAGTAGATGGGCTTTTTTTTACTTTAAATAATTAAATTTTTATCATGCAAAAAGGTATACTATTATCGGAAACGTTTCCGCTATGGACTGTAACGTTTCTGATTTTTGTACAGCATATACATGTTGAAAATTACGTAGAAAACATATTGAGAAAATAATATTATTAAAAGATATTTAATATTGTCAAGAAAATTTAAATACTTTTTGCAAATTAACTTTTAAAATCAGCGCATTCTACATTACTTTACTTTAATTATGAGAGGTAAAATCGTAAGTAACAGTCAAATTTATTAATATTGTTTATTTTTATCATCTTTATTTAATAACTTTATAAGGTGTAGTATAATGAAAAAAATAGCTTCCATTACTTTAAAGATTTTTACTCCCTTTTAACTTGAAAATTAAGCGATTTTTGAAAATAATGCCGACATTTTTTATTTTCCATATCAGGCTCGAAAATATTTTATTGTTTTAATTTTAATTATATCAGTACTTTTATTATTAGTTGTATTATTACGTTATGGCAATTTTTTATATTTCCTTACTCTTTGAAAAAAATTCTCTTAGTTTTAGTTAAGTTGATCCGCTTTCTTCATCTACCGATTACTGAGAGAAGAGCTTCCGTTTTCACCCCTAGAGTTTGGTATAAAAATTTTAATATTTTATTTTTATATCCAAAAATATAGTTTAAAACTCCTTCAACAAACAAGTATTTGGTGTAGCATCTCTAAAATTAACACATTTCAGAAGGTTATTTTTTAACAAATCTTACAAAATTATTTTCATGTAGAATAAATTTTTAAAATATCAGTCTAAAGTATGTAGGCTATTCTACATTTCAAAGGAACTTTTCGGAAAGAAGTGGCACATACTTTAAATGATTAGCTTATCGGTAAAGAAAGGAATGTGAAATCAACTCACACATAATGTTTCCAGAAGAACCCACTGAATATTTTGTTCCATAAAATTTTTCTAAAGCTTTTGTGGCAACTTCGGCAAGTTCTTTCTGTTAAAAATATTAAAAAAATAATTAGGAATACGAAATATGTTTTTCGTATGCTCGTAACATCGTAGCTGAATTTCTTATTTTAATGATGTATGATACTACAAGAAAGACAAATTATGAAATTTCCATACTGTACCAATTTGCTATTTTAGAAAACTGTCAACACAATATAAAATAAATTTCTAGAAAGCTAAATATTCCATTCAAATGTTACTAAAAATTCTCATTTTTATGTAAGAAAATCATTACTGAATAGGAAAGTGTAAAATACAAGTTCATTTTTTGAGAAGCATATCTCGGCCTTGATGTTAACTAACATTCTAACTTTCAACCCCAGAACAAAAGAAATCACGTAATCATGACATTTGTAGAACGTGTTTGGCATGGGCAGAAAATCCGAATATTTGATTCAAATACTTTACGCGGAAATGAGCGTAACACTTCCGACTTAATCAGTAACTGAATAAGTTTATGTAAGAAAATCAATACTGAATAGGAAAGTGTAAAATAGAAGTTCATTTTTTGAGAAACCTATCTCGGTCTTGATGTTAGCTAACATTCTAACTTTCAACCCCAGAACAATAAAAATCACATAATCATGACGTTTATAGAACGTGTTTGGCATGTGCAGAAAATCCGAATATTTGATTCAAATACTTTACGCGGAAATGAGCGTAACATTTCCGACTTAATCAATAACTGAAGAAAATTCATGTTAACTAACATTCTGTTAAAAGATTTAAAACAGCTAGAGCCCTAGCATGCGGCTTACATTCCCCATGTGACCCAAGTGAGATGGCAACATAATTTAAAATATCCTTACATAAGGATCAGGATTAACCGTACACACAACAAGAGCTTTATGTCATACTAACCCTGAAAAGTTTCAGCCCGAAGTCACCTCTCCTATGACATCAGCACTAAATAAGGACCATGCTTATAATCAGTCGCTTTTTCTTGGCAAAGACGGTTTATATATGTTCAGAAAATAACTACAATGTGTTTGTATATGTGTGATTCTACGCAAATAGGCCATTTTCATCATAGTAATGAAGAAAAAATAAATCATGTCAGAAGTTTCTAAATTTTTGTAACAATACACTAGAAAAGATACTTACTGAAAAAAAAATAACCATCAGGCTTAACCTATTCGGGAATATGGGTTCACACATGTACCTTCAAAAAATGCATACAGATTTTGTTTTTGATACTAGTAAAAAAGAAAAGTAATATTTGCTTTCTTTAATTATACCATTTTCGTAATCATTTATGTAAAGGTAACTTTAAAAACAAAAGTGATGCCCATCGAATAAAATATGTGTAAGAGCCGCCGGTCCTAGAGGGGTTAAGAAATTCTATAATTCTTAGATTTATAAATATTTATTAGAATGAGGGGATGTGAGGGAATGGCAATTTTGTGAAAAACAATTCCAAATAATATTTTAAAGAAAACTTTTGTCCAGAAAAATTAAATCTACATTCTCTGCTATCAAAAGGTTCTAGAGGTTCAATTTTTTAAGCAATGTCACGCATTGGGTAGTCATAAATATCCTCTTTCTTATGCCACTTAAACTTTCCATTGCCTGTAGGTTCGACAGCATTTACTACTTTGACTGATTTGTCATCAGTTTCCAATATTTCTCCAAGATACATTTCAATTTCATGCTCCAAAATTATCCAATCCAAATGCTTTAAAAGCCCTGTTAAATACAAGTCCCCATTATTTGTATGCATAATACGCGAATGCAGAATGCTTTGTTGCCGATGCCTTTAGAAATGTACAGCCTGAATTTCTTCGGTGAATTTACAAATAAATTTTTCCCTGAAATCTATATGCAATAAAATATAGTTTTGTGCTTAAGATGACTTTATTTTCTTAATTGTTTTATATTGATAAGCGACATTTCTGCTGTGTACCAGGAACATTTTCAACTGGATGCTAAAATCTTTCACAAGTTCTTTTGATGAAATTTCTCCACAAACTTTTTTTTTGTTGTTGTTTCCTTGCTGACTTTTCTTTATTTTTTACATAATAAATAACATTTTATACACTGATTTGCTTAAAAATGCCCTTTTATTTTCATCAAAAGCATTAAATTTTCAACAAAAATATCTTTTCTACAAGTTTTTAAAAATAATAGAACAATTCTCTCATATAAGAATCATTCCCTCATAGTGAGGGAATGATAAAATGTACATTATTAGATTTAAAATTTGTAAAAAAACATGTTCTCAAATCTGTTACTGAAATATTTATATTTTTTATTGTCTAACTTGCGTCTTTTAATATGAACACATGAAGTATTATTTCTAAGTATTACATTATTATTTTTTTTTTCGTATGCCACTATTTTATCACTTCGTATGTCACTATTTTATTCGTGTGCCACTATATTTTTTCTTATGTTTTCCCTTCAGGGAAAACTAAACCACCCATTAATACATTTTTAGAAAATAAATTATTTTTATAAATTTAAATGAGGGAATGATAACATCATCTTAACATTTGCCCAATCTGTCTATTAAATTATTCCTTACACACTGAAGTATTTCTCCAGGATGGCTGAAAATTGTTTTACAGACAAGTAAGGCCGATGTTCTCACTACATGTACAATATTTCAGTCTACAGTAGTACCACCTATCTCAAATATTCAGAATTATTAATGAGTGGGGGGATGATTGGAAATATGAGTTACAAACTTTTCTGCCAAATAAAAATTACATGTGCAGACAAAAACAATAATAATAATAATGTAATACATAGAAATAATACTTCACGTGTTCATATTAAAAGACATAAGTCAGACAAAAAAAAATAAATATTTCAGTAAGATATAATATTTTTTACATTTTTGAGTGATAGTAGTTGCATGTGAAGGAATAATATTTTATAGGTTTTTAAATATATGTTTCAATTATTGCTTCAATTTTATGAGCTAATATAATAAAACCATGTCTAAACTACATGTAAAAAAAATACATTAGGTTTTTACTGTTGAAAAAATTTAAATATCCTCCAATTTCATCATTATGGCCTATTTGCGTAGCATCACCCATATACGTAGTTATGTGGAGATATTGTTTGTTGTAGACCAAGAAAGAAAGTGTTAGCTTAAAATTCAGGGAGAAAATAGCTGAGTTCATTCTCATGGGTCCGTTCTAAATAACCTTGTTAATTTTCCTAGAATCCAAAAATGACCAATCAGTCAGCGTGCCTTATCTCAGTGGCGTAGCCAAGGTGTGTGTGTGTGGAGGGGGGAGTCCGGACCCCCTCGAATGAAGGACTGGCTTCCTGAACCATGGATAGAAAAAAAGTGAAAACTGCTGTGACGAAACTGCAATAGACAGATAAAATTTTACGCTTTAGACAGGTTTCGTTTTAGAAGGTATAATTGCAATGTATTCCTTTCACCTGACTCCATGAAATGCATCTTTTTAGACAGATTACGTTTTAGACAGATCCGTTATCACAGATATCTTCTAAAACTATTAAAACTTATTCACTTTGTAGATCACCTCTGAAAAATATAGATGTATAACAGTAAACGTTGTGAAAACGGAACCTGTCTATAATGAAAACTGCCTTAAACGGAAAAAATTCAAAGTACGACAGAACACTATACATTTACAACTGCTAAAACTGAAACATGTCTGAAATGGAACTTTTTCTAGCCCCTAACGATTCCTTCTTGGCAGGTTTTCTGTGAACATGGAATCCTCTCGCAAAAGAGAAACCATTTCATTGTCCCGATGACGGAAGGATAACCGTACAAGTAAACATGCTAATACGGAATTCTGTCTACAACGGAATTTGTTTATGGTTCCAATCGATTGCGTTTTCACAGATTTTACTGTAACTAGATAAAGCGTAAAACTTCTTTTCCAGAGACTTGGTTGAGGTCTGTTGCAAACAATTACGAGAAAAGACGAGTTAATACGCTTCCAATAACGGCATATTTAACATAATTTGGCGAATCTTATAATTCTTCATGTTATAATTTTATATCGATCAATATTATTCAATTACTTTAAATCTACTGGTTAGAACGGAAAAATAACTTTATTCTTGTGAATGTTTATTCAACATTACATTATCAGTTTCAAAATAAAAACCTGAATAAAATTTGTTCTCTGCTCTAAAATATACCAGTGGCGTTATCTTTCAACTTTACAAGCTTTGCGCCAAGGAACAGGATACTTGTATTCAAAAGTGTGTTGGCATGTTCGAGTGAGGAAAATCCTTCGCTAGAGAAAACTTTGACAGATTTTTCTTTAGCCACACATATTTTGTCAAGCTAGCCATCACATGAAGAAGGATAATACATCTCATGACAAACTTGAAGAATATTTCAGGTGATCAGTGTTTCATCCTTGCTTGGATACGTTTCATCCTTGCTTGGATACTTTTATTTCTGGGCTCGTTTATCGTTTTGGGTGTGACATATGTATTTAAACTTTAATCGTAATAGTTTTCTATTATTTTGTTATGTGTAAGTGACAACGACAGTGTTGTGTTGATATTCATAAAATGTAGCCCGCGAGTGGTAACGTGGTCTCTAGTGGTAACGTGGCAGACAACTGGAATAAATGGTACCAGAAATTCATGAACTCTTTGATTACTTCCGAAAAATCCAAAAAAGACGATCCGACGAAAATCGCCATTCTGCTAAATCTTCTAGGTGATGAAGGTGTCTCAATTTTTAACACCTTTAAATTTGATGAGGAAGCTGATAAAAAGAAATTTGATCCAGTGGTAAAAAATTTTGAGGATCACTGCATACCAAGAAAAAACGTGGTTTTCGAACGCTACAAATTTTTCAATTGCACCCAATTAGAGAGTCAGACTTTGGATGTCTATTTGACTCAACTAAAGGCATTGGCCTCATCTTGCGAGTTTGGAGATCAAGAAGATTCTCTCATCCGTGACAGAATTGTTCTGGGAATACAAGACAAATCCCTCCAGGAAAAACTTCTGAGAGAGCCTAAACTTTCCCTTCAACGAGCTACAGAGTTTGTTCGCGCGTCAGAAGCCAGCAAGGAGCAAATTAAATCTATTGGGGATCAAAAATCTGATCTAGATGCAGTAAAAGTTAAAAGAAATAGTTTCCAGAGTGCTGCTCGAGGTTTTCAGTCTCCAAAGAATGGTGTGTTTGATTATTCAAATTGTGGAAGATCTCATAAAAAACGTGAATGTCCAGCTTATAATAAGTTATGTAATCTTTGCAAGGGAAAACATCATTTTGCCGCAATGTGCTGTAAAACTAAAAAACAGTTTCCCAATAACAATAAACACAGAAAAGTTGATCAGATTCAACATAATGTTACAGAGTGTGCCCAGGAACTGTCGAGTTTATATATAGACTCTGTGTCAACAAGCAAAGAAAACTCTAGTGAGACTGTATGGTGTAAAAACATTTCCATTCACAAAAAACCGGTTAACTTTAAATTAGATACTGATGCAGAAGCTAACATATTACCTTTATCTGTATTTAATAATTTTAAGTTATTTGAATATTATAATTTAAGTTAAACTAAAATTGTCGTAGTATCTTATGGTAACTACAAACTAAAGCCGGAAGGCGAGGTTAGTTTATTATGTTCAACAGATAAGTTTAAAAATGTTAAGTTAAATTTTATTATTGTTGATGTTGATTCTAGACCTATTTTAGGATTAAATGCTTGTAAATTGTTAAATCTAATACAGAGAATTGATAATATTGAAATTTCTAGTAAAGATGAAATATTGACTAAGTATGATGAAATGTTTAAAGGTCTTGGCAAGTTTCCAGGTGACCCTTATCATATAGAGTTAAAAGAAAATGTCATGCCTGTTATTGACCCTCCTAGACGAGTTCCCCTAGCTATAATTAATGAGTTAAAAGATACATTAGCTGATTTAGAGACAAGAGGTATTATATCACGGATAAACAAACCTACTGATTGGGTAAATAGCTTAAATGTAGTAGAAAAAAACCTAATGGGAAATTACGTATTTGCTTAGATTCGAGAAATTTAAACAAGGCTATTAAAAGCGAGCATCAATAATCCCATCAAGTGAGGAAATCATTAGTCGATTGAAAGGAAATGAGTATTTTACTATTCTGGATTTGAAAGAGGGGTTTTGGTAGGTTCCATTGGATGAAGAGAGTTCTTATTTATGCACATTCAACTCTCCATTTGATCGTTTCAAATTTAATGTGCTACCTTTTGGTGTTTCATCAGCTCCTGAGTTGTTTCAAAAACGCAGTCAAAAATTATTTAGTGACATTCAGGGAGTAAAAATTTATTTTGACGATTTCATAGTAAGAGGTAAAACTAAGTCCGAACATGATAGAAGACTAATTGAAGTCCTAGAGAGAGCTAAAGCCAATAACGTTAAGTTTAATCCTGATAAACTTCAGTTTCGAGTGCAGAAAGTAAAATATATGGGCTTAATAATTTTAGTAAAGGGTGTTACGGTTGATAAATCTCATGTTAGGGTAATTAATGAACTAGATCAACCTCAAAATAAAAAAGATGTGAGGAGATTTTTAGGCATGATCAATTTTTTATCAAAATTTATTCCAAATGTATCCCAAATTATAGCTCTTTTGAGGGTATTACTTAAAAATAATGTTGATTTTTATTGGTCTTATGAACAAGAGCAGGAATTTGAGAACATTAAAAAGTTGATTAGTTCATCTCCTGTTCTAAAAGTTTTTGATAGCTCGAAAAAAATAACAATACAGTGTGATAGTTCTAAAGATGGGATGGATGTCTGTTTACTACAAGAAGGTCAACCTGTATCTTTTGCTTCTAGAAGCCTTACAGATACTGAAAAGAACTATGCACAAATTGAGAAAGATCTTTTAGCTATAGTTTTTGCCTTCGAAAAATATCACAATTTTGTGTACCATCACAAACCTTTGACAGCAATTGTTGAAAAGCCAATTAGCAAAATTTCTATTCGTCTCCAGAAAAGTCTTCTTAAATTGCTAAAATATACCTATGAGGTTAAATACTTACCAGGTAAAGATATGTATATTGCAGATACATTATCTCGAGCTTTTATCAAAGATGCTGTTAAAGATGACCCCGAAATGTTTCAAACAGTACATTCAATTGCAAAGGATCTTCCAATGAGTATTCACAGAGTAGAACAATTTAAAAAGGCACTTGAGGAGGATGAGGAACTTAAAGAAATCATGAGTTATTGTAAGGAGGGATGACCTCATAAAAAGAAAATTGCAAGTAATTTAAAGAAATATCCGAAATTACAAAATGATTTGCGCCTTATTGAAGGTTTGTTATTTGTGAATGACAAAATAATTGTCCCTAAAACACTAAGACCTGAAATGATGTCCTTAATTCATGAATCTCATTTAGGTATTGAAAAATGCAAAAATAGAGCCCGTGAAATTATATTTTTGCCTGGTCTCTCACAAGACATTGAAAATGTTGTACAAAAATGTGAGAGCCATTTCAGAAAATAGGCGAGGATTTAATGTCTTTTAATGGGATAAATTATGTCATTATAGTTGATTATTTTTCAAAGTAGATTGAGGTGGAAAATGTTAATAGCAAAAATGTAAGTGGATATTGGAATATCATTGGAATTCTGGAGAATGTTATTTCCAGATTTGGAATTAGAAACAATTGTTTGTGATAACAATCCATTTAATAGTTTTGAGTTTAAGAATTTTGCTAAACAATGGGATATAGAACCATCTTTCAGTGGTCCTTACTCAAAGTAACGGTGTGGCAGAAAAAGCTATGGGCATTGCTAAAACTTTACTCAAAAAGGAAAATGAGGATAACAAAAAACAAACAGTAGCTTTTCTTGAATATAGAAATAGTCCTATAACAGGCTTAGGTTTATCACCAGTTCAACTACTATTTAATCGCAGATTAAGAACTAAGTTGCCCACTAGTAAAAAATTACTAAATCCTAAAATTGAAAAAGACATTGTCCCTACACTTAAACAACGACAGAACAAGCAAAAATATTATTTTGATAGAAATGTTAAAGGACTTAAACCATTAAAAAAGGAGAAAGAGTATTTGTACAAGATATTAAAAACAAAAACTGGAAACCTGCCATAGTCCTGTCAAGAGCTAACAATCCTAGATCTTACAAAATCAAAACAAATTCAGGTAGTATTTATTACAGAAATAGAAAATATTTAACTCTTTCAACAGTAGATAAACCTCTAAATAAAACTGTAGATTTTGATTTAGATGATAATTATAAAGACGATAATTTTTCAAGTGACTGTTCATCTTATGATAAATGTAATGATAATAATAATCAGGTTTTACCTAGTACTAGTTGTGTTACTGAAAATATTTATAAAACTAAATCTGGTCGTATAAGTAAGCCCCCTGCTTATTTAAGTGAATATGTTGAATAAAAGGGAGGATGTGACAAATGTATTTAAACTTTAATCGTAATCGTTTTCTATTATTTTGTTATGTGTAACTGGCAACGACAGTGTTATGTTGATATTCATAAAATGTAGCCCGCGATGTTGCTTGTAAAATGTAGCTTAGATCTAGTATTTACTATGCATATATATTGTCTTAATTTCTTATATATTTAATAAATAACTTTAAAAATAAGGAACTATAGTGTTCTAGAATAATACTAAATGATACATTGGGAAAAAACAAAAGGATCTTGGAAGGTTTTGGTGTTTTATTGGGTTTGTGAAAAATAATGGCGATTTTTGTTATTGAACTTTTCAACCTAAGTTACTTTTAATAAATTGTTAGTGGATTACGTTGTTGATTATTTTGTTGCATATTACTTTGAAGGAGAGAGTTTTACCCACTTATTTAGTTCTGTTTTTTGTCATTGTAAGAGTTATTTAAGAAATTCAAAGAATTATGGGATAGTTCGTACGATTTTATGTACGAATTCAAAATGAGGCAAAAAACATCGGAAATGACACGTAATATGAACTACGCTTACTACGTATTTGTCCAAATGATGACTAGTGAATGCACAGTTGATAATTTCTTCCAAAACTTCATGGTGGCAATGAGAGTTTTGAATATAGAGAAGGTCGTGGATGACATTCTGTCAATAACAATGATATACTGAAAACCGAAGTTGAAGCCGATCCATATACCAAAATCAGAGAGCTTGCGCTAAACTTAGAGTATATTCTGATGGTCGTAGCACACTAGAGTCATCCGCCTAACATTTCACACAACCTAAGCAGCAGAAGTTGCTTGACTTGCCCTTGCTGAAGAAGACCCTATCTTTGCTAACACAACATGAAAGGTGTCAGATCCAACTGAAATGCTGTTCATTATCCCAACACTGTTCAATCTTCCCCAACTGAACCAATCGGAAATAAAGATAGGAAAGGTATGCGTACTTATCCTGTAACCTTATCCATTCAGTACAAGATAGATAACCCTAAAAAACCTGACCTCTCAGCTTCGGTAACTTTCGAAAAAAGCATGGTGAACGTGCTTTGTAAAATATTTGTTGTTTATTCTTCTTCCGTCCGATATGTCTTTAAAACTATCTCCAAATACCTAAAATTGATTGACCGAAAAGTGAAATAACGTGAACCACCATTATTTTCTACAAAATTTAATACTTCTGAAAAAGTGTTGATCTATAAAAAAAAAAAAAAAGAAAACAGATTTTATGACGATCAATATCGGAACAAGTACTGAAGCCTATAATATTTACTTTGGCATCAAAAGCGGCGAAATTTGAAAAAAAAAAAAAAAAAACAAAAAAAAAAAAAAAAACAGAAGTATTGTGCTTGTTTTAGACAATTGTAACCACAATATGTTTTTCAACATCAGTTATTTGTTGCGCGTACTTGTTACATTACTTGCAAGATCTTTTTGTTCTTTAAAAAAAATAAAACCTTATGTCAGAAACTACATGCAAAATCAACGGCTTATGACGAGATTTGCACTTATATCAAATCATTATCCAGTACCTATTACAGCAGAAGTTTTTAATTTTATGACAAAATACGAAAAATAGAAATTGCCGCTATAATCTGCCGCTATTTTGTCTTAACCTTAATCTAAGCAAATGTTCTTGTTATATAATAGTTGATTTAAATACATTTAACTCTTCAATATGTGCTCAGTTTTTTTATGTCACCGTGTTTCTAAAAACTTTTTCACTGGTAAATATTAATGCAACTTCATTGTAATATTAGCTGCAATTATAGAGAATGATCTTTATTTTACACGTGCTATTGCTTTTAAATTAAATTAAGATATTAAAATATCTAAATTCTCAAAGTTAATTGAAATACTTCTGTTACACGTACACAAGACACAGTCAATCCTGTCAAGGGGGCATCGTTAGGAACCATTAAAAGTTCAGTTTAAGACAGGTTTCCGTCTAAAGAGGTATAATTGGTTATTCCTTGAAGATACACTACTTCAATAAGAGGTATTGTTCTTTTCGTCGGGACCTGAATCTCCTCCGTTTGAGACAGGATTCCGGTGTAGACAGGTTTCGTTTTCCCAGGTTTTGCCATACGTACATATATATATATATATATATATATATATATATATGTACAGTGTAAAACCACCTAAGGCGGAATCGATAAAGAGTGGTGAAAAATTCTGTTTTACAGGCTTCCGTTTTTGTAGGTTTGATTGTAGGATAACCCACATCAGGAACGGAATCTGTTATAGACATATTCCGGATTGTCAGTTTTTACTGCACGTATGACATAAATATATATGTTTGTATAAATACAACAAAACTTTCGAAAATGGAACCTGTCTATAACGGAATACTGACTTAAACGGAAATATTCCTTGTTCCCGGTAAAAAGAATACCGTACAATTACACTTGCTGAGACGAAAACCTCTCTATAATCGATTATTTCACCCTTTTTGTGATTCCGTCTTAACAGGTTTTACTGCATATATAACCTGACGAAAATTTCTGGACCCCTCCTCTCCTTTCTACAGTGTAAAGAAGTCCAGGCTACGCCACTGCTTCCCTTCTGCCTATTTTTTGTCGATTATTACTCTAACTTTCACAGATATGCTCAGACCGAGTTTACATTCCGGTGACGGGATTTATTTTTAACGTATTTTGAAGTAGATTTTATTGTTTGAAAATGTACTTGCGTAAGTTTTTAGAAAATGTAATATGCTACTGTTTTCTGAAAACAACAGAAATTCAGAAACTACTGCGGAATGATCACAGTACTTACTTGCTGTGCATAATTTTGAGGTACGCTAGAAGTATATCCCCACGGTGTAAGCCACCTTTGAGAATAGCTGTGAAAATCTAAAAAGATATGCAATCTATCAGAAAGTTCTCCTTCCATAAAATCAGCTATTGCACGAGTTTCTGGTTCGGAAAACGGAGCTACGCCAGCATAATTATGTGAGCATGGATTTGTGCTAGCACCCGAAGTACCTGCATAAAAAAAAACAAGAATATGAATTAGACTAAATATTCCGAAGATGCGATATGTAATATTAGATAAAATTGTTTGCTCGTTCCCTATAATCAAAATGAGTTTTTGAATCTTATAACGACACTGGTTTCTGATGTAACAAGAAAAAAGAGAAAGAATCAAAATTTTCAGTAGATTAAGAGATATATTTTTTATACGAGGAGATATCGGAAAATATGCTTCCCCTCCTCCCCATCCCTTCCTGAGAAATCGCAAAGCAATAGGACAAACAAGACATCGGTTCAATGCGAGAGCACAGTCTTCTGAATACTACTAGTCCTACGCGCTGAAAGAAAAATGGAGGTTTCCATCGGCGTAATTTTTCATCTTTTGTACTGTCCCTTGAATTTGAATACCACTGAATTCTGAAAGTATTCTTCGCCTTATTTTTCTGAGATTAAATAAGGCAAAGAATACTTTTTAGACAATACTGGTATTCAAATTCATTGGACCGTACAAAAGCGGGAAAAAATCCACCTACGATAGCCGCCATTTTTGTGTCAGCATGTAAGCCTAGTATTCAGAGAGCTGTGACGAGAGCCATCCATAAGTCATTTGATGACGTACTACCAAGAGCTTGCAGATGGCGCTTGAGAGTGCTAGTAGATAGAGAACCTACAACACCTGTAGTTTCTCCACTAGCAGAAAGATTGGATGAGCAACTCACAAGGAGAGGACATGAGGTTGGGGACACAGAATCCGGCCATCCTCCGTCAGGTCTCCCATTCGGTCCGTTTTTTGAACACCACTATTTTTATAAGGAAAATCTCCTTTATAAATTTCGTAGAAACTTAGCTGGAAAGGCGTTTTTCTTCCGATTGTTGCCGAAACGTACCACGAAATTTTTTCTTAAATAATACTGGTGTTCCAAAAACGAACCAATGGGAGCCCTGCCCTCCGTACAATGATAGAGAATAGTTAGTAGATAAACATATCACAAGTATAAAGCGCAATATGCAAGGGGGGGGGGTCTTAAAAGACAAGCCCAAAGTCATCCACTTTTGACGCTTTAGTACATAATCGGATAAATTACCCACATTTGCGAGCGGCCGGATGGTACAGTTGGCAGTGCCAGACTTTTAAATTTACACTTTCGGAACTTTAAGGATTCGATGTCTCGCCAAGGTTTTTTCTTTTTTTTCTTTCCCGCACACAAAATAATGATTAATTATTTTGAAACTACAAATATATATATAATTATTTAAATTTAAGCTAAATATAAATAAAAACATGCTTCTTTGCACACCTATATATACTTATTCATTTACAGAGAAATTGCAATTTTATGGCAGTTTTGTGGATCTAATGAAAAGTAAAAAAAAAAAAAAAAAAAACAATCATTATTTGAATTCCTCAAATGGCAAAATTTGTATTTTATTCACATTTATTTATAGTTCTGTATACGCATAAACCTCTCTTCTTCCCAGCAAAATCAATTAAAATGTGCTGCATGAAATTAAAATATGTTATTTTAAATTAATTTTTTCTAATACTTAACAATTTAAAAGTTTTATAAATTTTCATTTTTTTTTTTCTTGAAAAAACATTTTTTTTTTAAATCTCGGGATCTTATGTTTGGAATTAGAACAACTGTTTTCGACAATAAAAAATCTTTTCATGGGCATTAATATTTATTAATTACGTAGATTTACAGGTGGCTTTCAGCAAAACATGTGTCGTAATTAAAATGAAAAACATATCTAGTAAAGAAGTTGCTAAATTTACAAATATTGAAGAAGGTATTTCGGAAGACTGAATTCATGGCGAAAAAAAAAATCTTGTCGAGTATCGAACCCACAAATTTAGAAGACTGGTACGCTACCAACAGTACCCCGGCCGCTCAGACACGTGTGTAATTTATCCGATTATGTACTAAAGCGTCAAAATTGTGTGACTTTGTGGCTTGTTTTTTAAGACCCCCTTGAATATTGCGCTTTTCTATCATTGTACAAAGGATCGCCGAATTCTATGTCCCTGACCTTGTGTCCTCTCCTTGTCAGTTTGTGCTCGGCATATATAGAGAAATTATTTCTTTTGCAATCATGAATAAAGGAGGAAATGGGAAATGTTGGGAAGAATTAATGGATATAGGTGACGAAGGGTGCTGAGATCCCGAAAAAGCTCGTACTAGTGAATGGTCCAGGAAAAATTACCACACCTAAATTGAAACTTCTTGCCCATCAGTTCTCAGCTAGCGCCAAGCGAATTCCATTTCTTTCCGGCATCAAAAGAGGCTCCTGAGGAAACGCCCTTTCGCACCGATGAAAATGTGAAGATAACCATGCAACAATTCTTCCCTATATATAACACGCATTTTTTCCAAAAGGGTTTGTTAACTTTGGTAAGTTTTATGACAAATACATCAATGTCATTGGTGACTGTGCAGAAAAAATACAGCAAGCATTTTTTTATACCCGCATTGTCTTCAATAAAAACATTGGCCATAGTAGCACAGGGAAGCTTATTTTTCGATTTCCCCTCGTATTTGATAAAATTTACATTAAAGTACATTATCTGGGTAAATAGAATTTGCATTCAAAACAAACATTTAGTTAACATTTTTTCTATTAAGTTTTGAAAAATTAATGCGATTTAATTTTGAAATAAACAATTGAAATTTTTTTCAAAGGACATTTTACCGCTCCAGTAGAAGTCCCAATTTCTGTTAGCATCTGCTCCAAAGCACTCTGGCTTTTCTTCATTGACAGATCGAGTTTTCCGCCAAAGACGATCCTGAAACAATAATCTACAGAATTACATTACAGAAAAATAGCACAGTGAGAAAAAATCAAGTAACTGGCATTACATAGGATTTCTTATCTTTTTTTAAAAAAAAGGGGGGGGGGGCACTTAGGAAGACAAGCTATATTTTCCGTAGAACAGGTGCAACCCCTTATTCCAACAAAAAATTACTAGGTAGATCACCTCTAGCTGTACCCGGATTTTTGTTCATAAATTTAATAATTATAAAGATATTTTAAGGAAAATTTCAGTGCACTTACGTTTTGTGTGAAATGCGACGGCACTAAAAGAATAGGCGAAAGTGGCTATTATCTGTATCTAACAACATTGAGATATAGGTTATCATAAAATGGAGTGAACGTTTGTAAGATAAATAACAAGTAAACGGTGACAGCTATTGAAGTTATCCGTGTAGAGATTAATGTGTAAAGTTAAACTTTACTACGCCTACTGGTTTTAATCACAGCTATCACCTATAGATAGCGCTGCGCTATCTAAAACTGTTAGAACAATCAAACTAACATATAAAAATGTATCACAGTTAACTGAGCTTTTAATCTTCATTCTGTTTAGCTGCTTCAAAGCGAAAAAATGTGTTTTGAAAGTGCAAACTTATTTTGAGAACTATTATAGTTTAATACAATGCATCGCCATCTATCGGGGATATTTAGAAATAAAACAATGAAGCGCATAAAAAAAATTTGACTTCATACATTACTCTTTTGCAAGACTAACTACAATAAATGCCACCCTGTACTTGTTATTGAACGTTTAAAAAGTTCAATCCATTTTAGGGCAACATGTAGATACCCTATATTTTGGAATGCAACTGGCAGTATATTCAGTGCACTGGCTGAATTGCTGTCCACTTCTAGAACATGCAATGGTATCACATTTCGCACAAAGTGAAGCAGATCTGTTGAAAATATCTTCATAACATCCTTATTATTGTGAAAGCTATAAACGAAAATCCAAGTTCGGCTAGGTGTAAGAC
This sequence comes from Maratus speciosus, assembly GCA_963932465.1. NCBI lineage: Eukaryota > Metazoa > Arthropoda > Arachnida > Araneae > Salticidae > Maratus > Maratus speciosus. The sequence goes on from OZ010787.1 coordinate 576,490,191, forward strand.
ACCCTGCATTTTAGCCTGAATAAGTGGGTTGTTGACTATTCCTAATAGCACCGTGATCCGAATGTGACCAAGATGTGAAAGCAAATGTGCCTAAATGGGACTCTTGCTGTCTGTATTTTCGTCACGTAGCGTAGGAAATCAGTGACAGTGAATTCAATATGCCCAATTATATTCCGAGGTACAAATGACTCAAAATCGGTCACGGTGACTTCACAGTGACAGACACTTGAGAGTCATAATGTGAAGTAATAATGATGTCACCGTCGTGACTCTGATCATTTGTGAAGATTGTGGTGTCACAGTCACGTCACATTGGTTGGTTATGTTATTAAGGATGTTCTATGGCAAATATTGTTCGTCTTACTGTATACTATCACTACTTTTGTATTGCAATATTTCGTGTTTGTTGGCAAGTTTGTTTTGCAAGAATTTGTGGTCACCTTATGTAATGCTGATTATATTCTTTTTTACGGAAATTATGAATTTTTGTATGCATTTACGCGAGTAGAAAGATCCAGCGCTCACAGGAAATGGTCAAAACATGGCGATAAAAATTTTAAACTTATCAGAAGCTTTCGCCGCGTAAAAAGCATAAGGGGTGCCCAGTTGAAAAGTGGACAGCTGATGCAGCGACGTTATCAAAGTTGCCGAACTGTTTTTTCATTTGATTTTGGTTCCGTGCAGGGTTAGTGGTGCATTAGACAAAGTTGCGTCGTTTGGAAAGAAGTTGTGTGTGTAATTGACGGTTAAAACATAGAGTGACCTAGAGTTGCAAAAAACCCACATCTTTTGAAGGACGGGAATAAACAGGGAATATTGGGGAATAAACTCGGAATTTTGGGGAATATTGGAAATTTTGCAGGAGTTTTGAGGGTAAACAGAACCAGTCATTTTTCAATTTAAAATTTTTATTTTTCATAATTTCAGGCACTGTTCCGAAAAGTTTAAGATAGATTTTTCATTATGAATTCACAAAACTATTTTTTCCATTCATTTCTTTTACTTTTGTTTTGTTCATTTTCTTTTTGTTTACATTGGCTTATTCGTATAATAGATGTGATATTTACATCATGCCAGGCAAGATGAATCTGTCACCTGCCTCTGTCACTTTTTACTTATCGACGATTAAAATATAAAATTACTTATGATATTTTAATTTATCTTACTTATTATTTTTTCAACTTAAGCACGTATTTCATTAGCTTTCATGTAAACTGAAGCTATATTTCTCTATTTATGTTGTTTATGAATAAAACATTTTGTTTTTGTTCACATTGAAAAAAAAATGAAATCGTTAAAAATAATGAATTAAAAATTTTGCTCGGAATTTTGGAATAAACTGGGAATTTTGGGGAATATTGGAAATTTTGCAGGAGTTTTGAGGGTAAACAGAACCAGCCATGTTTCAATTTAAAATTTTCATTTTTCATAATTTCAGGCACTGTTCCGAAAAGTTTAAGATAGATTTTTCCTTGTGAATTCACAAAACTATTTTTTCCATTAATCTCTTTTACTTTTGTTTCGTTCATTTTCTTTTTGTTTACATTGGCTTATTCGTATAATAGATGTGATATTTACATCATGCCAGGCAAGATGAATCTGTCACCTGCCTCTGTCACTTTTTACTTATCGACGATTAAAATATAAAATTACTTATGATATTTTAATTTATCTTACTTATTATTTTTTCAACTTAAGCACGTATTTCATTAGTTTTCATGTAAACTGAAGCTATATTTCTCTATTTATGTTGTTTATGAATAAAACATTTTGTTCACATTGAAAAAAAATGGAATCGTTAAAAATAATGAATTAAAAATTTTCATGCCTAAATCTTTCCAAAAACTCCCGGGATTTTTTTTTAATTTTCCTCCCAAAAACCGGGTTTTTCCCTGGGATTAAACCCGGTTTTTTTTCACCCTTTGCAACTCTAGGGTGAACAGGATGGAAGCGTACAGAGTCGAGTAGCGGGGCGTAGTGCGTATTTTGGTGGCTGAAAGAGCAACAAACGTAGACATTCTTCGCTTTTAAATCGTACAGCTGTGAAAACTGGTGCAAGAGTTTCAGACAAGGCAGACAGACAGTCAATGATGCACCGAGACCAGGCCAGGTCCACGCTGCCATCACCGATGCATCAGTCACCGCTGTTGATGAGACGGTTAGAAATGACAGATGAGCCGTGAAATTTCGAATTGTACGCCATGAGTATCAATCCACTGGTGAAACGATGGGACAAATACCTGAACAAATACGGTGATTATTTTTAGGGTTGCAATAAAATACTTACTTCTACACTCTGTGCCCACTTTTCATTTGAGCGCCCCTTATATATGCAATGTATTACAATTTCTTGAACCACATAGGGTGAAAGCACTAATAATTAGACATTTATTGGAAAATTATTGAAGAGTTTTTTTTAAATTATTGACACATCTTTTGACACGCAATTTTTGACACATCTTTTTGCAAATTTTTCGCAAAAAATAATGAAAGTAAGAAGATTACTAATTAAGACTGTTGATCAGTTAACTTCTCGATTCCCTTCGCTAATATTAAACCTATTTGGGATATTCAAAATAGCTCTTCAGGAAATTAATAAGTCTAACTTCTTTTCTCTATGTACTCTTCTTAAAGGACGTCTCTTTTTTTTCTCAATTTCATAATATTTCTAAAATATATGAAGATCTCAGATGATAAAGGTGGTAACTTACACAATCATCATTTTAAGTGAATGAGCTGTAAGTTTCCAAATATCTATAGGCGTTTATTGTCAAATGCCTCCTTTATTAATTAAAATCTCTGTGGGTATTAGGTTGTTTTACAAATAGTAATTTACCAGATGGTGGAGGACCATTGATTAACTTCAATCATATGATTAACTCATTATTTTTATTTTGTCACATACCGCCTTTATCACCTGAGCTCTTCATATACTTAATTTTATGTGACGTGTTAAAATCTTACTCACAGCTCGTCAGCTTTCAACACATAAAATTAAGAATAAATTTTAGAAATATTTTAAGAATTAAGAAAAAAATACCCATCCTTTAAGAAGTGTAGAAAGAAAAAAAATATTATTTTCCTGCAGAGATATTTTAAATATAGAGGAAAAGGTATAAATATGGGCACCCTCTTTTGTTTTTGACTTAAAGTGACCTTTCATCTTAAAAGTTTTTAGATTTTTTACCGTCATCAACAACTATAACACGTTTACTATATGAGAGGATGCAAAACAATGATTAATATCAATTGTTTCAATTCAAAAATGAAGATTTACAAAAAGCTTTGAAAAAAGCATCAGAAAAAATGAGGTGCAAATATGGGCCCTCTCCAAAAAAGATCACAAAAACTAGTTTAAAATGTTTTAAAACAGGATAAAACAATACAAAATGGTAGAGAATTTATTTATTACAGAAAAAAATTATTTTCAGAAATTTAAAACATATCTAGCTCTTTCAGCCCGGAACAATCTAAGTGTGCTTACACTTGGCAGATAACACACTTAACCCACACTTCTCTGCGAGTGTCTGCACATAACTTTCCATCACATAAGATGCAAGTTGCATCACTCGTCTCGAGATGGTTTAGTTCCATCGTTGATACCCAGGTTCATATCATCATCACTGTCCACAAGGTGAGGGTCAGTGATGAGTCCGAGGATAAATCGTATCGTTTCGTGGATCGATTTTTTGGGGGGTTCTTTGGTCTTCCCACCCCTACCCCCAGGCCGGTCTCTTGCACCGGGAAAACTCAAGGATGTCTTCTTGAAAGAACTTTTGTCAAGCGACTTGGTCAACTGATCCTTGCATGGTGATCCAGTGATGACGCTTAACCTTGCTGTTTTGCGTCCACGAGTAGTAGTGCTCTTCTTCATGTTGGGGACAGGAGATTTGTCGACTGTAGAAACTATATTTAAAGTTGCCGGGGAACATTGTGTTGTTTCAGCAGCCTTATTAATTAGCATAGCTAGAATTTAATGTGCTTCTATATCAAGATAATTCGAAAAAGAAGGGACCCATATTTACACCAAGAAAGGGTGTCTATATTTACGCCAACCCCAACGAAGAAAGAGGGTCACTTTCACATGTAACCTAAAGACGGGCATGACTAAAGGTGTGCTTCTAAAAGTAGATTAGGATCTTCGTTTACCCGATATCATTCTGAAATTATTTTAAACTAACTCTAAGGACATGAAAAGAAAACGATTTTAGACACCTATCAAAAGTTTGCAGTTCTGAACAAACACCAATTCGCACAATAACTCACGCTGCATTCACACGATTTGAAAAAATGGTTCCAACTGCTCTCTTTTATCTTATATCAACAAGTGGCTTCATATACAATCCTGGCCGCCAGTCTTCAGTACCTCCAATGGCCATTTCGGGAGGGGTGCCCATATTTACACATGTGCCCGTTTTTACACCTTCTTCTCTAAGAATGCATATCACACCCATAGGTATAATATTAGGGAGGGGAATTAGGGAGTTGACTGACCAACAACCTTAAGAAACATTTTCCCCTTTTATTTCTTTATTTTCCCTGTTCTTGACTGTTTTTTGAAAATATATGAAGGAGATAAACTTTCTCAACATATACCAGGGTGGTTCAATGGTACTGGTGGTACTATATTTGATAATATTAATATTCCCGACGTAGATGGGAAATATGTTTTCAAGTTTTATTAATATGTACATGTTATGTGAATTGCACTTTTAAAGGCATTACAAGTAATTAACTTGTTAATTTGTATTTAGTAAAATAAATTTTCATTGCTTAGCATCTTCTTTTTGTTGTTCTTGAGTGTTAAGAAAGATTACAAAAAGATGCGCCATGTCAATCACTGCCCGGCTGCGAGTTATCAGTTTTTGAATCGGTATCAGATTTTGAATCAGTTAAAAGAGCGCGCTTGCCAAATAAGGAAGAGGTCCACTCTTATTGCGCTGCCAGCGTGTAGTATTACCGCTGCGTCCATTCGTCTTCCACTCTGTGTTATTTCAAGCGGGATCTTTAAAAGTATAGGTCCATTATTTTTATATGGCTACAATTTAAATTATTTACAGTATTAATTTCAAAAATGCAAATTTGTCAGTAATTTACCGCCTTATGACTATAGAAATGTCAGTAATTGGCCATTTCTTTATTAGTGTAACAATAAAAATATGGATGTTCGCGTTAAAAACTTCTTTTAAAAGACATAGATACCGTTTTATAAAAAGTCGGAGAACATTTGAAAACCCAATAATTTACAAACTAATGAAGGTTGAAAGTTGCTGTTCTTAATATTTAAAGCAAATACCGAATGTCTCATTTGTCCGTTCACATTTTAAAATTCATAAAAATTTAACAAATTGTTATATCGGAGTGCGCCATTGTTTTTTTTTTTTTTTTTTTTTTTTTTTTGTTGTTGTTTGTTTGTTTTTTGTGGCAAATGGATAAAACTGTTCAAAGTTTCGCCAATAGGTGGAATTACTCAGGTGCATGATAAAAATCAGGTATTTGTTTGCACTTGAGAATATAGTATATTCTTAACAAGCTTTTTCGGTTTCAACTTTTTGTAGCCACACTGTATAGATTTTTTCAGAGAAAGAGAGATTAATTAATAAGATTAATAGATTGTATAGCTTTCATAAATGCTCAAATGGTTTACAATTGAAATTCCCAAGCTACCAGAAATTTATCATATACGCCGAGACTCTGCACCAGTGTTGTCTGTTTATTAACAATCGGGGTAAAAGCCGCCTTAAAATCCTTTAGAAGAGCCATCGGGGACTAAATATAATTTTGTCCTCTCTTAGTGAATTGCAACTTATAAGTTAAAAACACTGAATTTAAAAATAATGAATAAATCTTTCCACTCATGAAGAAGGTTTTTTTATATATATCCAAGCTGAACCAATAGGCGTTGTCTGGGATCGTCTTTTTCCAGACGAACCGCGAATGTGTAAAACCTCGATTCACATTATTTTTTTAACGAATCTCCTAAAATGAACCTTTTGAATATGGGGGGGGGGGGTCCCCGCTGACTTCGGCGGTATAGACCGGACGTGCTAAAATAAGCCTCTTTCCGAACGAACCTCCCACACGTGTCAGAGCTGTCTACAGCACCGTACAGGAGGCGTGCTGCGCACGCGCGGGAAACACTGAAGATAATCGTAAAGCTGAGTTGAAAGATGCAAATTCCTTTGAAATCGGGCCTTTAAAACCCGACGTTGCCAGGGCACGTCAATTTTTCCAAACAAACCGCGAATGTTTAAATCCTCGATTCATATTAAAATTAAAAAGAAAACGATTCTCTCAGAATGAGCCTTTGGAATGGTTCACTGCTGCTTTCGGCAACACATAGACTGCGCACTGCGCATGCTTTAAAAAAACCTCTTTCCGAACGAACCTCCTGCGCGGGTCCACGCTGCCTACGGCACCGAGTATCAGGCGAGCTGCGCACGCACCGGAAAATTTGAAAAGAATCGTAGGCTGAGTTAAAAGAAGCAAATTCCGTTGAAATCGGGCCGATAAAACCCGAGATAAGAATTCTCTTGGCTGTTGAATATGTGACTAAAAATTGTAAGGCAGTCGAAAACAAGTTAAATGAGCCAAACCCCGTTGAAATCGGGCCCATAGAACCGGAGATAAGAATGCACCTCTTAGCGGTGGAAGATAGAACTAAAAACTGTAAAAGAATCGTAAGCTAAGTTGAATGAATAGATTCCCGTTGAAAGCGGGCCCATAGAACCAGAGAAAAGAATGCGCCGTTAACGTTAGAAAATGATGGTAACTAAAATCTATATTTAAGAAAGCATACTTATAAATGTAAATAAAGGGGTACAGACCCATCGGGATAAACTCTTAACTCATATGAAGGGACTCTTGCCGCAGAAAACGCTATTAATCTTCGAATAAGTTGATAAAACCCTTTTGAATTATGTTATAAAATTAGTTTACTTTCCTATCCCAAATTAGATAGGGGTCGGCTTATCTGCTGAACGTGCAAGTTCTGTCCATCAAGCAATGACAATAAAACTATTGTACTACAATTGTGAGAAACACATTTGCAAATCTCATGTAAAATATTACCTTCCAAAATCCAAATAAAGGTAAGTTTCAATTTCAATTTTTTTTTTGTTTTATTTTTTTTTACATGCTATGTATTAATTGATCCGTTTAAACCACTGTACTAGTATTTAAACAACTTTATTTAACCATTTCTAAAATGGCACCTTTTCATTTTATGTTAGAAGTGTTCATATCCTGATTCGGTTCATATCGACCCGAACACTACATACGTATAGTAAATTCGAACAGAACAGCTGGGTTAAACTGGTAATTGGATATAAATAAATTACATTTCAGTACTTTTAATAAAGTTATTTTTACATATCAGACCTCATTTCACACTAAATCAAGGACGCTCTACAAACTTTATCGCTGAATTTTTGCTCTTATCTCCTATAGTATTTGAGATACAATCTCTAATTCCGGAATTTTCCAGCTGCTTCATGGCTGCTTATCCGATATCCGTTTTACTATACCTAGAAACGAAGTTTATTATACGATTATACGATTCAAATGGGAATAAAATCACTGAAATAAATTATTTTAATTTTATTATTGAAGTAAGTAAATGCTGTTAGACTTCTCACATTATGATTTCGGTGAAGTTTGAAACGCTGTATTGGACCCGAGGGGGCGTCCCTTATAGCGTCACCAACACCATTCGACTGCTCTAAATGAGTGCTTTCAAAGTTATAATGCATAGGTTGGACCTAACCTATTGTTCCTGAGTTAATAGGAGAGTCAGAGAGGGTTAAGAGCTGTTTTAAGGATATAGGGGGATTTCATTCAAAAATGTTGAAATGTGTGTCGTCTTATTTAAAATGGATATTCCAAATTCATCATTAAACTTCAACAACACGAAGGTCTGAAACGCCCCAAACCGAATAGTATGAGTTACTGGCTTTGAGACAAAAATCTATAATTTAACAAAGCATAATTGTAATTGTATTTTTTACACTACAATTTATCTAAATTTATCAAAATATTATACAGGATGGCTCACGAAAAACCAGCCCCTGAATAAGAATATTCAATGAGAAAAGAAGAGAAAAATGATAAATGAGGAAACTGTTCCAAGCGTGTTTAGACGCTTGTGGAAGTCATTTTCAACATTTACTATGAAAGTATGTTACTTCTTATTCTTCTTAAATAGTTTATACTGGCACGCATCGGCGGGCCGGTTTTTCGTGATCCACCCTGTATAAAGCTTAATTATGATTTTTTTTTTTTACCTTTTTTTCTTTATTTTTTACAAATTCACTGTTTAATGGACGTTTTCAAAATTTTTAAACTTATACGTACCGTTGTTCTCGCATATTCGTAGCCATCCGGATTCACAATGGGATATATATACCAGTCGAAGCATTTTAACAGTCGGGAAGAAGTCGTATTCTTTGAACGGGATATAGCCAACTATAAATGTGAAAAACATCAGTGATAGAATCAGAATGATGTTTCTTCATCAAAATTAAAACACTTCATTAATGAGTATGTCTATATCACAAATGCAGGGGTCTCAATGATATCTATTTTGAATATCACTAATTTCAAACTATAATCTTCGTAGTAGGGAAAAGTGGGGTAAAACCGGACACGTCTTTTTCTTCTCCAGTAGGTGCTGCCCCATGTAACCTGACATATTAAATTGAACCAATCGTCCATTTCAAGCAGTGTGATGTTGATTACCTTTCGTAAACTACAATTAATTTTTAGCAGTGTAAACGTATTTTTCGTAAAAGTGAAACATTTTATGTCTTATAAGTTACTCGGATACACCCAGTACTAGTTCCTGCTTTGCGGTATTTTCAAGGTAAGTCATTCAATGTCTGATGAGCTTAATCTACTAGGTTTTCCCGCTTATGCGACGTCTGTAAGTTTCTTATATTTCAGTTGAGTCCAATTTTAGTCAGGCAAGTTCTGTGGGGCAAACCCGGGTGCGTAGCCGAGGGGCAAAGTAGGGTGGTTGAACTTCAATACCTACAGCAGTGGTTGTCCTTTCAATTCTCCCCAGTATATATCAGACCTCCTCCAAAAGGAAAAGAAAAAAAGAAGATGAAAATCAGCCGAAACAGTTGTGCTAAAGACATTTAAAAATCATCCCCCTAGAAATCCAAATTGCTTAATGAAATTACCAAGTCTACTAAAGAGAGAAAACTTCGTCAACAGAAAGGAGAACCTAAAGAAAAAGGAAAGTCAAGAGGAAGATCGCAAAGAAGGGAAAGAAAATGGAGGAGGTCTCTTCTTCTTCTGAGGAGAAAGAAGACTAGCTGATTGTGACCGACGATGATGAGAATAGTGGTGATTCATGTATGCATTGCAACCAACTTGTGTATGATGCGCCAAGTAGAGCTAGATGGTCAATTTGAGCAGTTTTCAAGGAGTTTTCACGCGATGCCAGTAGCGGATTTTACCCTGATGGTAAAGATGGATTTGTTAGCGATTTCTGCAACGATCTAAACTCCCAAATCAAAACGAAATAACATGGTTTCAAAATTTAACAATTTACTTGGATTGATTAAGTTTGAAAATTGACTGAATAATAAATTAAAAAAATGGTGTTAAGGCATGTTTTGTGCTTTTTTAGGTACCCGGTTTTACCCACCCCTACCTCAAAAGTGACACTTTTGGTTTTTACACTTACCTCAAGTTTGGGAACAGGGAACATTAAATTTTATCTAATATGTAAAAGTTTTCAATAGCATTGATGTTTAAGATTGCAACCATGCCTTTATTTGCTGCATTTTGAGTGATGGGTTGGAAAAATTGATCAACAAAGTTATGGTACCCGGTTTTACCCCACTTTCTCCTATATTTTCATTTAAAATATTTTAGAAACCTTTCAGTATATCACTGCTTTGAAATACTGGCGTGCCAAGACGGACCATTGTAGGCTCTGTAAATGCCAACAGCTTCTTGCTTCACAGTTGCAAATAACAAAATAGGATGTTCTTCTCAATGAATGATCGGTAAAAACAAATACGGATAATTGATAAGCAAGTGGAAGATTAAGACCATTTTGCAGCTTAATCTGCAGATTTACTCTTTATATCCACGTTTACTCACACAAGATTTCCATTAAACTCTTGGCGGTGATGGGGGTGTTTCATTCATTTTGCCTGCAATGTAGTATAGGACTAAAATGCTTCCCAAGATGAAAAGTTTTCCTCAAGCGAATGAAAGTAATTAGTTCCAAATTTCGATCATAGATGGGGCCACTTGTCCGTATGTTTTCTGATTTTCAGATTAATTTAAAGCTTGGACACAGAAATGACGACTCCCAGCGCAGCGGGGATCACAGAATCAAAATAAATCTGAAAATTAGAAAAAACGCATGTTTGAAAGCAAACATACGGACAAGTGGCGCCATCTATGATCGAAATTTGGAACTAATTATTTTCATTCGCTTGAAGAAACTTTTCATCCTGAAAAGCAGTATAGTCTAAACCGCTCTCCTGTACAATTGCTTGATTTTATATTGAATTTTAAAATGTGCCAGGAATTATCGGACACCCTTACATACACGCAAGCTATATTACAAAATTTAACACCCTATTACTATCTTGTATCTGTAAGACGCACAGTGACTTTTTCCTGACTGCAAAGGCGTATTTGGAGTTTGGAAACACTCTTTGATTGCTGAAATTTCAATTTCTGAACTGCTTGAACAAAACGTCGATTCCAGCAGCGTGGATCTTGCTTCTAGCCATAAAGAGAGCAAACTAATCTGCACACACGGCCAGAACCAGCATTAAAGTCTTCTGGTTGTTTCATGTAGAGCTCTTTGTCGAGGAAACCATAGAGGAATACTGTTTTCACATCAAATTGATGTAGGTACAGATTTTGCGAAGCTGCAACACTAAGAACTGTGCGCAAAGTGTCGAATCTAGCTACTGGTGCAAATAAATCATCATAATCATAACCAGCTTTTTCCGAGAATCCTCTTGCCACAAGTCGAGCTTTAGCTTTACAGGGAGAACCATCAGTATTTGTTTTTATTCTGTAACCCACTTGTCAAGTATCCGTTTATTTTCTGGAGGTTCTGTAAGTTTCCAAGTTCCATTTTCTTCATGAGACTGCAGTTCTTCTGTCATGACTTCTTTCCACAGCTTAGATTCAGGTGACTTCACTGCTTCATCGTAACAGGCACAAGTTTCAATTCCAGTAAGTGTGCTTACAAAAAGTACATAATTTTCTGAGAGAAATTGCGGCTTCTTATGTTCTCGTTCAGGGTATCGTCTTCCAGGGTCAGGCTCTTCTTGGCATTCATCTTCATCACTCTTTTGGATACTTCCATTTTCTTCTTCTGAGTGCACTTCACTAGAAGTGGTGACTTCAACAGTCAACTGCTCATATGGGAATTCATCACAAAATATAATATTGCAGCTTCTTTCCACTTTATTTTTAGAAGGTATAAAAACTCTATATCCATCATGAGCTTCATATCCAACAATCAGTCCTTATACAGACTTTTTATCTCACTTTTTGCGTTTTTGTTCATGTTTTGTCATGCCATTGTTTTGGTTCATTTTGTACCAAATATTCTTAGACGTTTCATGTTGAAGTTTTCTAAATTTCTATGCGACAATTCATACGGAGTTCTGTCTTCTACTGGAGTTGGACCTGTGTGATTTAACACGTAGACAGCAGTATTACATGCTTCAGCCCATAATTTATTTGGCAATTCCTTTTGATGAACCATAGCTCTTGCAGCTTCCACATTGATGCGGATTTCTTTTTCAGCAGCTCCGTTCTGTTCAGGTGTCTCAACCATTGCCAAACGCAGATCAATACCACGATCACTTAAAATCTTTTTCACATAATGGTTGTCACATTCTTTGCCAGAGTCGCAACGTATCTGTTTAACTGTAACTCCAGCAGTCTTTGCTTCATTAAGGAAAGTCTCTGTACAATTTGGTACTTCACTCTTTGCTTTCAAAAAAATATTCTGCGAAATTTTGTATGGTCATCTTTCAGAACTAGCATAAAACGTGAACCACCAACTGAGTCTTCTTCCATTGGACCAGTGAGGTCAGCATCGATTTGTTCAGCAGGTTCTGTTGGTCTAACAGGTCTTGAGTGGAACGACTTTCTTTGGGATTTGCCGTATACACACCCTACACAAAATCCAGAGTTCTCACTAGGTAAAGAAACGCCCTGTCTTTTATGAAACTTAATACAGTGTTTCTTGTTCTGATGTGCCATTCTTTCATGCATCACTTGGAGAGTATCACTAGTACTTGAAATCAGAACAGTTGCTGGTTTTCTAGGATTTTTAGCAAGCATTTCCATCACAAATAGACCATTTTCTGATTTTTGAGCAACTGCAATGGTTTGATTACCATTTTTCACCAAATAAAATTTATTTTTAAACACAACATTTAGTCCTTTACTTAGAGCATGAGAAATGGAAAACAATTGATATTTTAATTCAGGTACATACCAGACATCTGTTAAGTGATTTTCCTGCCATTTACCAGCCACTCGAGTTTTCACATTAATTTGTCCAGAACCATAGGCAACAAGTTTCTGACCTCCTGCAGCATTGACTACTTCTGGTACAGCAAATTTCTTGAAACTTTCAAATACAGAAAAGTCAAATGTCATATGCTGAGATGCTCCAGAATCAGCAATCCAGCTTTTGTCATCCTGTGAAATGTGAAATTGTACATGGCATGGCTACACCAGATGAGGAAGGAAGTGTCTTGTTTTTATTTTGGGGACAATTTATTCGTTTGTGTCCAGATAATCCACACTGAAAACAAGTAATATTTACATTCAAAGGCTTCTTATTATGCCATTTCTTCGGTTTTAACTTACTTCCTCTCGAATATTTGGCATTGGCATCATCTCTTCCATAACTTGGCAACGGCGCTTGCCGACTGAATTGAATTTGCAGGGCTATAGTATCACATTGTTGTTGTTCTATTTGTTGTTCAAAAGCACATAATCGTTCAGTTAATAGTTCGATCGATCGATCTTTCAGCAGAATTCCATCCCATACAGTCTTAAATGCAATGTATTCTTGCGGTAGCATCGAAATAATTCGAAAGAGTAACATTGCTCCGGGAACTATACATTTTAAAATACGCTGCAATTCATCGTTTGCTTCAATAAAAATATTTTGACATCGACTTATAAAGGATGCAATATTCTCACCTTGTTTCCATTCCAGATGAAAGAAATCAGTCCATAAACGATCGAGTCTATGAGTCGATGATTTATCATAAATCGCGACCAGCTTTTCATATACATCTTTTGCTGTTGAACACGTTTTAATGTAATCAAAGTTCATGTCATCAAGTGCCTGGGAAATAAATAAAAGTGCCTTTGCATTGGCCAGTTCAAACTTATTTTTCGCTTCAGCTAAAGCGGCAGCATCCGCGTATCCATCCGTCATTTCCAGCAAAATCTTTTCTCCTGTCACATGACTCAGCAAATCGTGCATTTTTAATAATAATGACATGGACATTTTCCATCTAGTCTAGTCTTTTGCCGATTCCAACTTTTCAATAGTGAACTTAAAGTCCATTGGTGCCTTTTTTAATTTTCAATTCGGAGTACACAATACGAGACGTAAAGAAATGGAGCGACGCTTAAATTCCATGGCTTAAAGTTCAAATAAATACGGCATATTTCGCAGAGGAAACATTGCTGGAGGCCATAACCTTTTGAGATTTTGATAGTAATGTTAAATAAAGAATTGATTACTAAATCATCATCTGGATTATGCCTTTTAATTAAAGAAAAAAATGCTTAAAAGATGGACGGCAACAAACGCACGTCATATCAACATGAACTACATCGGTATACTGGCGAATGCGCGCACAAGCTACGCCAGGAAAGGGAAGGTCACCAAGCACAACCAAAATTGGCGAGATATTGCTCAAATTTAACAATAATTTTAACCGAGCTTACTCGGTCTCGGTTTTCCCCGCTGGTTTAAAATTAATCCAGATAATTTTTTAAAGAAAAAATCAATCAAACACTCATTTCTGTTGGTCTTTTTTAACTGAATTGTTTTTTATTTAGCTCTTTTACATCGTCCTCCTAACCCATATATAAGATAACCAAATGTCCTCGAAATTTAAGGACTATAAATTATACTGTTCCCAGAGTTTTTGATTTACAAAATTTCTTCCATTTTAAGAAAGTGATACATATGTGAGAGAAAATATCTATATAAAGTTTTAAAAGTTATATAAATGTTAAGTTTTGACACGTTTTCAAAAGTTCCGTTATAAAATTTGGTCATTCTACCCATAAGGAAAAGGCAGCCGACGTCATGACGGGGAAAATAATGCCTTATTGACTGACTGTCTTTATGCACAATATTGTAACAAGAATTCTTGCGATCTGATTGGTCTATCAATAACTCATCTACGATACACGATTGTTCTACGTCGTCATAACCATTCCTCCAATGGCCGCTAAGGCAAAAATATATTATGTAGTTTGGTTGACAGGAGTGTTTGTTTGTAAATATGCCTGTTCCTTGTTCGTTCCTAGCGTTTCTTATGCCCAACCATCCAGATGTCTATCCAGCGCCCAGCGATGCTTCTTAGAGCAAAGGGGTTGCGATTTCCATGTCGTTATCTGACTTTTATTGAAGTACACTGTTAAAAATTTGCTGCAAACTGCCCTGTGATTCAACCGATTTTATAGAAAACGGTTGCACAAGCGTAATTTAACTCTCTTCTGACCATAATACGGACAAAGATATGGTCAGAACAGGGTTAGATTACGGTTATTTAACCGTTTTCTATAAAAACGGTCGAATGAATGGATAATTTGATGGAAATTTTTAAGTGTAGAGCAATGAAAAGATTAAACAAAATATAGTATTTTCATTGAAAAATATCTTTTTTTTAGTATATATTTTTATCTTATATTGTGATTTATTTGTTTTACTTTTGTAAAGAGTAATAAAATGTATATATCATATCTCATCAAAGTATTTCAAAGAAATCAGAAATATTACATTTCACGCATTAGGCGTAAAATAACATTTATTAATATTATTTTTTAAAAAAACCCTTGTGCGTAGAATGTTAAACAAAACCCGGTAGCACTGAGCCCATTGCATTTTTGCCGCTCTGGTAACGAAATTGGTTAAGCTGTGAAGAAAAATGAAAGAAATCAGAACGCATGGGCGTGTAGGTCAGATTAAAGTTGATAATTTCAAATTAATTTCTCATAAACTCCTTTCTAATTTATGTTCATACGCTATCATAAAATCCATGGTAAACACTTGCGAATACTAACTTGTTGAGCTATATAAAGGACAGCTGCCGGGCCAACCATTTCTCTCGCATGCGCTCCTCCTTGAATCCAAATAGCCAATTTATCTTCGGATTCGGAAGTTATCTGTAGGGAAAACGCAAAAGAATGAAGTTTTTTGTGATAATGATTCTGAATACAGTTGATTAGCTGTAATTCAGTTTACCTTTAAAAGAAGAAGTGGCCTTCCTTCATAAGATGTCCCTATTTCTTCTGTTGTCACAAAAGGGTATTTCTCAGCCATTTTTTCCATGAAATGATGCATCTAAAAAAGAGGATATTACGGGTCATTCTCGCGAAAAGGTATATTTTACGATTCCGACGGGATAAATATTAGGAAACGTAGCAAATTTCTTAGTATTTTCATTCATATGTACAGTGGTGGTCAAAATTGTAGACACTTTTAGGTAGCTTTCATTACACAAAGTAAAAAGCTACCTATTGCAGCCTAAGGAAAACACTTCGGGAAATTTTGCTATATTTTCGCCGATCATCACCCCCAGATTTGAAACATACAATAAATTAGACACGGAAGGAAGAAAACTAGGCCTCGTGGTTAATAAAGAAAAAACAAAATACATGAAAATGGACCGAATGAAATCACAGGCAACAGCAGCTTTAACAATAAATAATGAATTACAATTGAATGAAGTAACAGAATTTAAATATTTAGGATCTACGATCACCTGTGATAATATGGTAGAAGCAGAGATTAAAACCCGACTTGCAGCAGGAAATAGATGCTATTTTTCTCTTCGAAACATTCTAAAATGATCTCTAATATCTCGTACATCCAAACTTAAAATTTATAAAACTGTTATAAAACCAATAGTAATTTATGGTAGTGAGACCTGGACCGCTACACAAAAAGATGAAAAGCTACTTATCACTTGGGAAAGGAAGATCTTAAGGCAAATTTTTGGACCTATTAAAGAAGGCAATACATGGCGTATAAGGACAAATATGTAGTTAGAACAGTTATATAATGAAAAACATATAACAAATACTATAAAAATAAGAAGAATGCAATGGTTAGGCCATCTAATCAGAATGAGGGATGAGCGAAGCACAAAGAGGATTTATAGTGGTAATTTATTTGGGAAAAGAAGTATTGGTAGACCCAGGAAGAGTTGGATAAAAGAGATAGAGAAAGATCTTGCAGAAAACCAAATTATAAAGTAAAGGCCAGAGATCGGAAGGTCTGGAGAAGTATATTGAGGGAGGTCAAAATCCTACATGGATTGTAGCACCATTGTGTAAGTAAGTAAGTATGACCCCCAGATACCAAAATCACCCTCCGTTGAAATGCTGGCTTATATACAGGGGGTCCATAATTAAACGACCCTACTTTAAAGTTGTCTACAGACGAAACTATCGGTCAGAAAATTGTGAAATTTTGTGACGGGCATAATAAAGGAATGGGAATTTGTTTGAGCGAAAAAAAAATTTAGTTCAGAATTTGGACACCAAGGGGGCTTTTTTAATGAATTACACATTTAAAAAAGTTTTTAGGCTTTATTTTTCTCAGATTAAATGAGACAAATATAAAGACCTCCCCCTGAAAAAAATAAAGCGCAAAAACTTTTCAAAATTATTGGTGTTCGAATACAACGGACCGTACAAACTCTGAAAAAAAAATTCCACCTACGACAGCCGCCATTTTTTTCACAGAGCTTAGGCCTAGTATTCAGTGAGCGGTGGCTAAATGTGTAATTTATTTTTAAAAAAGCCCTCTGGTGACGAAATTTTTAACTACATTTTTTTTCGCGGAAACAAATTACCATTCCTTCATTATGCCCGATACAAAATTTCACAACTTTTTGACCAATAGTTTTGTATTTAGGCAACTTTAAAGTAGGTCGCTTAATTATGGACACCCTGTATATATATATATATATATACCCCTATATATATATTTATTTATTTATATCTGAATTTTGTCATGCTGTAACTCTCGAATTTTAGGTAGCTTTCATTACAAAAAGCTACCTATTGCAGCCGTTCGGAGGACAGCGATTTCAAAAAATTTTGGTATATTTTCATCGATCATGACCCCCAGACCCCGAAACGACCCTCCGTTCAAAAGTTGATATATATATATATATATATAGATAGATAGATATATATCCATATATATATATATATTTATTTAAAAAACTAATTTATGATGCATTAAATCATGGTTTTCCAAAAAATTTCATATATTCATTAATATACAATTAGTACTTACATGATCTTAAAAAAAACAAATTAACACATGCGTAAACAAAATTACAAAAAAAAAATATTTATATAAAAAATTAAAAATTGTAAAATAATAATAAACAATTACTATAGGATGGTTGAGTGGGTAGGTGTTAGAGTACGGAGGAGGGTGGAGTTGTCTGGATAATACGCAATGGTTAATTTTTAAAAAAATGATGGGGCTTCTGTATTATAACTATATTTCTAATACGTATTTTATATGGATGTTGATGTTTTATATGTAATTGGTGACCATTTTTTTATTATTATTTCAATTTATATTAAATTTAACTTATTTAATATTTAATCAAATTCAAAATTAACTTGTTTTTAAATTTTAGTCTACTCAGGACAATATCATGTTAATTAATAATAGTATACCATCTTTATAGTGATTAATATGCATATAAGTTTATTTGATATAACTAATGTTATATGTATGTATTAAAATTGGGTAATTAGTTTTTATTATTATTCCTCTATACTTTTTAATATTGTTTTATTTTGAACTTTGTATTCCATGATTAATTATCGGTTTAATGTGTTTGATTGTCACAATCATATTTTTTAGCTTTTTTATAGCTAATATGAAGATAATCCACACACTATATTAGTGATCTTTAGGCAATTGGGAATTTTAGAATCTGACAATCTTCTATAAACATCCATTTTTTCCCCTGTTCATTTTATTAATTTATTATTTTTAGGGTTCCGTACTTAAAAGTAAAAACGGAACCATTATAAGATCACTCCTGTGTCTGTCTGTCTGTCTGTCTGTCTGTCTGTCACAGCCATTTTACTCGTAAACTATGGAACGTGGAAAGTTCAAATTCGGGGAAGTAATAAAGACCATTGACCCACATATTTTCAGATTAATAAACATTCATAAATATACTTAGTAAAAAAGTAGAGGGGCTAATTATGCTACTTGAAAAAAAATATTTTCTTTGCATATCATGTGGGGTATCCTGTGAAAGCTTTTGTAACGCTGAACTCAAAAATATATTCCTTTTAATTTTAGGTATTATATTTTCAAAGATATTGTTGACAATGTAGCGCAAAAATATGTTCCCCCCATCTAATTCCGAACCTACTGAAACTAAAATTATGAAAAAATTAGAGGTAGTAGACGTTAATGTAAACCTTGCCGGAAAATTATAGCGATTACCCTAGGTCACATTTTTTTTGAGTAATTAGCATTTTTCTGTTATACACAAATTTCGATTTACGGGCATTCGAAAAAATTGTTGAGCATCGCTGAATATACTTATCGTTGCAGAAGAATAAAAGCATAGTTGATAATGATTTTCGAAAAAAATCATCGGTAATTAACCGAGATATTAACCCTTAAAGGTACGGTCAGTTTGGACATACACAAGGACAGGGGCGGCGTACTCTATGCCTAGTTAACAACTTTTAATGATATATATGTGTAATGTAATATCCAGTAACAGTATAAAAGCAATAAACGTTATATTGTTAAAAACATACTAATTTAAGGGCTCTCGAAACTCTAAAAAGTGGAAAAAATGAAAAAAAGACCATTTTCAACATTTAATGTCTTAAAATGTATATGATTTTAAAACACAATTTTAATTGGGGTAAAAAATTGCAAGATACAGAATTAGTATTTATAGGGGGCTCGAAACTGTTAGACATTTGTCGAACAAAAAATTGGCATAACAGTTTACGCGCGGGATTACAAAATAAATATTGCAACTAGAATGAAAATTTTGGTGCTTACTTATACTTCAGATAGTAATAATTTCAATGAACTTAAATAAATTTGTATTTAAAGCATTTTTATATTTTTAATGCAATGTTGCATTTAACTAATACAAAATTTTGAAAATTTCAACAGTAAAATCACCTAAAAAAATATTTTTTTGAACAATAAAAAGAAAATTTTAGGTCCAGTTTATACAGACTAACATGAAATATATGCTTTGAAAATTTCATGAAAAAATATTCAGAAGTTTTTGAGGTATCCTGCGCGTTATGCCCAAAAATCGCCATTTGGAAAATAATGACTTTAAAGTTTCGGAAACGCCGCTTCAGCTATTGAGCGGGTATAATTCTAAAAGCCAAAACTTCTGTTCTAATGGGAATTTCAAGGAAACAATTATATCAAAATATTCAGAAAAGATAGGAGTTTAACATCTAAAAAAATTAAAATTTCTTAAATTTTGATGCTTTAAGAGTCCTGCGACCACTTAATCCTTTCCGACACGGAGTAATTCTATTTATAAACTTATGAAATAATGAACTGAAACCAGAATTTATAAACGAATTTATTATAAAATGTGAACTTGCTTATTCTCACGTACATGATAAAAGGAAAATTTTAATTAAATATTCTTGGTGCCGTTTGTCTGTTTTGGAATTAAAATTAGGTGTCCGTTTTTTAAGGGCATCGCCCTCGAAAGATTTAATTAGAATGAATCGCATAAATACTGTGGGATTCGCGATAGTTTGCATTTATTGTATCTCTCAATACGCCTCGAGTGACTTTAAAAGTTAATTAAACACCTATCTGGAAAAACGCGGCACTGACCAAGGCGGCGTTGCAACTTTGAGACCACAATTCGAAGCGCGCTTAGCACAATGCCATATTTAAACTTTGAACAAAGGTTTTGTTTTAGCTACACTGTAGAAATAAAGGTTATTACTATGCTGAATTTAGTTTCATGAAATGCCAAATGAAGTTTAACTATGCACTGCTTTTATTGTCAGTACCGAATTAAGTTCATCATAAACAGATTAGGATAATATTAAAAAATATCATGGAAGACGATAGTATTCCAGTGACGCAGCCTTAAGCCTAAAATCGTATCGTGTCGTATCGTAGAATTCGTAGATGGCGGAACTCATATATCCAACTAACTCGACTTCAAAGAAAACGCGAAAAGCCGCCTTTCAATAACTCGGCGAATATAGCTCTTATTATTCTGATTTTTTCAGAACAGTCTTATTTCTGCAGTCTAATGCTATTCTGAAATTTTTACATTTCTACGTGCAGTATATTTTGAGATCTCGAAACCCATTTTTAAAATTACTTTGGTATGTAAAAAGTTCCTAATTTCCATTTCTGGAAAACGGCTCTAACGATTTTCTTTAAATTCATATATAATAGAAATATGTTTTATGTGAAGGTAATAAGATAACATTTGTTTCCGGGAAAACTCTAATTTTCTTTTTAATTCACTTTTATTTTCCTCCGAAAAAGATCTTATTAAAATTAATATATAATATAAATCTATTTTAGATGAACCGAATAAGATCATTTTTGTTTCCAAGAAGACTCTTATTCGTTTTATAATAAGCATGAAAAATCGGACTATATTTTTCCACTATTTATGGGAATTTCACCGAAAATGTGCCTATTGTATTCATGCGCTTAATTTCTTCTGACCAACGCTTAGTGAAAAAGTTTGCAAACATCCCTAGCTCAGTCGGTTAAGTGCGTGCCTCGCAATACATAGGTTGCGAGGTCCTCTTTGAAGCAGCAAGCACTTTTTTTTTATCAAAGTAAATTTGATTTTGTTTCTATAAAAATATATTTATTTATTTTGATTTTTTTTCTTTAAGAGTTTCACATAGCACTATTTCGTAACAATATTTCAGACAGTAAAAATACTGTAAAATCTGTCTAAGGCGGACTTTGTGTAAGCCGGACATGTGCCTACCGCGGAAAGACTTTCAAGTCCCGGCGAATCCATTCAAAATAACATTAATACGTGCTCCATAAGCCGGAATCTGCCTAACGCGGAAACGGAAAGGTTTTTAAAGTCCGCCGAAAGCCAATTTTTACATAAGACGGTTGGTTGATTTGGTTGATTTTTGACGGCCGATTATCTACACTAGGGATATAGGCCCGAGGGGGGGAATGCCCTTCGTGGTGGTCTTTCTAAGGGAACCTAACACGTATTTGCGCATGGAAATCCATGATTCGAATTTACATAAGACGGAAAAAAGAATATTTTAATACCGAAAGGCATTCGGTAAAGGGAACTTTAAAACTGATAGATAGATCAAATACATATAATAAATAAATACATATAAAATACAATATAAATAAAAGCACATTTTTTATGCATTCATTTGTTTACAGAGAGAGAATTTTAATTTTGAAATTTTTCAGATTTAATGATAAGGAAAAGAAAATACGCTGTTTCTATTTGTTCAATCTACAACAGTTTCTTTGCATTTACAATTTTTAACACAAATAAATTTCTGTTTTTCTACGGTACATAAATTTAAATTATGCGTTTTTATTTTTTCCATTATCCTTATAATAAAAAAAGAAAGAAAAAACGGTTGTAATTCTTCCATTACCTTTATAATAATAATATTATTAAATACGTGCTGTTATTCTAACTGTAAATGGAAGACTACGAGATTTTTAAAAAATGTCATACATTCAAAATTTTGCAAAAAAATGCAAATAAATTGCACTTTTATACTTTTATCTTTGGGGGAGGGAGAGGGAGCTCAAACAAAGGTTTATTAAACCATCTCAATAAATCAAAAGAGCATAAAATGCAAAATTTGTCACGTAAATTTATTTTTTTTAATATATTTAAATTATTTTTTAGTTCCAGAAGAATAACAAGAAAAAAAATTATACCTTGCAAACTTCCCATGTATTCACAGAAAAAATTAAACTAAATAAAACCTGGAATTAAATAATTCAGTTGGCTAAATAAATTATTAAACCATTGCCTTGCATTAAAAAAATTACAAGGTACAAAATATAATTATTATAAAATCTGTTTCTGAAATAATTTCAGTTGGTAGTTAAATACATCAATAATTAAATGATTTTCTGCATGGTATCGCCATCTGTTGGCTAAATTCAGCATTAACAATAAATGGGAAATGAAACAGAAAAATGAAGTGAAATAAAAATTCAAATTAAATAATTCAGTTGGCTAGCTAAATTATTAAACCGTTGCCTATCATTAAAAATTTCAAGGTACAAAATATAATTAAAATCTGTTTTTGAAGTAATTTAAGTTGTTTGTTACATGGTTAATTAAATTCATCAATAATTAAATGCTTCTCTGCATGGTATCGCCATCTATTTGCTAAATTCAGCATTAACAATAAATGGGGGGATGGGGACTATTACAATAAAATTTTCTTTTCAATAATGGGAGCAATAATAATGTACTTTATGCATTTTATACAGTTGTATCCAGTAAATCTAATATCCTACCACCCTAATACAACTAAAAATTGAACATTTACATTAAAGTAGCAATAAATGTTAGGTCACATGTTAGTGTTATGTTAGATGTGGATAGATTAAAAACTTACATGATGGAAAATTATTTCTTAAAAAATAAAAATCAGTAATTTCCCAAATAAATTTTATTTGAAAGTATTTCTTTGCTTACAATTTTATTGTATTTTAAATAAGAAGTTTTAAAGAGTAATATTTCTTTATATATTTTTTAAGAAAGTAAACTTTTTACATAGTAAGTTTTAACAAAGCTTTCTATATCTGTGAAACAAACCATAACCCCCACATTTTTTATATTACTTCCATATGTTACTAAAAAGTTCTTTAAAAAAAATCAAATAGCACAACACTCTTTACAATTGAAGTATGAGGTATGCTCTTTTGAGGGGGGGGGGGGGAATTAAAGGTGAATAGAAATCACGATTATGAGTTCCTATCATTAGTCTTTATTTTTTTTTTTTATCTTTTTATTACTAACTTAAAAAAAAGAATGATATCAATTAAAAAACCCTTAACGGGTTAAAAGTTTGTGACGCAGCACTTTATCTCATTGCTATAAGAATTTTAAATATGGAGCTTAAAAATAATGATATCAAATTTTAAGTGACGCTATATTATTTATTTCATCATTTTATTTTTGCTTTATTTATAATTGCATGCGTAAGAATTATGTTAAATTTAAAAGGACGTATAAAAATGTATTCATTGATGCGTTATCATTCACATTTTTCATAAATTCAAACTATGAGTTTTAAAAGATATGATATCAAAATTTAAGTGACGCCTTTATGTAGCCTTAAACAATTTGTTTTAAAATTCAATTTTAATTGTTTTCGATTTGGCTAAATATATTTACACATCTAACCAAGACTTTTAATTTTCCAACACACTGTTAAAAATACCACTTTCACTGAACCTGTACAATGCACTGTAATGTATTTATATGAATAAATTGATTTATCTTTTGTGCCACGCTATCCAAAATCAAAAGTAAAATTTATGTAAGGGATTTCTTTGCGTCATTGTATCCAAACTAAGCGAAATATATGCAAATGGATATTATGACGCAAAGAAATCATTTACATAAATTTTACTTTTGATTTTGGATAGCGTGGCACAAAAGATAAATCAATTTATTCATATAAATACATTACAGTGCATTGTACAGGTTCAGTGAAAGTGGTATTTTTAACAGTGTATTGGAAAATTAAAAGTTTTGGTTAGATGTGTAAATATATTTAGCCAAATCGAAAACAATTAAAACTGAATTTTAAAACAAATTGTTTAAGGCTACATCAAGGCATCACTTAAATTTTGATATCATATCTTTTAAAACTCATAGTTTGAATTTATGAAAAATGTGAATGATAACGCATCAATGAATAAATTTTTATACGTCCTTTTAAATTTAACATAATTCTTGCGCATGCAATTATAAATAAAACAAAAATAAAATGATGAAATAAATAATATAGCGTCACTTAAAATTTGATATCATTATTTTTAAGTTCCATACTTAAAATTCTTATAGCAATGAGATAAAGTGCTGCGTCACAAACTTTTAACCCGTTAAGGGTTTTTTAATTGATAAGTTATACGAATAGCTATATTTGATATTATTTAGGTTCCATATCTCTTTGAAATTTCATGGTATACTCATTTACACTTTTCTAATATATATATAGTTATACCCAACCCTACGTTGTATAGTTTTTTACAAAGTCTTAGTATTCTTTTAGCAACGTTTTTATTTATTTATTTATTTATTTATTTATTTTATAATACAATTACAAATTCATATATTTATTCTACGGAACCCTCTGTGCGCGAGTAATGCTCGCACTTGACCGTTTATTTATATTTAATAGTAATTATTAAAGTTTATTAAAAAAATTTTATATTTTTATTATATATAATTTATTTTATGTTATAGCATATAGCTATATTCTATATATTATCAATGTTATAAAATTATTTAATTTCTCAGTGCAGATTAAATGGGTAAGGTAATAGAATATATTGAAAGCATTTTATTAACATTTAATTTATTTATTTTTTTTTAATAATGATATATAGTATGGTATTATTTATATATTAGGATTTGTGTGGTAATGCAGTTGATATATTTTAAATTCATTAGCTTTTATTAGGTTCATCTTGTGACATTTGAATAATAATAATAGTTTTAAAATAACATAATAGATGGCAGCACCAAAATTTTGTCTTTTAATGCTTCTATTAGAGCAATAATTTTAATTTTTTCACCAGGTGGTATTGAACTCTGAATATTGGCAATATTGTAAAATAGAAATTAAACAATTTAAAAGTGTTTTTAGGTATTTTAGTAATGTAATTATTTTCTAATTATATTATATTAATTGAATTTATCACGGTATTTCAAAATGAATTAACTGAATCCATAGGTTTTAATTTCTGTGTTAACTTAACTGTTTAATTCACCTTAATCTTGTCGTGCTTTTGGATACCATGCGCAGAAGGATATTTTGAAAACAACTGGGATTTTAATCGGTATGTTGTGTAACATTTCTATTTTTTATGCTATAAATTAAATATTTAAAAGGTTGTATTGTTTTTTCCATTTCATGCCATTTGATATTATTCTGTTTTCATCTTGAAGCTATTCTCTTGGTCATATTGGTTGTTTGAGTACAGGAGAAAAAAAAATTTCAGCTTTTAGCTTTTTTTCTCACAGAAAACTACCGATTTGCTTATATCATTGGATTCTGTACTCTTGAAAACGTAATTCAATATATAAGTTTTTCAATTATTTTTTTCGGTATACATATTCTTTTTTTCTTCCATATTAATTCTTGTAATTAAGTATAAGGCACTTTATTTTATACATACAGTTGTATATTATAGGTTTGTGGTATCCATTTTTATTGTCATTTCATTCACAATATTGCGGTTTTTGATGATGGTAGGTAATGTTTAATTAATGGTTATATATATAGTCAGACCTCGTTATCCCGACACCCGATTTTCACGTCACTCCGCTTATCACGTCAGTTTTTCAAAATCCCGATTTTCTGTATATGATTTTAATGTAAATAAACTCCGGATTTTACGTCGTTGTATAATTTTCAACTCCGGATATCCCGACGATTTAGAAAAGTGTCCATTTTTCATAATCCATATTATAAGCACGTAAATTAAGCGGTAAGAAATGTCTTAGCCCAACTTTTCACAAAAGTGTCTAAAACACCCATTGAGATAAATGAGAAATTTTACTTCAATCCGTTATCTGAATAAAGAAACCCAAACACTATGAATGACCACGCTCCAGATAGACCTATCAATCTACATGCGGTCTTTTTGTTCTGGTCAGGCGGCGCTTTCTTGTGGTTACACGGAGTTTTTCACCCGAATAAAACCGAAGCATTGCATTGCATTGAAACGATCAGAAATTATCTAACATCCATATCTGAAAAAACGAATATTGATTACAATTCATTGTATAATATTGAAAAAAGAATTGTCGGAAGCACATCTAGGGATAAGCAAACCTTAGTTCATCAATATTTCATGTAACAATAAATAAACCAAGTCATCATAAATCTGATTTTTATTCCTTTCAATTTTGTTTTTGTGTTTATTTTGTTTAATAATAAAGTTTTATTGCTTAAAACTGCAAAAACAGTTATGAATTTTAAATTGTCTTAAATTAATTAAATTGCAGCTTTTCATAAACATTTTTGTCCAACTCCGGTTACCGCGACACTCCACGTATGACGACACTTTGTTCTGGTCCTTAGAGTGTCGGGATAACGAGGTTCGACTGTATGTATATCTGATATTTGTCACACTGTAACTCTAGTATTTATGAACCGATTTGGATGTAACTTCGTGTATACATAGTACATACCAATGTCTCGACCGAGTTCGTTGGCCAGCTTCATCCGCCATCTTCTTTGAAAATGGCGACATTTAAATTTTTTAGGTAACTTTCATTACAAAAAGCTACCTATTGCAGCCGTTCGGAGGAAAGCGATTTCAAAAAATTTTGGTATATTTTCATCGATCATGACCCCTAGACCCCGAAACCACCCTCCGTTCAAAAGTTGATATATATATATATATATATATATATATATATATATATATATATATATATCCATATATATATATATATATATATATATATATATATCCATATATATATATATATATCTGAACTTTGTCACACTGTAACTCTCGTATTTATGAATCGATTTGGATGAAACTCGGTGTGTACATAGTACAATACCAATGTCTCGACCGAGTTCGTTGGCCAGCTTCATCCGCCATCTTGTTTCAAAATAGCGGCCATTTAAATTTTTTTTAATTTAAAATTTGAAATGCGGTACCAAAAAATTGAAAATGGAAAAATATTTTTTTCTTATGCGTTTGACCTTGATACAAAGATTCCGGAGCAGTTTTTGTTTCGTCTATATCTTAAAAAATGGCTGAGTTATAGCACTTTGAATTTCTAGCGTAGCTGACATTTTGAAACGTCCTGATTTTTGTCACGCGATAACAGGCGTATTTATGAACCGATATGGGTGTACGTTCGTGTGTACATAGTACATATCAATGTCTCGACCAAGTTCGTTCGCAAACTTCATCCGCCATCTTGTTTCAAAAAGGCGGCCATTTAAAAAAAATTAAAAAATTTAAAATTTGAAATGTGGTACCAAAAAGTTGGAAAATGAAAAAGATTTTTTCCTTATGTGTTTGACCTTAATACAAAGATTCCGGAACAGTTTTTGTTTCGTCCATATCTAAAAAAATGGCTGAGTTATAGCATTTTAAATAGCTTTCATTACAAAAAGCTACCTATTGCAGCCGTTCGGGGGAAAACGATTCCGAAAAATTTTGGTATATTTTCACCGATCATGACCCCTAGACACCGAAACCACCCTCCGTTCAAAATTGATATATATATATATTTATTTATTTATTTATATAAACTGTTAAAAATTTTGCATCATTCTGACAGGTCATTCGACCGTTTTTTGAAAAAACGGTTTCATAACCATAATTTAACTATATTCTGACCATAAAATGACCAATAATATGGTCAGAATAGTGTTAAAATTACGGTCGTGTAACCGTTTTCGGAAAAAAACGGTCAAATCACCTGCCAGAATGCTGCAAATTTTTAACAGTGTATATCCATATATACATATATATATCTGATCTTTGTCATACTGTAACTCTCGTATTTATGAACCGATTTGGATAAAATTTCGTGTGTACATAGTACATACCAATGTCTCGACCGAGTTCGTTGGCCAGCTTCATCCGCCATCTTGTTTCAAAATGGCGGCCATTTAAACAATTTAAAATTTAAAATGAGGCACAAAAAAATTAGACATGGAAAAAGATTTTTTTTTGTGTGTGTGTTTGTGCTTGATACAAAGAATCTGGAGCAATTTTTGTTTCGTCTATATCTTAAAAAATGGCTGAGTTATATCACTTTGAATTTCTAGAATGGCTGACATTTTGAAACGATCTGATTTTTGTCACGCGATAATACACGTATTTATGAACCGATTTGTATGTGACAAGGAATGTGCATAGTACATAGCAATGTCTCGACAGAGTTCGTTGGCCAGCCTCATCCGCCATCTTGTTTCAAAATGGCGGCCATTTAAAAAATTTAAAAGAAATTTAAATTTAAAATGAGGCACAAAAAAATTAGACATTGAAAAAGATTTTTTTCTTATGTGTTTGGGCTTGATACAAAGATTCTGGAGCATTTTTAGTTTCGTCTGTATCTTAAATTACTGAGTTATAGCACCTTGAATTTCTAGCATGGCTGACATTTTGAAACGATCTGATATTTGTCACGCGATAATACACGTATTTATGAACCGATTTGGATGTGACAAAGAATGTGCATAGTACGTAGCAATGTCTCGATCGAGTTCGTTGGCCAGCCTCATCCGCCATCTTGTTTAAAAATGGAGGCCATTTAAAAATTAAAAAAAAATTTAAATTTAAAAGTGAGGTACAAAATAATTAGAAATTGAAAAAGATTTTTTCCTTATGTGCTTGAGCTTGATACAAAGATTCCGGAGCATTTTTTGTTTCGTCTATATCTTAAAAAATGGCTGAGTTATAGCACCTTGAATTTCTAGCATGGCTGACATTTTGAAACGATCTGATATTTGTCACGCGATAATATGCGTTTTTATGAACCGATTTGGATGTGACAAGGCATGTGCATTGTACATACTAATGTCTCGACTGAGTACGTTGGCCAACATCATTCGCCATCTTGTTTCAAAATGGCGGCCATTAATTTTTTTCTATTTTAATTTAAAATGAGGTACAAAAAAATTAGAAAATGAAAAAGATTTTTTCTTATGTATTTGACCTTGATACAAAGATTCTGGGGCATTTTTCATTTCGTCTATATCTTGAAAAATGGCTGAGTTATAGCACTTTGAATTTCTAGTATGGCTGACATTTTGAAACGATCTGATTTTTGTCACACGATAACACGCGTATTTATGAACCGATTAGGATGTGACAAGGAATGTGAATAGTGCATAGTAATCTCCCGGCCAAGTTCGTTTGCTAACTTCATCCGCCATCTTGTTTCAAAATGGCGGCCATTTAAAAATTTAAAAAAAAATTGTTTAAAATGAGGTACAAAAAAATTAGAAATTGAAAAAGATTTTTTTCTTATGTGTTTCAGCTGTGTTACAAAGATTCAGGATCATTTTTTGTTTTGCCTTTAGTTTTGCCCCAGTTTGAATTTCGAATGTGTGTGACATTTCAAAAAATCTCATTTTTTGCCTGCAACAGCACTCGTATATATCAACCGATTTAGATATGAGTAAGCGTGTGCACAGAAATTACTAAGGTCTCGAACAAGTTCATTGGTGAGCTTTATTGCACCCATTATGTTGTTTTAAAATGGCGGGCTATCACCGATAATTCGGGTTAATATAATTATTAATATAATTCGGGATATCACCGAATTTGGTGACAAAATATAAATCACTTTAATAAAACCAGCTTTGATAACGCTGACTAATTTGGCGAAATTCTCATTCATATTCAATATTGACAAAAATTAGTATTTAACCTTCTATAATCGGGTTCCACTAATTTCAGCTCCGTGTGTTTGAATAATATAAGCTGGCTTTTAAAAAATAAGGAATATGAAAGCTACCTCTTCCTCCCGGCACTGGCCGGAAGGACTTTTTAAATTTAAAACTGGAAATGTGGTACCAAAAAATTGAAAATTAAAAAATATTTTTTTATGTGTTTGAGCTTGATACAAAGATTCCGGAGCAGTTTTTGTTTCGTTTATATCTTAAAAATTGGCTGAGTTATAGCACTTTGAATTTCTAGCTTTGCTGACATTTTGAAATGACCTGATTTTTGTCATACGATAACAAGCGTCTTTATGAACCGTTTTGGATGTACCTTGGTGTATACATAGTACATACCAATGTCTCGACCGAGTTCGTTCGCCAGCTTAATCCGCCATCTTGTTTCAAAATGGCGGTCATTTAAAAAAAATTTAAAATGAGGTACCAAGAAATTGGAAAATGAAAAGATATTTTCTTGTATATGTTTGACCTTAATACAAAGATTCCGGAACGGTTTTTGTTTCGTCTATATCTAAAAAAATTGCTGAGGTATAGCATTTTGAATTTCTACTTTGGCTGACATTTTGAAACGATCTGATTTTTGTCGCGCAATAACAGGCGTATTTATGAACCGATTTGGATGTAACTTGGTGTGTACATAGTACATATCAATGTCTCGACCGAGTTCGTTGGCCAGCTTCATTCGCCATCTTGTTTCAAAAGGGCTGCCATTTAAAAAAAATTAATTTAATATTTAAAATGAGGTATCAAAAAATTGGAAAATGAAAAAGATTTTTTTTTTTATATGTGTTTGACCTTGATACAAAGATTCCGAAGCAGTTTTTGTTTCATCTATATCTTAAAAAATGGTTTAATTATAGCACTTTGAATTTCTAGCATGGCTGACATGTTGAAACGATCTGTTATTTGTCACGTGATAACACGCGTATTTATTAACCTATTTCAATCTAAGAAGGCATGTGGAAAGTATATAGAAATGTCTTGCCCAAGTTCGCTGTCCAGCTTTATCAGCCATCTTGTTTCAAAATGACGTCAGTAAACAAAAAAAAAATTATATTTAAAGTAAGGTGCAAAAAAATTAGAAAATGAAAAAGGTTTCTTTTTTAAGTATTTGAACTTTATATAAGGATTCCGGACCACTTTTTGTTTTGTCTTTATCTTAAAAAATGACTCAGATATAGCAGTTTGAATTTCTAATGTGGGTGACATTTTGAAAAATCTGATTTTTTGCCTGCGACAGCACTCGTATATATCAACCGATTCCGATGTGAGTGAGCATGTGCACGGGAATTACTAAGGTCTCGACCAAGTTCACTGGTTAGCCTCATCCACCATGTTGTCTTAAAATGGCAGGCACTTCAAGATATCGCCGAATTTGGCAACCAAATATAAGTTACTTTAAATAAAAGCAGCTTGGATAAAGCTGACTAATTTCGCGAAATTCTCATTCATAATGATTTAGTATTAATAAAAATTAGTATTGAATCTCCTATAATCGATTTCCACTAAATTGAGCTTTGTGTGTTTGAATAATATAAGCTGGCTTTTTAAAAATAAGGAATAAGAAAGCTACCTCTTCCTCCCGGCACTGGCCGGAAGGACTTTTTGAACCAATTTGGATGAATTTTTTCATATGCATAGTACATACTAATGTCTCGACCGAGTTCGTTGGCCAGCTTCATCCGCCATCTTGTTTCAAAATGGCGGCCATTTGAATTTTTGAAATTTTTTTTGTGTTTTCTAACATTGTATACATATAGAAAATGTTACGTTTTACAAAATGCAAAGTCTTATGTATCATTATAAACAGAATGTTAGAAACATTAAAAGATATTTTAAAGAGTCGCACAGTGTAAGTTAACACCATAGTTCATTTTAAAGAGAAAGTTAGAAAACCTAAAAATTTCCAAAAATGTCCACAAAATTCAAATGGCCGCCATTTTGAAACAAGATGGCGGATGTAGCTGGTCAACGAACTCGGTCGAGACATTAGTATGTACTATGCATATGAAAAATGTCATCCAAATCGGTTCAAAAATTCGAGAGTTACAGCATGACAAAATTCAGATATATATATATATATATTCAGCATTTTAACGGAGGGTGGTTTTGGTAACTGAGGGTCATGATCGGCGAAAATACAGTAAACTCTGTCTAAGGTGGAAGCGATCGGGACCAAGAACATTTTCCGCAGTAGACAATATTCCGCCTTAGACAAATTTTACTTTATGTCTATGGATTCACAGGGACTTGAAAATCTTTCCGAGTTAGACAGATTTCCGTCTTACACAGAGTCCGCCTTACAGAGAGTTTACTGTATAGCAAAATTTCCGGAAGTGTTTTCCTTCGGACGGTAGCTTTTTACTTTTTGTAATGAAAGCTACCTAAAAGTGTCCACAATTTTGGCCACCCCTGTATATTTAATATTTAACTAAGCTATTAAATGCATTTGTGACAAAATAATTTTAATTTTTAACTTTAATACTTTAATGAGTATAAGTCGGAAGTCCTCTACATATAAAACACAATTTTCATTTCACTGACGTTTAAACAATTTATTTTTTTTTTACAATTGTTTTTCAGTAATAACTAATTAAAAATCTTTAGTTAAGTTCTAACTTAATATTTTTTTTTTTCAAAAATGATTTTATTTTTACTAAGGAATTAATTTATACATTTTGTCCCTGCCCAAAATAATCTTCCTCCGCAGACACAAAATAAATTTTTTTAAAGTGCCATCGATTACAGAACGTGTCAAATTATCACTAAATAGTTTTAGAGAAAAAAATCTTTTTTGTTTTTTCGGTATAACTCTTTATCCTGTTGTGAAATTATTGGATCTTTTCCAATTTATTAGTTCCATTTACAGTTACGCTAAGTTCTCAATGTATATTTTGTTGTCGTCATAAATAAGTTTAAAAAAAAGGTAATTTATAGTTAGAATACAATTTTTAGACAGCTTTAACATTGCATTTAATAAAAAGAAATGCACCATTTTAGCAACCTGAAAATCAAAGTAGTTAAAAATTCAAAACTTAAATTTTATCTCCTGTGGACTTAGGCATATCCATTTTTACGATATTTTCTAGTTCATCGGTCATTTATCTGACATTTTGTGCAGTATAAGGAGGTCTCAAATACAAAGAGAAAATTGAAAAGTCATGAAATCCTGATGCGCATTATTTTTCAGAAAATTACATTCTCTAAATTCAAACGTTTAAAACGGTATTTTTTTAGCCAATTTTGCCTTTCCTGTTTGAATAACACTTAATTATAAAAAATAAATGTGTATCAACTACGCCCAATAATTAATCAATTATCTTTTCATTTAAATTTTTGATTGTAAATGTTCCTTCCCATGGTCTCCCTATACATGTCAGAATTTTAACAAAACAAAAACTTATGAAAAATAAGATAGGAAACTTCACCACTAATATAAGGCTATTTATTAAGAAGAAATGAAAACATCCATGCAATTTTTAGGATTTTTTACATATATGTGTAAAATAGATTTTTTCTCGCTGTTTTGTGGTTTTCGTCAGAATGACCCTTATTCTCATTACGTTAATACCAAATTTGGAAAAAAATATATATTTTAAATCCTAATATAAATTGACCTGTTGTGGAATTGTGCCAAATTTCAGAACATGGGATTTTCGGAAGATTTTACATTTTTACATTATTCTGTGCGCAATACTATGTCAATAATGCTTTAAACTCACTGTTAGAAAAACTGGTCAATGTACACTAAATTATTCCTCATTTTTTAACAAACAATTTCCGTACTCCTAGAAAACATGTTTTATCCGCGAATGCTTCCAAAAAGTCTGAAAAAGAGGGAGAAATTCCGTGCACGCATGCGCTATATTAATACTAAAATCCGCATTTATTTAAAAAGGAAAAACCAAAAATTATATAAATTAAGATTTATAATTTAATTAAAAAAGAGAAAATATTTTCGAATTTAAAGTTAAATAACAATTACTTTTCTCATTCATTCAAAAGTACTCACAAGTTATTTTTTTAAAAGTCGAATAAGGTGAAAAAAGTTTTAAAAAATTAATTTATAAAGTTGCTTATAAAGAAATATTTGCATTTAAAATATATTTTAAATGGATACATTTAATGTAAATATTAAATTGGAAAAAATTCGATTTTACTCAAAAAAAAATATATATATATTATCGTATAAAAATATAATATTCATATTTTACATTTAGTAATCCACTTAAAAAATTTATAATTCATATTTTTATCCTATTTTAATACTAAAGTATTAAAACCCCAGCCACAATCTCATTAAAAACGAAATCTTCTCGAAATTAACTTCAAAATTTAAAGCTTTTTAAAGAAATAAATGAAACCATGCCCATTTGAAGCTATTTACTTCAAAGCGTTTCACTTCTGTCCAACTGTATCGCGGTTGTTAGCGTACGCGTCTCGTAACGCTGGGATGACTGTTTCGATTCCAACGTCGGCAAATTTATTTTTTCCAGACTTTCTTCAATTGATGGATATTTTACCTCCTGTAACGGAGAAAAAATTAACGGATATTCGTCAATTAACGGAAAAATCCTCGCAGCAGTGCTGCCAGTGTAATTTCCGTGAATTGGAGAAAGTATTTCTGAGAGTCTTATACACCTGTCTTTGAGGTCGCCCAACAAACCCTTTCTCATCCATTCCAACTCTTATTTTGTTTTCATCGCTCCAGAGCACATTTCTCCGCTATTTCTTAAATATTTTAAACTTATTTTCGATATAGCACAATTTCGTAAAATACATGCACATTTCGGTGTGTATTTCTTTAGATGTAACCTTCCTTAGACTTCAAAAGTACGCTTCTTCATTTAGTAGTGCCCTTCGAATTCTTCTGTGGCTTACTTGAAAATCGAAATAGATAGTCCAAGAGCCGACAGTACAAAAACCTATGTTGTCAAGCACAAGAAAAAAAAACTTTATTTTATGGAAGAGTAGAAGTAGGGGAATCTAATGATCCATTTCTTCCGGAAGTGAAGTGGTGCATAAGCCAAAAATTAATATCCAGTGGTTCACTCGTAGGTTTATCATTGTGTTTGTCCTACAAACAAAGGTATGAAAACATGGAGGATAGTTGAAAATCCGTCAGTCATTTTTGGGACACCCGGTACAAATCTTTTTCTGTTTACATGTAAACATGTCAAAACCTAGACTAACTGAAGAAATGAAGAGGCATGCTGTCATTGGCTCATTGGCTGAAGAACACTTCGATTTAGAGATTGCCACATTCTTGAAACTCGTCCGGTCATTCATTCGTCTTTAATGTAAGGAGAGAACTGAGGTGCCAGGTTTCATGTGGCAAACGTTCCATGCAGGAAACGACATTGTCATTGTCCAAGAGTCGACAGCTCAAAAACCTATGTTATCAAGCACAAGAAAAAGACCTTTATTTTATGGAAGAGCAGAAGTAGGGGAATCTAATGATCCATGTCTGCTGGAAGTGAAGTGATGCATAAGCCAAAAATTAATACCACCAGTGGTTGACTCGTAAGTTTATCATTGTGTTTGTCCTACAAACAAAGGTATGAAAACATGGAGGATAGTTGTAGGACAAACACAATGATAAACCTACGAGTCAACCATTGGTGGTATTAATTTTTGGCTTATGCACAACTTCACTTCCGGCAGACATGGATCAACAGATTCCCCTACTTCTACTCTCCCATAAAATAAGGTTTTTTCTCTTATGCTTGATAACATAGGTTTTTGTGCTGTCGGCTCTTGGACTATAAGAGGACAACAAAGTTTTCTCTCTTCATTTTCGGAAAAGCATTCTTTTCTTTCTTGAAGTCCTTTTAGAAGGATTCATTCTAGTTTCTTGTTATTTTTATGAATTCTGAGATGAGATTAAATAAGGCGAAATTTTCTCTGTAGGAAAAGTAGTGCTAAAAATAATTACCTTACATCGCGTATAAGTGATAGGTCATCGTAATTTTTTTTTAAGTAACCTTCCACATTTTTTGCACTTTTTACAATGTGTCTATTTATTTTATTTTATTTTGTTTTATTTTAGCCCAATTCTTTTCTGAGATAGTTCAGAAAAAATAAACATTTTGACCGGAAAACGTCACAGTAATTGGTGATGATGCATAAAGAATCAATGAATGATATCCCTAGATCCTAAACATCATACATTAACCATAAATGTAAAAAAAAATGATATTGTTCTTAAATTTCTAAAAAGAAAAAAGAAAGGTGTTTCTATTTTCTTAGCAATAGCTGTATGATGAGCTTTAAATTTTCCACTTGTGTGAAGCAAAAAACACAGACGAAGAACTAATCTAGATGATTTTTTTTTTACATATCTATAATAAGAAGCAATTTGGCACTTGATGAGTTTTTCAAACCGATTTCACTCGATCTTCTGACTTCGTTAATCCTTTTCAGTGTTTCAGATTATGATTTAGAAAAGGTGCAAAAAAGGATTATCTTGTTAAACATGAAAATCGGTTTATCTCAATCTATCTTCGTCAATAAAGCAGGTGTACAAAGTGGGAAATAATCAACTAGGTGGAAAGTGACAAAAAAAAAAAAGCAAAAATCAAAAATCTAAGTTTGAGGGCAACAGTGCAATTTAGTATTTAACCCCTTGCGCTCTGACGCTGTTAGCGGGCGTATGTCACTAGCCACCGGTAATCTGGCAGAATTTTTTTTTCTAGAAATTTTGAATTCACAGCACAAAAATTTAATTGGTAATTTTCTTTTACATTATTTATGGAAAATGAATCACCTCGCAAAGCAAAAATAAGAATTAAAACTTTCTGGCGAGAATTCGGAATGTCTAATTAAAAAATCTGCCAGATATCATGACGTACGTCATTGTCGGAAATGACCAAAATAGCATGACGTACGTCATAGAACGCAAGAGGTTAAATTTCATTCTCTACTCAACTCTGTACTAACAGCGCAGTTCTCCATAAATCTGGACCTCAGATTGAAATGTTAACTCATGGTCGAACTAAAAATTGTATTGTATTGGCTGATTCGAGGTTTCAAGTGCTTAACTTGTGGTTCACGTTAATTATGGAGAATTATCATTCTATAGTAATAAACTAAACTTACGAAATTAACTGCGACATTTCTCATGTTGTATTTGTATATTATACAAAACATAGTTACAAAGAATTATGAAAACGAAGCGGTCGTGTTATGTATTATTTTCGAATTATAACGCCCTGACATGCTCTGACGGCAGTGGTAGCTAACTGAACTTTTTTGTTAACGTTTGTAACTAAAGTAATGTAAGTTTTGGAATAGCTCGCTTTTATGACAAAAACAATGTTTAGATATTATTAAGCAAATATCTCACTCAATATTCATCATGCCAAAAACATATTGATATTGAACAACAACAACAAAAAATATTTAGTACCTTTTCAACCGACTGATAATTTCGAAAGAACTTCAGTCCTTTGGGAACATTCACTTTTGCATCTTTATCGTCATCTATAAGTCTGAAAAAATAAATTTATAATTCTTTAGACAATATGTTCGATTAACATGAATTATCATATCAATTTTACGCACAAATATTATGTTTGTTTGTTTTTTAAATCAAAGTATGAATATAAGAGATGGCGATATTATATAATTATTGACTCCCTTTAATATATTCAATGTTCACTAGCCATCTAATACGGCTCCAGAAGTAATAAAACACTCCATTCTGATTACAAGGGAAAATGGGGTACAGTGGACCACGTTTGAAGTTTTAATTTTTTGTTTCTGAAGTTTAGAGATCAACATACATGAAAAACATGTTGGAATATACCTTAGTTCCTTATCTGCAGTTAATAGGTTTCTCAAGGCGTAAGTCTTAATAGTTTTTTAAAGAAACAAAATCCATTTTTAAGCTTAAAATTGTGTCCCACTGTACTCCACTCTGATTGATTCAGCATTCAGATTTTTAGAAGAACTTAAATCTTTCACATTCACATCTGATCCTTTTATGGCCTTTCTTGATGTTACTTCTCTTTTCACCTCGATACATTATGACTTCACCTATATCGTTATTGATGAAATTTGGCCGATTATTGAGTCTACCACAGAACTGGATAAAGTAACTACCAGAGAGCTGTTTCGTTTCTGCATGATTTCTAATTGCTTTATTTTTAACATCTTTTTTAAGGTATCTGAACACCTTTAAAATGTAATTTTCGAAAAAAATATCGATTTTTCATTTTTGCAATAATATTAAAGTTGAATCTTTTATCTATAGAAATCTACTTAAATTTTGTCAGTATTTAAAATAGAACCCTCGTTACAGCCGCTTAAAATTACATCTATTACGTTATTTACATTACGTTATATCTATCCTAAAAGTTATTTTTAGCTTTTTCTCAAAATAAAGTTTTTGAGATTTTTACTAATACGCAAAACATCCTAAAACAAAAAATTATGCATGAAATGCCACGAAATTTTCTGTACTTCTTTTACAAATGTCTTTTGAGGGAATAGGCTACACTCATGATAATATATTAAATAGTTTTATATTTACACTGGTATAAATGACAAACTTGAGACAAATATTGCGAATTTTTCATTACATTAGTACTTTAAGTGCCATATCATCTGCGATAGACATGCGATTATAATGTGTGTAGTCTAGGTCCAAGAGAAAGTTATTCTGTTTATTATACAATTAACAAAATGTCAATAAATTATTTTATTTTTGAGTTATCACGTTTTGCAGAAATGTCAATTTTTTACATAGTTTTGACTATTTTTCTCTTTAAAAAATTATTTCTGGGTAATTGCTGAAATTTTTATATTTTTTTTTCAAAGTTTTAAAGTAAATGTCATTATAAAAAATAGATAACAAGAGAAATTTTCAAAAATTTCAAAAAATCACTACCGAAGGTGTGCGGATACCTTAAGCAAATCAATGGCACAGCGATGGGCTCACCTCTGTCAGTTACGATAGACGAAAAAATAAAGCAGTATATCGAAAACAAGATTATTTACAAGCTAGATCATACACTAAACTTATGGAGTAGATACGTCAATTATGTATTTATCGTCTATAATACAGAAAATTTACCTACAATATTAGGGATAGACAACTCAGTTTATCCATCAATACAATTTACTATCGAATATGAATCAAATTTCCAGTTACCTTTCTTAGACATATATACTGAAAAGAATGAAGATGCTACTGTTCAAAGTATTAAAACTTCTGTTTATAGTAAAACCACCTTCTCTGGCCAATATTATAATTTTTAATCAGAGTGTCCTGCCTCATACAAAATCGCGATCATTAAAACCCTTAGAAAACCCCTAGAGCATTGAAAATTGAGATATTGCAAAAATGAAGATTTATTTAATGCGGAAAAGAACAAAATTTTTAGCCGATCGGGAGAAGAATGGTTATCCTCGTCGTTGGTGCAAGAGGAATTTTTTAAAGTTCTAAATGTAGCTGTACCGACTCCTCCTCCCTTTCAGTGGGACGTTTAAGAATTCTTTTGTATCTATTCCGTACTACAAGAACCTTTCTGAGAAGATCTCAGTACTCCTTAATACCCTGTTCGCACCGTATATTTAAGATGTCTCAGACCGCCGGACTACACAAACTCTTTCAGTGAGTTTCAACTTTTTGCGGTTAATTACTGCCACTACCACTCACTATGATTGGCTGTTGCTGCCCGTTTTATTTTAGGCGCATGCGCACATTTTACAGTTGTTCAGATCTCAGGCACAGTGACGTTCACTAGCTATCTTATATGAGTTTTGAGATGTGAACAGGCATTTAATTCCGGGAGTGTGCCACCACAAAAAGAACGTTCTAAGATATCTTAAATATCTCGTGCGAATGGGGTATTAAGTAATTTAAAATTAAAACAGCTTTTGTCCCACAGAGACCATTGCGAGGCTTTCTTTGTAAATTTAAGTATAAATATTCCTTTGAGCCTTTAAAGGACTTAGTTTACGGAATCCCCTGTAAGCATTGTGATTCAATATACATCGGCGGAACAAGTCGTACCAACGCCTCCTAGGTTGGAGAAAGCCGTGACACGTTTTGTTGTGACGTCATGAAACGTCGCACGAAGCAGACAAAACAAAGAAAAAAAATTCGAACAACTTGCATGTTTCGATTTCGTTGGCTCGTGGAATAATTAATTATTATTTTCTAATAATAATTAATAATGTCATGAGCCAACGAAATCGAAACATGCAAGTTGTGCGAATTTTTTTTTCTCCTGCTTTGTGTGACGTTTCATGACGTCATAGCAAAGCATGCTTTGGCTTTCTCCCTTATCTAGGGGGCGTTGGTCGTAATCTGGAAATCAGACTTCAGGAGCATAGGCACGCTTTTAAAACAAAGCATCTTAATGGAGGATATTCCATCGACGTCACGATCACGTGGTCAATGTAAAGATCTACTAGCATAAAGAAGGAAAGACTCCATAGACGTAATGAAAATCTCCGTCAGCCAATGAAACAGTTCATGGGGTAAAGCAGTAGTAGCTTCCCTTCTTATCAGTTTCAACTTCTTGGGGTAAATTACCGGTACCACGTAACTGAATTCAGCCTCGAACCCAGATTTGGAATATAGTCCATTCAAAAATAGCTGTTCATGCTGTGATGAGTGACCATACCCCGGATTTTACGAATAATAGGATCATTAAACTAAATTGCAGTAACTACAAAAGCAGGATAATTCCTTGAGTCATGGTATACGAATTCAGACAATAAACCAAATTAATGAAGCAAGCCAAATCCCATCTGAATAATCTGTTTTGTTGTAACTTTAACTTTAGAATTAACTGTTCTGAGGCAATGAAAAATATATGAAATAAAATTCTGATTTATTTTACTAAAAAGGGTGCTAAAATACATAAAAAGCTCTTTATAACATAAAAACCACCAAGTGATGTTAAAACCAAAGCGTTTTCAACTGTTATAAAACAGCCATCATCAGGGGAAAAGTTCAGAGGCGTGAAATTTCATGAATATTCATTGCTTAAATAGCTGTAGACGAGTCTATTTCAAAGGTTCTTTGTAAGCAAAAAATATCTGATCTCGAAAAGAATAAGAAAATTTTTGAAAAAATCGATATTTCTTGCAGGGGTCGTATGCTTCAGGGAATTTTTCAGGATAAATATCAGTATTTTTTTTATAGAAAAATAAATCTAGGTTAAACGCGTGAAATTTCGCCTTATTAAGAAAATACTGGTACCGAAGAATTGCCTGGTCTTGAAATTTCAGGACAAGTACGACCCCTGCATTTGAAAGCTACTTTTTGCCCAAGTAGCACAGATCGTTAACCCATCGTTGTTAGTTTGTGGAATCCCTTTAATTGACACATGTACTGGGCGGAGCTCACAAGGCTTGTGGAGAATTATCCTTATTTGATTGGCTTTTGGCTAACGCTTGTGATGAAAATCGGGACGCTGAATGTGATTAACCCCTTAATCTACGATTTACTTTTCAACAGCCTGGGTTCAAAACATAAACAAGATCGCGCAGCCTTCGAGCCATTCCACGGTTCGGCAAATCCATAGTTGCCGGTTTTTACTCTTCTTTGCTACCAGTAAAATTTAATAGAAACTTTCGCCTTGTTTGATCATGAGATTTCGACTATTAAATAAGACAATATTTACTATAAAATTTTAGTGGTAAGAATTTACATTTGGCTCAATCATTGTACCAGGGGCTATGCCCGTAATATTTACATTTGGCCCGACCGATGTATTACGAGCCAGGCCCGTGATAATCAGTTTTGTCCCGAATATATAAGACCACGTGTCTCGCACGTAGTTGTAAGTTAAGGGGTTAACTATATAAAAAAAGACATCGTGTCGTTGAATGACGTCTCAAATGCTTGTCGTCCATTTAGAGCGTATTTGAGCAGTTAACGGTTGAGCCACTGTTGGCCTTTGTTAGCAAATCCGTTGTCCAATGATACGGGAAGACGTACATTTCTTACTATAGGGCTACAATTAGCCAACGTTGGCCCATACATTTTGTACTACTTGGATTAAGGAAAAATACCTCTTAAAGTTAAGCCAACAATTGAGAGTTTTATGGCTAGAACTGTAAAGTTCTACAATATCTACAATGTAAAATCGATGTTTAAACTGAAATTTCTCTATTTTTAAACTTGCGCACATCGGAAATTTAGATCTATTAAAGTTCACGATTTTAAATTTTATATACAGTTTCCCTATAACTTTTTATTTAAATTTAAATTAAATCTAATTGAAAAAATTCAAATTTACCATAAATGTGAGTCTTTAAAGTGAAAACAGAGAATTTTTAATATTATATATATATACATATATCGAAAGACCTTGTGAATAACAAATATAAATCATTCTTTCAAAATGCACCTGTAATAACTGATATCAACTTTAAGGCGACGAAACAATTTCGCTTAGTAAAAAGAAAATTACTTTCCAAGATCTGTTATAAGAACTTTATAAGGAATGCCTCTTTCTTGAAATTCTTGAGTATATTTCTCTCGGGCCCAGGGATAAACCATGACGTCAGCAGGGTGGTTGACTGCAGTAGTGCGCAACCAAAAATCCAGCTAAATTAAGA
Organism: Maratus speciosus; assembly: GCA_963932465.1. Lineage (NCBI taxonomy): Eukaryota > Metazoa > Arthropoda > Arachnida > Araneae > Salticidae > Maratus > Maratus speciosus. The sequence goes on from OZ010787.1 coordinate 576,532,716, forward strand.
AATTTTAAATAAATACAAATTTTAGACGGGTCTTCCTAAAAGGGAATGACAGTTTTTAACATGGGTTATTTAGTAAACGATGACAGCTATTAAAGCTAATCTTGCAGCAGATTAATATGTGTAGTCAGGAATTTCTTTTAATATTTTTCCTTTATTCGGTACGGAGTTTCACCGACAGATGATGGTGCACTGCCTCAAACTGTAATAATGGTCAAAATAACCTATCGATTTCAAAATTCAAACCTCACTTTTGTGTTTCAACAGCTAAGCGGAATGGTGGCAGGGATTGAGCATTGATACATATTTATATGTTAGATATATTAGTTTGAACATTCTTATTACAGTTTGAGACTAATTGCTTTTAATTTGTTGCACAGCGTCCTATGCCGGTGACATTCTGTGCTAAAACAAGAAAGAATACTAAAAGAAACAACACGGTACGCTATGGACCCAGGTTCGAGTCCTGACCCCGGCTAATTTTTCACTCCTGTTGGGTTATTTTATTAATTGTATTCAAGTCTGTCTCAATATATGTACCTTTAATAAAAATGAATTCAGATGTTTATTTATGTGTGCTTTAATATATATTGTGGATCGATGGAATATTAACTTATTCATCGTATTTCTCGCCATCCTGTTCTGCTTGGTACGCCGTAATTTGGCTGCCGATGTCAGCCGATGTCATTCTCCAACATGGTTTATTAGTGAGAAATTGCCGAATTAGGACGCCGGCCAGGGTAGCTTAGTGGTTAAAGCAACAGCACAGTATGCTGTGGAACCAGGTTCGAGTCCTGGCCCCGGATAAGTTTTCCCTCCTGTTGGGTTATTGTATAAATTGTGTTCAAGTCTGTATTAATATATGTAGTTTTAATGTTAAAGAAATTCCTGACTTCACAGATTAAATCTCCGAATGATGTTAATATCGTGTCATCTTTTCATTAAATTTTGCAATCCGTCAGTACATTTTCGGACATCCTATACAAAGAATTTTTTTTTTTTAATATTAAAAGGTTTTTACTGTACTATGAATCTGAAGAAAAAAAAGGTTTATTGATTTCACTAAAATAAAATTAATATAATATAGCTGCTAGTTAATATTCATAAGACGTGATTGGTGTATTCATGCAAGAACAATTAGGGAAAGTACCATATAAATGTGCTTTATACTTTGTATTAACAAATATTGGGAAGCATAAAAGTACATGCGTTCTGTTACAAATTTTAAGATAACTTCAATTGTCAAACTACATCATAGCTTGCACAATAGACTGTGAACTAAAATTAACACTTCAAAAGCAAACCATTTTTGGGGAAAATAAATTGTTAGTTGCTAACCGTCCTGGAAATAAATATAGAATCTACTCAATATTTTATTACTTGCCACTGATATCTTTTTTTAATAACAAATTACATCACAAATTCTTATTTTATAATATAATAAAAATCTTTAAAATAAAAACTTATAATAATACATTTTTAAGAAACTGTTCTGTACAGTTAATAACATTCGCAAGATCAATATTCATTACTTTAAATTCAGTTACATAAATAACACAACTGATAATTTCCTCATGATTGGAAACAAATTTACATTTTAAACTAAAAATTTAGACAATAAAAAATAAAAAAAAAATTCAACAAATCTTTTCCTTAGATTTTCTTAGATCTTTTCCTTAGATCCCAACAAATCTTTTCCTCCTCTTTTTCATTTATCCATAGAACTACAGTTAGAGTCTTGTCAAATTCACTAACCCTCGAAATACTTTCTAAAATCTGCCAAGGTGGTGAAAATTAACTCATTTGTGTCTGTCGTCTTAATAATAGGACATGTTTTTACACTGACTATTTTCTGTGTGATTTTAGATTATTTTTGTTATCATCTGCATAAAATAATGGGAAGCTGCGAAAAAGACAGGCTTATAGTCCCAGAGCCCACGGCACAAAAACCTATGTTATCAAGCATAAGAGAAAAAACCTTTATTTTATGGGAGAGTAGAAGTAGGGGAATCTGTTGATCCATGTCTGCCGGAAGTGAAGTTGTGCTTAACCTCCTCAGACCCCAGGGTTTATTATTATATTTTCGTTTACTTCCGTTATGAATTTATATTAACAAACCGATAACTAGGAAAGATTGAAAAGCGAAAAAAATTAAAATGTATTTTTTGTACATAAAATTCGATGATACATGTGGACCTCAAAAATTCATTTTTTGACAATTTGTTAGGATTTTTTATTTTACTTTTTTTTGCATTGCATTGAAAAAACAACGCAAAACGTGAAATAATTATACATTTAATATTTTTTTATTTCTAATGGGCTCTACAAATGGTATCTTAATGTACTGAAAAACTATTTACGTTTTCGTTTTTGTACATTTCGTGCATTTTTGCTGCAAGCTTTGATATAACACGTATCTCGCTAAAAAAAGCACTATAAGAAACAAATTGCTATTTTGTTTAGTTCTGCTATCTATAAGGTTCCATACACACCAATTTTTTTTTAAAACATTATTTATATGCGTGAAAAAAAAAAATCGTAAAGATGTGTATCCTATAGGATACATCGGGTCTGAGGAGGATAAGCCAAAAATTAATACCACCAATGGTTGACTCGTAGGTTTATCATTGTATTTGTGCTACAACTACCCTCCATGTTTTCATAGCTTTATTTGTAGGACAAACACAATGATAAACCTACGAGTCAACCACTGGTGGTATTAAATTTTGGCTTATGCACCACTTCACTTCCGGCAGACATGGATCATTAGATTCCTCTACTTCTACTCTTCCATAAAATAAAGGGTTTTTTTTTCTTGTGCTTGATAACATAGGTTTTTGAGCAGTCGGCTCTTGGACTATTAGTTTCGCGTTCATCTCCCTTCGGACCCTTATAAGGTAAAGGACTCTAATAAGGACACTCTTATGAGGTAAAGGCATACTACACTATCATTATTTTCAAGACTGAGGAACAAGACAGACTGCCGCACTGTGTTACACGTGAACCACTTTTGGGACCGCTTGAGTCACAAGATGCTCTTTTCATGCACCTGCATTAGTGCTTTTCTAGCGCCTGCATCACGTGACTCAAGCAGTCCCAAAAGCGGTTCACATGTAACGCAGTGCGGAAACCTGTCTTGTTCGTCAGCCTCGAAAATAACGATTGTGTATGCCTATACCTTTACTATTATCAGTTCATTTATATTTTAGCATTTAGTAATAAAACAAAATAAGTTAGCTTAAATCTCTTTAAATCTTTTATTTCTTCTTTATCTTTTCTTTTATTTCAAATGTATCTTATTTCTTTTTATTTCAAATGTGTTTCAGTCTTTAAATTTTAAAATAGTGGCTACTTACCCGAACCAATCACTTATGATTTAAAAAAAAAACATAAGCAAACTGTAAAATTGTTATGTCTGTTTAATCCTATTGCATGTGACATTTTCCAAATATCTTCTTCAAAAGTTCCTCCATAGTCTAGTTCGATCACAGTCTTCTACATTAATGATACGCAAAATATATACAGGGTGTCCGGTCTCAACGGTGTCCAATGACTAATTCCTAAACCGTTAGTCATAGACATATAGTTCCAATCAGAAAAATGCTTTAAATCAGGTAAAGAAATATTTTAAAAGAGAATTGGGTCAATAAAAACATTTCTTAAAAAATTACGAAATTTAAATTTTTATATGGTCCCCCGGTCCTATAAGTTATATTTAGTATAATTTTCCTATTACACTGACAAGTAAGACAAAAAAAGTCCCATTCATATAACACTAAAATTAAGCGAGTTATGAGACTTTAAAAATGCATGACTTATGCCACTTTTCTGCTCTGAAAACAAATGAGTTCGGATTGGCTTTAAGGGGTCACATACAGTGGTGGAAAATTGGCGCAGAGGAGGAGCCTATTGACACCACTAAATTTTAATAGTATTTTTCGGCATATTTAATGACATAATTTCTGCGTTTTTATTAAGGTGAAGCATACTATAAAATATTAGTGGTGTCAATAGGCTCCTCCTCTGCGCCAATTTTCCACCACTGCACATACCAAATGCTTAAAGTATTCGAAGATCTTATTTCATGTGTATCTGCGCATTGAAAAAAATCATACAAGTATTGCGATTAAGTTAACATTTATTAAGCTTCAGATTGGCTGAAATACAACTCAGATTCAAAATATTAAAATAATTACTTTTTTTTTCACAAACTGGAAATATCCTTTGGTAATTTAACATCTTTTAATGCAAATATGCAAACGATATTTTTATTAAGAACTTATTGTTGATTAAACTTATTTATTATCTTAAAATTAATATCATTTCTGAAAAGAATAATTGAAAAAAAAATTATTTTGAAAAGTCAAAATATTAGAAAGTATGTTTTGTATCTATACAAGATAATTTCATCCCTAACTAATATGTTTTTCCAATCTTCTTTGCTCCATAAACGTCTTGATTTACACCAATTGAATCTTATACGTTTTTGTTTTACAGTCATGAGAGATTTTGTTTTCGGTATACGAGATTCAAACTTAAATTTATGGAGACGTCTTAATGTTCTCGATGTAGAAACTTCAATTCCTTCTTCTTTCCATTTTCGGTGCAAGAATTGCACGCTTTTAAATCGGTTTTTCTTAACTATACGCTTCAGTTTCTTGTCAGCTCTAGCAGATGCGTTTGGTTTTCGGCCGCCATTTAGGCGATTATTCTGAAATTTTCCATTTTTTGAATATTATGTTAGTATTTTACTAACGCTTGATTGCGAAAAATGTAAATAATTCCCTATATAACATTGATTTTTACCGTGCCGATACAAATCAAACATGCGAGGTTTAATAGATTCAGAAATATCACCCACACGACCCATTTTAAGACGAAAAAGCAAACAAACTATAAAAAGAACACCGATTTTAAATAAAACCGTCTGAATTTAATCAATGATGCCACCAGTTATGAATTGGTGATAATTAAAGGAGAATTAATGCGAAATATTCTAATATTTTTAACCACTTGAATAAATATTCTAATATTTTGACTTTTCAAAATAATTTTTTTTTCAATTATTCTTTTCAGAAATGATATTAATTTTAAGATAATAAATAAGTTTAATCAACAATAAGTTCTTAATAAAAAGATCGTTTGCATATTTGCATTAAAAAATGTTAAATTACCAAAGGATATTTCCAGTTTGTGAAAAAAAAGTAATTATTCTAATATTTTGAATATGAGCTGTAATATATGTTTTATTTTGTCAGGATTTGAAACTTTCTTTTATGATTTCTTTTAACAAAATTATGTTATTTTTATAAGTTTTTATGTTACTTTAACGATCTTATGTATGTTTTTCCAGTTCAAAATTTGTATTCGAACTTTAAACCACTTTCAAATATCCGATCGAAATTACATTTTACATACTGGCGTAAATCCGATAATAATCTAATATTATTATGATTTTCGGTGGTTACCATTTATACTTATTTTACAGGATAACACAAAAAATGTCGGATAGATTACCGCCAAGAAGTTTAAGAAAAACTTTTAGATTAGATAATACAAGACTGAGATTGTCGGGATTTTTAACTTTTATGTATTTTTTAGCACTGAATCCGAAAATTACCTTAATTTTTAACTATAATGTCAGGATATTTCGCAAATCATAAATTGTCGAATTTAAAGAATAACAAAAATCGGATACTATAAAGTAGAGGAGGTGGTTGTGTTTTTTAACTTTTGATAATTGATTGTTACGTACTTTTTAGCACTGAATCTGAAAATGACCTTCATTTTTAATCATCACGTTAGAACTTTTTTGCAAATGTGTAAGTTAAAATATGTAAGCGAAAATCTCATGCTATAAAACATATGTAAAACTTTTATTTTATTTTATTTTATTTTATTTTATTTTATTCAATAATTTATTCGATATTTTTTGCTTATCTTGGGATTCTTACTGCTGGGTGGTGCGATGAGATGAAGGAGGAGATTAAAGTTTAACTTTGAACTTTTTAACTTTGAAATTTACAATTTGCGAAAAATCCTGATTTGATGGTTTAAAATGAAGGTCAATTTCGGATTCAGCGGTACAGAATACATAAGAATCAATTATCAAAAGTTAAAAACATGAAATAACCTAACTTTTGCAGGCTAGTGTAATCTAATATTTTAAAATACGTATAATTTTGTAAAGAATTGAGGCTGTTAATTTAGCATCATTTTATTTAACAAAAATTCTGTTTTTTTCTTTTTTCTTAAATGTTTATTACAAATTGTATATTTTGCATTAATATGTTAGAATGACTAAAGATTTTATGTTTATATTGCAATGTTAATTTTACTCTCAAACATTTTTAAATATATCTGACGAAATTATATTTCGACTAAATTTGTGAATGACCCCCAATTTTCAGCAAAAAATATGCTCCAACTTTAAACAGCTATTACTCGGTCAATTTTAATCGTAGAACAATGGGACTTTTTTGGTATTACTTGTCAGTGTAAAAGGAAAATTTTACTAAATATAACTTATAGGATCGGGGGAACGTATAAAAATTTAAATTTCGCAATTTTTTAAGAAATATTTTTATCGACCCAAATCGCTTTTAAAATATTTCTTTACCTGATTTAAAACATTTTTGTAATTGGAAGTATATGTCTATGACTAACGATTTAGGAATTAGCCATTGGACACCGTTGAGACCGGACACCCTGTATATTGGTTAGATTGCAGTGAATGAAATATTCGTTAAATTTGAATAAGTCTTAATGTTTCTCATTTCCATAGCTTTATTAAATTTTTTTGCAAACCTAAAAATATTTTTCCTCAAAATTAAAAAAAGAAAGAAAAAAGGGACTTGAAACGTTTAAAGGTGGAGTGTTTAATCCTTGAATGCATAGTGATGCATAGTGGTGCATATCTGCATCACTTTTTATTTAACTCTTAGCAACCACTATATTTATATAGAAATATTAATCCTGTAAAAATTACAAAAATATGCTATTAATTAAAGTAAAAAAAATCTATCTTAAAATTTCTGGTGCCTAATCTTTAATATAAGAATAAAAAACACAATTCTAAAAGAATAATTCATGCATTTAAGGGTGATTTTTACAAAATAAAAAATTATATAAAATAAGATATTTAGATTCATACTTATTAAAATATTTACTAATTTGCAATCTTTTAGTTTTTACTTGTATTGCAGATGTGCAACATAAAAAAAAAAGATTGACGTATTATACGAAAAATGTATCTCTGATTTTCTTTCATTATTTTTCCTGTGTAATAAACCTTTCTGAGAATCATATATAATTTTTTCGAAACAAAATAAAAATTCATGCATTTAAGGGCTGGATTATAAGAAATCCACCGAGCCAAACGCAACAAAACGGTGGAAATACTTCGAACATGAAGAATAGATTCCATTATCATAAATATGTTCAAACTTTGCTACCAGGGGCAAAAGTGGCGTTTCAGGCTGTAGATGTATAGTAAAATAGTCATTGAATTTTTTTAATGGAACATTTTACATGATTGTCTAACATTTTATGGAATCTTTAGCTTTGAAATGAATTTACAATATTTAAATTGGTACTTTGTGTTTGTTTTTTCACTTTTACAACTTTTCTCTTACAAGCTGTTTCTATGTCTGTTTTTACCCGACTGAAAAGAAGGGTTATGTGTTTCACGCGTATCTGTGTATGTGGATTTCTTTATACCCTCGAAACATCCCAACGGCTTGATGGATTTTAATGAATGAGGTCTTTATCAATTTGTCTAAACGGCCCGAAGGTTATAGGCTAGGTTTTGTTTTTATAAATTCAAAATGGCGGCCGTAAAATACAAAATGGCGGTAGAGACGAAAAAAAAATTTACGCACCCTATTGAGTGGCATGTCACTGAATAGGTCTTTCAAAATGAAGACGATGTTTCATTGACTATTTTACAGTCAGAAGCTCCGTTAAAATATTATACAATCTGGAAGTTGCGTATGTATTGTGGATCTCTAGCTTTACTGCAACTCTAACCATCATAGACATCTATAGACCTCATCAAAACAGTGTTTATAGACAGGAACTATCAATTAAACACAACTTAAAAGTCATCCATACACGTAAAAAAAAAAAAAATAGGTAAGTAATATAAACAAGTAATATAAAAAAGTATTTTAAGTCAATTCCTACTTAGGTCAGTAAGAGAATTCTTCTTTCCTTTTGAGTGGCGCTTAAAATGCCTTGATCAAGAAGAGGACTCTCTCGATTATTGAAAAGTAATTAATTTAATTTAATTAATGAATTAATATTAAAAAAAAACTGGATTAACATCAAGTGCCATCCACTACAAGTTTAAAAAAATTATTTCAGCTTGATTGGATGAATAATAAGTATTTTGTTAACGATTGAAATTTTGAACAAGATATATATAGCGAGAGTGTGAGCTAATAGTAGGAATTGAAAAAAAAAAAAAAGTTTCACATTGATGACAAATAATTAATTAGTTCGCTTGTTACGCAGTCGGGTTTTTTGATTTTTTAAATTTAATTGTTTATTAATGCCCTGTTCAGCCTGAAACGACACTTTTTCGCCTGTTGGCTATCTGAACGCATTTCTTTCTTGTTAAATCTATTCTTTTGCGTGATACTAAACTGACGTTATATGAGAGTGTCAAATATACGCGTCATTTGAACGTTGAAACTTACTGTTTTTTTTTTCTATTATTTCAGAAGATAAAATTAATTATACAATTCTGAAGATCTGGACAATCATTCAGAGACCCATCATTGGATCGTGACTCATAGTTTCAGAACCACTGCTTCTTCAACGAAATTAGACTAACGGAAGTATTTAAATAGAGGAAACATAAAATGTCAAGTGGTAAACAGAATGTACTAGACAGAATTTGCTAGAATGAAACAGAATTTGCTACAATCGCAAATAAAAATAAAAATAAAAATAAAAATAAAACTAGTTAGATGCTGATGAAGCAACAACTCTAAAGTCAAAATGCAATAGTCACTGTATAAACAAAGGGTCACCAATCTTTTCACCATCACGGACGCAATTGAATTTTTCAAACATCTTCGCGCAAGCATCTTCTCCCCTTCCCTCCTCGACACATAAATATACATGCGGATGGTTTAGATTTATATTTAAGGGGGGGGGGGGGAAGTTAACAAAGCTTCTTTTCAAATGCAAAGGTTTAAAAAAACAAACAGACTGACAATATCCATAAATGTCTTTTCCAGTGCGAGCGTGACTGACATTGTTTTATTTATAGCCAGCAGCGTGCGAAGAGAAAACTGCGCCCGGGGCAAAGTTTCAATTTGGCGCCCCCCCCCCTTCCCCCCACACACACACACACATACACACTTTTTCTTTGTGAAATGTGTCACAAAACTAAAAAGCGTAGCAAACAGAAATAAATTTTATTGAATATATATTTTCCCTTTATTTTCTATTTTATGTTTAATTTTAATTCAGAAACTCCAAACAACTCAATAACATAAGAGGAAATTGCATTTATATTTTGGCAAAGGGAATCTGGGAAATGGGTGTGGAAAATGTCTCTAACTTAAAATATAACAGTTTGCAACCCTTTTGTATCCTCAGAAGAAAACGCCATGCTGTTTTGAGAGTATATGTTTTTGTCACAAGCACCGAAAGAAAATTACAGACTCAGAAAAGAGAAGGTTAGCAAAAGAGACTTAGGCAAAGACCTATACCATCTTTTTTTTTATATAAAAAACGAAATAAAATGAGGTTTGTTGTATGAATTTGGCGCCCCCTAAATTTCCGCGCCCGGGGTGGCCGCCCCCTTTGCCTCCCGCTTTGCACGGCCCTGTTTATAGCAGATATAGAAAAAATGCTTGACAGACTGAAAATATTTTTTCTTTCAGTTAAAACCAAGACCTTCATGGGTGTATAAGTGCAAAATATGTGCAGGGTGCGGCAGGTATTTGAGAACACACTTTGTAGGTGAAATATCACCATGTATATCATAGTTACCGGGTGTCCCAAAGACGACTGATCGATTATAAAATTCAATAACTTCCAAACGGTGACATATATTTAAAAATTTCTTGCAGGAGGGTTATGTTTAATGTCAGGAGTTTTTGTACTGTGATTCTTATTTTTAGTTCAAATTTCAAACAATAGATGGCGCTGAGAGCAATAGGCGTTCAGTCCAGATCCGATTTTTGGTACTTCGGGATCCATTCAATATATTTTAATCTCCTTTTTTCGCATGGAAGAAGAGAGAGGCCGAAAAATCGAGTCTGGATTTAGCGGTTATTGCTTGCAGCGCCATCTATCGATGCTATTTGTAACTGAAACTGAGAATCGCAGCATAAAAACTCCTGCCATCTTACATAATATTTCTGCGAGAATTTTTTTAATATCTGTCACCGTTTGCAAGTTATGAATTTTAAAATCCGTCAGTCAATTTTGGGACACCCGGTACAAATCTTTTTCTGTTTACATGTAAACATGTCAAAACCTAGACTAACTGAAGAAATGAAGAGGCATGCTGTCATTGGCTCATTAGCTGGAGAACACTTCGATTTAGAGATTGCCACATTCTTGAAACTCGTCCGGTCATTCATTCGTCTTTAATGTAAGGAGAGAACTGAAGGTGCCAGGTTTCATGTGGCAAACGTTTCATGCAGGAAACGACATTGTCATTGTCCAAGAGTCGACAGCTCAAAAACCTATGTTATCAAGCACAAGAAAAAGACCTTTATTTTATGGAAGAGCAGAAGTAGGGGAATCTAATGATCCATGTCTGCTGGAAGTGAAGTGACGCATAAGCCAAAAATTAATACCACCAGTGGTTGACTCGTAAGTTTATCATTGTGTTTGTCTTACAAACAAAGGTATGAAAACATGGAGGATAGTTGTAGGACAAACACAATGATAAACCTACGAGTCAACCATTGGTGGTATTAATTTTTGGCTTATGCACAACTTCACTTCCGGCAGACATGGATCAATAGATTCCCCTACTTCTACTCTCCTATAAAATAAAGGTTTTTTTTTTCTTGTGCTTAAAAACATAGGTTTTTGTGCTGTAGGATCTGGGACTATCAGCAGTATAACATCCTCAAGACACCGGAATTCGTCAGTCAAGGCGATGAAAATCCTACAAAATCGATGAGCGCACTCGCCAGGGAGATGCAAGTTTATGAGGCCACAATCTGATATGTGATTCATGAGGAACTTCATTAGAGGTCGTATGTAATGAGGAGAGGACATTTCTTGCCCGAGAGAACCAGGGGTAACCGCCTGACCAGAGACAAGCGCCTCCTTAACAGGCTGAATCACCAAGAAGAGCCAGGATTGCTCTTGTTTCTTTCCAATGAGAAAACTTTTCCCAGGTCAAGAAAGTAAACCGCAAAAAGATCGGTGATGATGTAAAATCCCCGAAGTGGTTCTGACAGACATATGCATAAAATTTCCAACCTCACTGATAATTCTGGGGAGTCTTGAGAAGCGAAGACGATCTGATGCCGCCCCATTTCTTTCTTGAAGATGCCAGAGTCAACGCCTTCGCTTCTACCGATGTGTTAAAGCACTAAATTACTTTTATAATACGTAGGAGGGCGTTCGTTTTTTAACAAGACTCTGCACTATCCCATACAGCCCATACAAACCAAAAATGGATGGTCAAAGCATTCATGACCATATCATCCTCAACTTATTGGTCCCCCAATATACCCAGATATTAACTGAATGGCCTATTACGTATGTGGCGTAGTTGAGAGGAACTCCAAAAGTCATCCACACAACAGTGTTGCGACTCTCAAGGCAGCTGATGTGTATGCAGTGGCAAATATTCCCAACACTAGTCTGATCATTACCTGCAATAAGTTTTGACAGCCTGTAGAGGCGATTATTGCGGCTGGCAATGGTTTCAATGAGTGGTATCATCTATTGTGTATGTGGTCAGCAATGCAGAACGTTTAAATTAAAAAAAAAGCTCTATCTCTAGTGTATATTCCAGTTTGAAAGCAGGCGTTGATTTGTTCTCAAATACCGGCCGCACCCTGTATTTACACAAACAAAATTACAGTGAAAAGATTTGGTGGGAGCAAGTGCGTCCGTGGTTGGTGATCTCCGATGTAAACAAACAACATATTTTATTACATTCTCTTTTTTTATGGTTGAAATAATTATTTTGGTGCTTACCTTTGACAACACGAGAACACCATATCAACAAAAGAACAATTTCAGTAAGGTGTATAATGTAATTAATTCAATTTTCATGAAGCCTCCGCCTAAATGACGCTTCTGCACTTTTTAATATTTCCTTCCAAAGGAAAACAAATCGATTATAGGGATTAGATATAGCCATATTAAAGAATAAACACTCTTAAAAGATTTTTTTCTTAATTCTCAAATAATGCAATTAGCGAAAGGTAAGATGTTAACACTGCAAAGACCACAAACTCACTTAAAATATGGGGACAGCCTAAAAATGGATCTCCGTTTTCACTTATGAAATTCAGTTTACAATACAATGCTTGCATAACTTTACCGAAATTTGATCGCTTTGTTACTATTTTTAAATATGTTATTGGTGAATGTACTTACTCCACTTGAAGTATTGGCATTCAGCTTCAGAAGATAATCAAGTTGAGGTTTGGTAATAGGAGTGATTCGGAACAAACTAAATCTGAAATAAAAAGGAATTATACAGACAATTATAAATTGCATCAAAAATGCAGTGTGATACGCCGCAAGCCGAATCCCGGTTTTTACTCTTGACTTTACCAACAATGAGGATATTTTACGAAAGTATCAACAGAGTAACTTAATTTTATATGAAAGGTAATAATACAGGTTTCTCTCGCTTTATGTTGTTTCAGTGAGTTTATTCATCAGTAAGTGCGTTAACCCTTAATGCCCCGACGGTACTTTAAAGCATCACAGTTTTCTATCCCAATTAATACAGTCACACTGAATGCATTCGCAATGATAATTTTAGGAAACAATAGTAAATACTTCCCTTACCTATCACTGGATAGCAATAGCAGTTCCAATAAGCTGAAAATTGTTCACGAAGCTATTTTGGCGCGTGCGAGTGCCAATTTTGCTTCCATTTTTTTGTCTGACATGGCTACTCTAACTTTTACTTAGAAACATCTTAAATTTTACAGTTAAGGCTATCATATTACTTTTCTTGTTTTAGATAGATTACTTAACAATATGTTATACTAAGGAAAAAAAAAAATGTCTGTTTACTTTACGAAACACTTTTCAAAGCGGTACTTTTGAGTACCGTCAGTATAGTATTTCGGGGCTACTTTGAGCCAGGCCTTTTTTGGTCCGAAAGTAACACCAATCACTTAGAAATGCCTTTTATACAACCAAATCTCTTAAAACATGTTTGGAGTAACATTTTTTTCACAAATGTTACTGTAGCAAAATGCTATGTTAATTGTTTTTGTTCCAGTTGTGGAGGATAGCATGACGAAAACTGTTTCTCGTTTCTTTAATATTAACAATTGGTTTACTGTGTTTAAAAGTAAAAAAAAAAAAAAAAAAAACATTTGTTTATCAAGTTTACAGGGTTAATTTATTAGCAAATGCTATTGCAAGGGGGTTTCAATAAAAATGTATTCATTTACATATGAAATGTATTCATTTTATATGAAAGTAAGTGAATGGACTAAAGAAGCCCCCAGCAGGGGCTACTTTGTTCCAAAATTTTAAAAATAGTTTTAAAAAAAAATTAATAAATTACAACGACCATTTGGAAAATGATTTTTTCAAAGACTAAAATTTAAGACATAAAAAATCGCACGGAGTTGATCCTACATTACGTACGCCATGAATTAAACATTAATAGTGTTATTACACGTAAAAATTGCAAGCGACAAAAATCGCCTGCGACTCCTCAGATTTCCTGAAACTTACGTATTATACACGTGAAACTTGCGTATTATCCAAGCATTTCATTGGCTGTTCGGGAAAAGGCTTTTCCATCGACCAATTTTAAATGAAATTTCATTCTTAAACTTCTAAACATCCCACACTATTACTTTTTACACCGTCGTATAGAGAAAAAAAATGTACTTTTAGATCCAATTTGTTTGAAAGCTGTATCACAATTTGTTTCTGAGTTTTTTTTTTTTTTTTTTTTTTTTTTTTTGTAGTTTTATTACTTTTTTGTCATAGTGGCAACAGAAGTATCCATCTCTGTTGAAAGTAAAGGAAAATACACATTACTGTATAGACCAACCAGAAAACGAATAAAATGCGGATTCAACCAATAAAAAGCTTTAGATATGCTTTTGATTTCCTACCCTCACGAGGACGATAACCATTTTTCCAAATGGTTAAAAATAACCCTTTAAAACCACACAGTTTGCTTCATTGTTTCCTGTCAATTGTTTACAACTCCATTTCGACATTGAAAAATAATATCTAATAATTTTTAATAATGGAAATGTGAGTGGAGCCAGGAAAAAGTGGCTCAAAGTCCAATTTGTTTGTCCCCGATTGAAGGTATATATTTACTAGTAGACCGGGACGCGGGTGCACAGACCATCACCTGATCGAGTTGACGGCTGAAATTTCAAGATTAGACAGAACTCGATTAACATATTAAAATGCAAATGATCTGCCAAGTCATATCTTGGTGAAAATCACCTGTAAACCCGATTTTAGTGGTTGGTCGGTAGGTTTATCATTGTGTTTTCCTGCATCCAAAGGTATGAAAACATGGAGGACTGGAAGCAGGAAAACACAATGGTTAACCTACCAGTCAACTCCTAAAATCGGGTTTGCATGTGTTTTTCACCAAGATAGGACTTGGCAGATCAGTTGCATTTTAATATGCTAATCGAGTTTTAACTAATCCTGGAATTTCAGCCATCAACTCGATGAGGTGATGGTCCGCACTCGCCTCCCGGACTAAAGGGCGCATGGGTACTAGACAGGTGGATATTTTGACACAATGTAAGAGAAGATATTGCATGATTTATGTATGACATTCATGAATAATAAAACAAAAAAATATGATTTTTTTACCCTTAGAAAAAATACTGTATTTTTATAAAACAAAATGGAAAACAATTACAAATTAGAAAAAAATCTTAAAATATCTTTTAGGATTTTTATGAATCTTCTAAGTTTTCTACAACTAAGAGTTTGGAAATTTCCGGCACAGATGTCATATTCGCCCCCATATTGGCGCGATTTTTTTTCGGTTGCCAATTTGGCGAAAACATCAACAGCATCAACAACATAATCCGGGTTACTACATCAAGCAAAATAACGACACTTTGGCGCCAGTTAAGTACCTGTTGCGTATATGATATTGGCGCCAGAAAAAAATCGCGCCAATAGGGGGCGAATATGACATCTGTGCCAAATTTCTTTCAGATATGCTTCCATCGGACGATAGTTTTACAGCTGTAGAATAGTTTTCTGATGGCGAAATGCTCACTGATGATGCACCAACAACATCATCATCCAGTATTATATTACATCATAGACATATATATACACTACATATATATGAATGATAAGTCACATTAAAATAATAAGAAAAAATTGGATATAGTTTTTTAGCTAAATCTCGATTTTTGTCGAAGCGTTATGACCCAACGGTACTTTGAAGTATCACATCAAGTAATTTGCCGTAATTAACAAAAAAAAAAAAATAAATAAATAAATAAATATTTTAATGTATCATAGTAATACGAGAGAAAAAAAGTTTCGAGAAGATAATTTTTTTTAAATTCATAACTTGGGATATAAAGCGTTAATTTATTTCAGACAATCCCTCGATTAGTAAGAGGAAATTTTCGATTAGTGCGGAAAGCACACAGAATGGGTGATCCCATTTTGCCAGCTACACGACACCGAATTGTTAAGAAAATAAAATTAAAATCCGACAAAAAAAAGTGACCAATGAAAAGTCACAATCGGACAAAAAAAGTCTTTATTAAACAAAATTGAACTTAAAATTGACTTTTTAATGTTTCCTGATTGCTACTTATTAAATTAGCTTACACGTTAATTTTAATTGGAGTTCATGTAACATATAAATTTTATTTAAAAAACTTCGAATTAAGCTGTAACATGTACATTCTAACAATTGTGCATCGAAAACAATCTCGTAATTCGTTACATTTATTATTTATTCATATATATTGAATTTTAACCCCTTAAGTGCCTACACTAGTCACTCAAAAAGACCCGGATGATAATGTTAATCCTATAGGGAAGTTATTTTTAAATATCTCGCTTGAATTTTGATTTTTTTTTTTTTTTTTTTTTTTTTTTTGCATAGGATAGCTGAGGACGATCTACAACCGGGCTAGTTTTTACTTTTGCTTTCATATCCCAGCAAAGAGGAAATTGCTGGCCAGCAGTAAGATAGGTGTTGGCAATGATGGAGAAGTGTTAGCTAGTGGTCTACCACTGCATGACCACTGCTGGATAGCTTCAGTCAACTTTGCTGTTGGAAATCATCAGATAAAATTCTGGTGGGTTTCCGTTTTATCTCATGCGCTGTCCCACCACTACATGGAAGTGCACGAACTTTTGCAGTATTATTGCTGGGAACCCTTACGCTAGGTGGCGTTGCGAATATCGAAGACATTGAGTATTTGAAAACAAATCTGAAATGAATATCTTAACACAATTTACGCTGTGAAGCTATTTTTTTTTTTTTTTTTTTGAAAATGTAAATAATATAGCACCATTGCCACCAACAAAGTAAATAAGTAAATGAATAAATAAATAAATTCTTTATTTCAACGCACTTTTTTTTTTCTCCTTAAATCTGGTTTTACTAAGTTACAAAGGATTTTGGTTTTCATAATTTACACAGTTCAGAATCAATAATAAAAAAAAAGGTATAAAATATATAGGATTTCTATACAATACAATAATTTCTATACCAGTTTAATGATTGGGAACGAAAATCACAAAAAAAACAAACTTGAAATAGCGTAATGAGAGCTTAAAAGCTACGAGTGGTCGTAGCATACGCTGAAAGTACTTGTTCATGTCCCATCACGAAAACCAAACAGCATTGAATGCGGTTAGTACTTGGGAGTGTGACCACATGAAAACCGCTGTAAGCTCAAATGTTTCTGTAGACATTTCTATTATAGGCACTTCTACAGATATTTCTATAGCTCTTGGTGAAACTAGCTTATAGAAAAAAAGAGCCGCAATTCTATAATACTTTGTTTTTTTTTTACAGAATTCTATAAGAAATTTTTGTAAGGGAAAGTGCTGGGTCAGCAAAGGAATAGCAGTGAGATAGGTGATAGCACTGCAGGAAACGTGCCGGATTGAAGTAATGTGATGGCATACCAATGCTGGCCTGCTGTTGGCCATCACTGATGGGCCAGCTGCATTCCGCACGGACACTTTTGTACTGGTTTAAGTAATGGCACCATTGCACTTTACCACTGATGGCAGTGGTGGCTGCCATCTTTTTCCAGCTGATGACCCACTGTTTCTTTCTTTGCTGAGATTTTTTTTTAATTACTTTTACTTTCGGAACTGGTTTGAACCGGTTCTGAAATTGAAACTATCCTAATATTAAAGAAAACTATAATCAAAATCGAAAAAGTAAAAACCATCCCGGTTGTAGATCGTCCTCAGTTATCCTATGCAAAAAAAAAAAAAAAAAAATCATTCGAAAATATCAAAATTCAAGCGAGATATTTGAAAATAACTTCACCGTAGGATTAACATTATCATCCGGGTATTTTTGAGTGAATAGTGTAGGCTCTTAACTGTTTTGCACGAGGACAACTCGGGCAAAAAGAGTTTGCTATCTTCGATAGTAAAAGCTTTTGGATACCACTTAATTTTAACTGTAATGTTTGGTTTGTTAAGTGGTATACCTTTTTCGATTGTACAAAGCCAAATATTTTAGTAAAAAAAAAGTGGTGCCGGGTCCTTATTTTTAATTTATTGTGTCAAAAAAAGAAACAGTTAAGGAGTTAAAGAAAGTTAGCTGTGGATCTATTGTAGTTTTCCCATTGGATTTATATTTAAATTAGCGCGCTAATATCGCACGATCAATTAACATCTGTAATCTTAATAGGGAAATCTGACTCAAATTACAAGAAATTTTCCGTAACATTTTCTAAAATATTTTTATTTTTCAGAAAAAAAAAGTATCATTACCGTAATTGACATTTTGAATTCACAAACCTGTAAAAAATACAGTAAGTTTTGCGTAAATTGTATGGAATATTGCTTTCAAAACAGTACCATAAATAACGTTTAGAAGTTTGCCTACAGAAGTCGCTGTGTTTGGAATGCGAAGTAATTGATTATTATATATACTTCTTTTACATTGTAAATATTGCCATTGAAACGCCAATATTACATAAATATTAGTTTTATATTAGAAATAATTCAAAGGAACATCAATATTGCCAATATTGGCTTTTCATTGCAAATAGTTTTAATGAATCGCACAAAATTATAGAAATATTGGCTTTAATATGGACTGGACATATTTCAAGTGAAACACCAATATTGGCTCTAAATTGGAATTATTTTCAGTGATAAGCTAATATTGGCCAAATGTTGATTTTCAATTGGAAATCTTCCAATAAAAACAATAAAATTTATGGCGTAGTAGTATAGTAGCCAAGGGATTTCCCACAAAATTGTCGTTTTTCATCATTTGTTATTTTTTTTATCATTGTTTTTTATTAATGCCATAGTTCTTCTTTGAAAAATCATCAGAACAAGCCCATTCCAACAAAAAAAAGAATTATCCAAAATCGAAGCATCTGTTCCAAAATTACGCATGGACTGACGCATTAAATACTGACTCATTTGTTGGAAGTCAGATTATAAAAAATGACAATTTGTGGAAAATCTCCTATGATCCAGCTACTTTTAGAAAGAAACTGAAATTGAGCTCACTTTATTGCCGATATCTCTCAGCATTTACATGATATTCGATTGAGCTTTTTATATGAGTAACTTTACATAGTTGGTAACAAAGTTATACAAAAAATATCTTTTGCGCATGCACAGTTAAAAATTATTTCATGCAAATGTCCATATTATATCAAGTATTTCTTTTAATATAATTATATTTTAATTGTAACATGTTATTTATGCTGTACTTTGCCAAGTTTGATGAAAATAGCGTTGAACTTGATTAAAAGACCTGCATAAAAAAACACGCAAAAATTTCTTGAATTTTTTAAAGAAAAATTTATATCTCCGTGAATAAATTTGCTATTCTTGCACAACTGAAGACAAATGTTGTACTGGATCCACATAGTGATGATATGTGCTACAGCTAAAGATCTATAGCTGTAGCATATATCATCACTATGTGGATCCAGTACAACATTTGTCTTCAGTTGTGTAAGAATAGCAAATTTATTCATGGAGATATAAATTTTTCTTTAAAAATTCAAGAAATTTTTGCGTGTTTTTTTTCTATGTAGGTCTTTTATTAATCAAGTTCAACGCTACTTTCATCAAACTTGGGAAAGTACAGTATAAATAACATGTTACAATTAAAATATAAATATATTAAATGAAATACTTGATGTAATATGGACATTTGTATGAAATAATTTTTAACTTAGATCTTTTCTAGCTTTTCATTTTACAGGGTGATTGCAAATATTATTTTTTTATTCAATTTGCTGTTGGTTCTCTAACTGCACTCGTGATCAAGCTTTCACTGAAAACTATGAGGTCAAACATATTCTTTATATCCCTAAAGTGCCAGAAAAATTTGTCAAGTATTTCTCTAGATATTCAACAAGTTGTCTAAAATCGAATGTGTCCTGTGACTGTTGGCCATGTAGTGTATCTAAGTATGTTTTTGGCTGTATTCCAAAATTTCGGAAGAAATTTTTTTTTTCAGTTATTCAAAGCATCGCACATAACAAAAATGCTAAAAAGGTTATTTAAATAATATTAAATTATTTTAATATATTATAAATTTTATTGAATGATAAAAATTATGTCATAATAAGCACTTAAAAGAAAATTTTTAAAGTTGAAATCAAGAATTCCGGCCAATAAACACGCCTGTATATTCCGATTACATTGTCACAAAAATAGTCCTTTTTTTTTCTCTCTCTCTATCCCTTGTATGATGTATCACTGATTTTTTGCTCTGAAATTATCTTATTTTTACATTTGGCAAAAAATAAAAAATATACACGTTTTCAGAATTTTCTCCTTAAAATTCTGATACTTTTATTTATAAACACTTAAAAGAGAAAAAAAAAGTTAGTTAAAATCAAGAATTCCCACCAATAAACACGCCTGTATATTCTGATTACATTGTCACAAAAATAGTTTATTCTTTTCTCTCTATCGCTTGTATGATGTATCACTGATTTCTTTCTTCTGAAATTATCTTATTTTTATACGTGGCAAAAAATAAAAGCCACATACTTTCAGAATTTTCTAATTAAAATTCTGATACTTTTATTTATAAGCACTTAAAATAAATGTTTTAACCCTTTATCTACTGGCGGTACTTATAAGTACCATTAAAATAACTTGTTATAAAATTCATTTAATACATCGATTAGTTGTAATACAGTTTAGAATGAGTTATAGATACATTACTTTATCTTGTTCCAAAAGCATAAAAGTATTTTTTAATTTTTTTATTCCGATTACATTGTCACAGAAATGGTTTATTCTTCTTTCTCTATCGCTTGAATGATGTATCATTGATTTCTTTCTTCTGAAATTGTCTTACTTTTACATGTGGCAAAAAATAAAAAGGTACATATTTTCAGAATTTCCTCATTAAAATTCTCATACTTTTATTTATAATATTTCCTTTATGATAACAATTATTTATTTTATTTTATGATGGTAACTATTGACTTTATCTGTAGTAATTTTAATTTAATAGTTATTTGTATAATTTAAAAAAGTATCTGATAATGTCCTCCAGATTATCCGACATACCCCTGATTCCGTGAATACCAGATAAATCGGAGTATACTGTAGTATCGTACAGTACGCGGTAACGTCTTATCTGCCCTATAGATGTTTTACATTATTTCCCATATTGTGTTATTTGGATTAATGTCCTGCATCGGGTCGAGTAACACGATTTTACCTGAAACCGACCCACGGGTCGTGTCGGAACGGGTTGACATTAATTTATTTCATTGAGGGTAGGGTTGACTTGTATTTTTTTTTTCTGCGGGCTGTATTCGGGTCGGATCGGCTGACGTTAATCATTTCTGGTTCGGATCGATTTCGGGTTGAGTTTTGACACTTGCAGCTCGGGCTCGATAGAACCCATTTTTTCAAAAGAATCACCAGAATATTTTTCCAGGTGAAAAACTAAATATTGGAATATTAAAAAATTTAGATATTTTTCCACTTAAAAGATAAAATAGATACAAGAGATACAATGAGAGACTGACAAAGAGAATGATGGGAAAATGAGAAATAATGTGAAGAAAGAGAATGATGAGAAATGATAAAAATGAATGACAAAGAGAGACTAAATTTTATTAAAATATGGATTCATTTTCTTTCAGTCCGGGTTCGGGTCAGATTCGGGTTGAAATGTGTTGGGTTCGGGTCGGGTCAGTTTTCGAATTGACTTGATGTAGAAATTTCAGGTTTGGGTCGGGTTATACCTGAGTGGGTTGGGTATAACCCGACCCACTCAGGGCTCTAATCGGGACCTGAAGAAATCAGCATATAACTGAGAAAGTCGCATAAGGGAGAGGAAGTCTCCATATTTTAAATCGCATTCTTCGTGTCATTGATGAAGGAAATAATTCAAAAATTTGAATACATACCCATTATAACAAACTTGGCTTCTAGCAATGATAAGGTAATTCAAAGCAAGAGTAAATACCAGTAGCAGCTTCATTTTCCAAAAAATACTTGTTTGGTTGTTTCGACTTGAAACGCGCAGTAAAATAGAGCTTTCAGGAATAAAGTTCAGCTGATTAAATCCATTTATGCTGCGCTTGTAATTGTTGGCTATTGGAGATGTCTGAAGCAATTTCGCAATAAGGTAATCAAATGGTTTTAAACATTCGGTTAAAATGAACGAATGATTTCCTGAAAGGTTTTTATTTTATTCTCTCGATTATTGGGAAAGCTTCAATGTACTGTAAGCATGTACCAGATGCTTCAGAAATCCGGAGCAAAAGTAAAACGCCATAAAAAATTAAAATAAAAAAATCTATATGTTAGAGAGATTTTCGATTTACAGATTAATATCCATTGTGATACAGAATTGGGTATGCAGTGAAAACAAAATAGAAAAGTTCAAAATCTTGACAATTGAAGGCGAGGGCGCTGCTACAGATAATGCCATGGAGGTGTAATATGCATGTAACTTACCGCAGTGGTTCTCAAACTTTTCTCTCTCACGTACCCCTTGCTTAGGACTTTTCCTTTATATGTACCCCTTCTCGCATGAACCCGGTCCTCCCCGAACCCCCACCCGCCTCCCCACACACACACCCAAATATTTTGTTTCGGTTAGTAAAAAAAGTAGTCAGTGGTTTTCCGTTTTATTCTTATGCTTGTAGTTAACCCTTTCGGGAATTAGCATCTCAGAAACCTTGATTATTCCTACCAATAATTTTTAGTTGCAAATTTTTCATTATTTAATAAAAGCATTAATTATGCTATTTTTAAAAACTGGTGATAAAAGATTAAAAATTCTGCAATGGACGCTCGTCGCGAAGTTTCATACACGAAACGATATCAACAGAAAGTCTCTCAAAACAATAAATAATAGTTAAAGACTTTAAATTAAGCACTCATAACAAAAAGGGAACAAGTCGAACAATAAAATGAGATGACTATTTTTTCTTTATTATTATTGGGTGATTACAAAAGTTCGTGCCCGATTTTCGATGTATAGAGTTTCGAAGTGTACTCAAGTTGTTTTAAATGGCGAAATGCAATCGAAACGTCAACATTTACTCTCTCAGCAATCTCTTCAGTAGTAATCCGTGTATTATTATTCACTAAATCACAGATTAAGTCATTATTAATGCCAGAAGGTCGCCAGAGTGAATTTTACCGTTTAGATTGAAATCACCATTTCGAAATCGAACGAAATCAAAACCACTTTTAAACTGTCTTAAGAGCAGGAGCACGATCCAAATAAACGTCTTGAATATTTTTTATAGCAAGTCCAACACTCACTCCTTTTTTAAACTCGTATAGCATAACATGACGAAAATGTAACTTTTTATTTTCCATTTTGAATATTAACTTTGCATACAAATTAATTTGAAAAACTTTGTTTAACGTTATGTTCGCTCACGACACATGCAGATAACTGCCAGTTAATAATATAGTTATAATAAAACATAAGCACAGTCAAGATTGCGCGTTTCTGCCATCTATGAAATAGGGCACAAACTTTTGCAATCGCACAATTTAAACAGACCCAGCCGGCGTCACCCGGGATTACTTTAAATATATCTCGCTACGCCAGTAGGTTTTTCCAAGCGAACCTATGGTTGGGCTACATAAAATCACGTGTTTATAAAAGAAATTCACAATTTCTTGCCAGCATGGAAAAATTCCATACGGCAGGATATAGAAATCTTTTCTATTAATGTGCTGTTTTATGCTGTATCACGCAGTACAGGGTTGGCATTAATCGATTACTTTTTTTAATCGATTGATTAGTCGATTAAATGTTCAATTATCCGAAATTTAATGCTGATTCAATTTATCATGATTGAAATTGAAAATGTAATTGCTCTTAAAAAAAAAAAAAAAAAAAATATATATATATATATATATATAATTGATCCAATCTGGAAGAAATCAATCTAGATTAATTCAATCGCGATTAATTTAATCGTTAATTACATAGACGCAAATTAAATATGGTCGCCATTTAACTTTCTTGAATTAGCTTTCATTGCTACGAGATTATTATTAAGAGTCACATGTGATTTTCCTTATTGATATTATACGGGATCACACAGAATTCAGATATACCGACGTCAAAATGTGTAAATTATTTAAGGGGAACAGTGAAACAAAGAACAAAAAAGAAAAGAAAAAAGTACTTGAAACTTGAAAGGGTCTAGCCGGATAAGCATAGCGAAATGGCCCCCATGGCCGATGTTCGAAATAACATGTGTGGTAGTAAGGCTGACCATGAGAATACAATATAGAGGATTTTTAGCCCCTGACCTTGAACTACCCTTGAGATAATTGGCGAAGTATGCGCCGCGCTACTATTTTTCAAATACGTTTTTCTCAAAAAGTACAAAAGTTAAAAAAAAAATGAAACCGATGCCAATTATTGAAGAACATATTAGTTTACATTATATATTTTTTTTCACAGTTTTACACAAATTTTAACATAAAAAAATAAACAAAATTATTTCTCAAAAATATTATTAATGGAGCAATTTTATATTTACACCAACCAAAAAATTACAGAATAATGCTCAAAGTATGTACTTTTCAGAAAAAAAATTCGTTAAAATCGAAGATGCGCTTTTTGAGTTATAACAAAAATAATGCTTGCAACTTGTTAAAATATTCCTAACTTTCCCTGTTTGTATTTGCAGGAATACGCTACTATCAATGCATTGGTCAATTCGTGACATTTCCACTCGGGCAGGATGCGCAGTGCCCCAAAATAAGAGAATGTTTCCATATATACCACTTCCCTATAGGTTTGTTTCGTATTGATAAACATTCTGTTATTTTGGCGTACTATGTATCCTTCTCGCGTAATAATATCAAGCCGATAGCCTAGTCGATTGTGCAGGTGAAGCTGAATAGGGGCTGTAAATATATAAGGTTATCAACTTTTTGACAATTTCGGACCCCCTCCTAACCTTCCGATACCATCTCTTCGAATTCCCCTCCGCCTAATAACATTGTTATCAGTGTCTAAAAATTCTTTATATATATATATTTTTTTTTACTTTCTTTTCTTTTTATAAGTTTGCAATGATATACAAATATGGTTGTACATTTTTTATTCGCATATTTTACTGACTTAAATAATGAGAATAAATTCATAAAATATCACTGTTATATAAGAAATAACTTTATATCAAATGACATTTTAAAGAAATACTTATTATTTAAAAGTTTTTAATGATAGTTCTTTGTTGCATAATGCATTGAACAGTAATATTGTCTTCTTGCACTTTGCCCTTACACAGAGCTAAACAGAACTTCTTTCAAACAAAACAGGTGGACAACATTCTTCCCCATCTTTTACTAGCAAAAATAACAAGTATGATTTCTAGTCTGATTTCTCTAACAACGAATTACATCCGCATATGGCAGGAGAATATAAACGGTGAACGTTGGGTTATTCCATATTTTGGAATGAAATGTTTTATAATCATTCAATGGTTTTAAAAATAACTTTGTATTCTCATAAAAAGAAAAAAAAGACAAAAAAAAATAAGATAACAGATGTAAAGAAAAAGATACCAAAAAAGTAAATTTTGGTTTGATCATAAATGATAACGATATCAAATGACAACCCTCTCCCCCTACAGGTATATTTCGATGTCAAGGGCCCCCACATACACTCTCCCCTAAAGTGATAAGTTACATATGTACACTGTACAACCCCATAGCCTTCTTCTATGTGACAATCATGGTAGGCAAATGTACGATTTTGTTTGTCAGTTCTTGATATTATTACGCGAGAAGGATGCGCAGTACGCCAAAATAACAGAATATTAACAAACATGAAACAAACCTATAGAGAAGTGGTATGCATGGAAATATTCTCTTATTTTGGCGTACTGCGCTTCCTGCCCTAGTGGAAATGTCACAAATCAACCAATGCATTGATAGCAGCGTACTTCTGCAAATACAAACAGGGAAAGTTAGGAATATTTTAGCAAGTTGCTAGCATTATTTTTGTTATAACTCAAAAAGCGCATCTTCGATTTCAACAAATTTTATTTTCTTAAAAGTACATACTTTGAGCATTATTCTGTAATTTTTTGGTCGGTGTAAATATAAAATTACTCCATTAATAATTTTTTTAAATATTTTTGTTTATTTTTTATGTTAAAATTTGTGTAAAAATGTGAAAAAAATATATAATGTAAACTAATATATTCTACAATAATTTTCATTGGTTTCATTTTTTAAACTTTTGTACTTTTTTACTTTCTTCTATCTTCAATAGAAGAAAGTATTGTAATCGAAATTTTTTTAAACTTCCGGTTTTCGACGGATTTATGCGTTTTAGGGTTCAGAGATCACAAAAAAACATGTTTATACAAAATGTCTGTCTGTCTGTCCGTGTGTCGCCATTGTACCATAAAAATTGTATGAAGTTATACATAGAATTGAACCAAATTTTTTTTAAAAAAGTTTTTGGCTATGGCAAGCAGGTCCTCTATTAATTTGGAAAAATTTCGCCGGTAGGGGGCGCTGTAATAGCGATTTTTGTGCATTTTGAATATTGTACCATTGAAAAGTGTATGGAGTTATGCATAGAATTGAGCCAAAATTTTTTGTGGCCATGGCAAGAAGGTCCTCCCGGAATTTGGAAAAATTCCGCCGGTAGGGGGCATTGTAATAGCAATTTTTGGGCGATTTTTGTGCATTTCGAATATTGTACCATCGAAACGTGTACGAAGTTATGCATAGAATTGAACCAATTTTTTTGTGTATGTTTTTGGCCATAGCAAGAAGGTCCTCTCTGAATTTGAAAAAAATCCGCCGGTAGGGGGCGCTGTAATAACGATTTTTCTGCGATTTTTGTGCATTTTGAATATTGTACCATCGAAAAGTGTATGAAGTTATGCATAAAATTGAACCAAATTTTTTTTGTATGTTTTTGGCTAGGACAAGAAGGTTCTCCCTGAATTTGGGAAAATTTCGCCGGAAGGGGGCGCTGTAATAGTGATTTTTGTGCAATTTTCAATATTGTACCATCGAAAAGTGTATGAAGTTATGCTTAATTCTAATAAAAATACTAAAAAAACTAATTATAATGAAATATTGACATGAGATAGAAGAATGTTTTGGGATTGGCACATCCAACTAGTTAGAAAAACGTATTTGAAAAATAGTAGCGCCGGAGCATACTTCGCCGATTATCTCAAGGGAGTCCAAGGTCGGGGGCTAAAAATCCTCTATATTGTATTCTCATGGTCAGCCTTATTATAACACATGTTATTTCAAACATCAGCCATGGGGGCCATTTCGCTATGCTTATCCGGCTAGACCCTTCGGCATGGTGGTTACTCTAAAGATACATATTCGAGCTAAGAATATTTTCTAAAAAAAAATCAAATTTTAAAAAGGTGAACTTGAAAACCCCAATTACACCATTTTTCTTGACGACTGTTGGAAGAAAGGTAACTCTTAGCACAGACGATTCCCTTCCCCGCCTCGGAAAATTTAAACGCAACTTTCATTAAGTTAAGCACACTGGGATCAAAGAAGGCGCTGGCTTTTAATACATCGGGCGTTGGCAGAGGCTTCAAGCTGACTTATTACTCAGGCATTGGTTCTCTTGTTCTCATATCGTATCAAACACGGGGCAAATGATAATATTTTTATTATACTGGTCAAGATCTGCAAAATATGTTAAAATTTCGTGCAGAAATTCGAAAACATGATAGTACTGTCAAACAGGGGCGCCATTTCAGAACTTTCTTGGGGGGGGGGAGGGGGGGGCAAAGTTTTCTTTGAGGACAGTTGAATGGCTAAGTGCGAGATTTGGGTGCGGGGGGGGCTGTACCCTCTCTCCTCCAAACGAGAACCGGCGAAAAATTCCGCTTTAAGCAGGTTTTCATCTTAGCTTTAACTTCAAGATACTAAGAAATTTTTCCGTTTAAGACAGGTTTCTGTTATATACAGTTTCTATTGTTACAAGTATCCTCTAAAACTGTTAAAACATCCTTTCTAGAGTACACATCTGAAGAGCATAGGTATATTACATTTACTGTGAAATTTGTAAAAATTAAATCTGTCAAAAAAAGAATTCTTTTGTAAACGGGAAAAAAGCAAGTTTCAATGAAAAGAAAAAAAAAACAATCCTATAATTATACTTGCTAAGAAAGATACTTGTCTAAAATGGAGCTTATTCTCTGACCTTTCGACTTCTTTACATGTTTTACTGCAAGGGTGTGGAGCCATTTCAAGAGGTTATTGGAGGGAGGGAGGGCAAATATTTTTTGAGGGGAAGGGTTTGAAATAGCGTGCGGGATTTTTAACGTCTTTCAACGTCTATGAAGTTGAACTATGTATTTGTATGTATACTTCATAGTATACTAAATATTAGTTCAGTGAAACGCATAGCACAGTTAAAAATGTCCATTCAGCCATTTCCGTGAATAAACGGAAATGTACTTGAGAACTTTTGTGCAGCCCTGTATATGATCTATAGAATGTATCTACACAAAGTTACATTTTTAAAAAAAATTGTCCTATTTTAAAACGCCTATCACAACTACAAACGTACTTCCAGCAATTGTTGGTCATAGACTTCAATAGTTAAATTTATACTTTAGCCATATTCTTTTGTGTGTCCCTGTAAATGAACGATATATTCTACGCACATCATATTCTACAATAAGTGCCTTAGTACACCTTAGTGATGTATATAAATTTCAGTACGTTTAAAACTGTGATATCATTAAAATACAGAGAAAACGATTTTTCCCCATAGACCATAATGTAAGGGAATTCTTTTGGATGTCTCTGTAAATGAACCGTAAAGGCTATATACTTCATTTACAATTCCAAACATGCCATACTGATACCCAATAACATCTAAAAATTTCAAAACAATCGGACTATATTTACATCGAAAAATATTTTTGACCAGGATTTCGGGTCAAATACTCCACTGTGCGCTGGTCAGTTTCTCGAAACTAATTTTGAATCGAATATCGGTGAATTTAACCTTGTGTTTTAAAAGCAATATGGATCTTTACCTGAATTGTCTTTCCGCATTCCTGAAAACGATGCGAATGCCTCGCTATTATATTTCCTAATGTGTCATACAAAATTTGGGCTGTTGAGGACCAAATCTTTTAGTTGATCATTTATAGTAGAATTTAGTAAAGAAGATAGAACGATATGCAATATATTTAAACCATCCCCGAAAAAGTATCTAACAATGCAAGTCTCATCAAAATCAGCAGAATTTTTTTTAAACTTAATCTTTCATAATTGGGCTCACTTGATTATTGAACTTTCCTCTATAATTATATAACTAAGCAATGTAGAACAATATGCTATATACTAAAACGTTTACTGAAAAAATATCTAACTAACAATGCAAGTCGCATCCACATGTGCCCAGCAAAACTTTTGAGAAAGGCTAATCTTTCACTCCTCATTATAGAACTTATCGCCTTATTTCTATGACTAAGCAACACAGAATGTTTTCTTACATGCTAAAACCTTCTCTGAAAAATTGTGTAACTTACAGTGCAAGTTCAATCGAAATCTATTCAGCAGAAACTTTTATAAAAGGCTAATCATTCATAATTGGGTTTACCTAATTTAGAACTTTCCTCCATAATTCTATAACCAAGCAACGTAGAACGGTATATTACTAAAACCTTCCCTGAAAAATTATCTTACAGTTAAAGTTCTAACAAAATCTATTCAGCACAACTCAAGTTATAAGCTGCAGGAACAAAATTCTAATTTGCATTTTATATATGGAATTTTTTGGCATTTTTCGGGATGATTGGAAATTATAGTCCTGCATCCGGTCGGATAACTCGATTTTACCTGAACTCAAGCGGCGGGTTAGACCGGGGCTATGCTATTGTTTTTTGCTGGGTTTAAGGTTTACTTTGAGCGTTTCAGGTTATGCTTTGTCTCTATTTGGTCAGGTTCAGGATAAACAGATTTTTCAAAAGGGAGCCATGAATATTTTTCAAATGAAAAAGTTACATATTTGAGTATTAATGGGTGCATATGTGTTCAGTTTTGTACATAAGCGGTAAAATTGTAGACTACTTTTTCATAAATGTAATAAAATAAAGATTGATTTCTTTCACTTTTCGTTCGGATATGAATATTTCGGGTTTGGGTTGCAACCCGAAACCAAAGTTGAGTTTAGGGTTCACAACATTTGTCGGGTTCAGATAGCGTACAACTCGATCCGCACAGAACTCTAGTATCAGGCTGAGGAGATTATAAAGAACATACTGTATATAATATGATTTAATAAAGCTGATTTGATAATGTTGTAATGATTGCAGTAAATATAATGTGACACTAATAATGCAAAAAAAAAAAAAAAAAAAAAAAAAAAACTAAGACCATGATTCAACTCCTTCTTTAAAAAAAAAAAAAAAATCCTTCTAAATTTTGTCCTAAAAAGGTGAATTCACCTCGAAAATTCGAATCCTTGGGGAGACGAGTTTTCATTTGATTATTTTGCACACGGCGGAGAAGCGCTTTTTCTCACATGTCTTTTTAAAATTAGACAAAATACTCATTAATGATGTCTCACCTTAAGAATGTTGGAATAGCAAAGAGTTTAGAAAATATTTTTGATAACTATTAGTTTCTGTGTCTAAAATAATAATAAAAAAAACTTATTTATTGCATGTGCTTTTTATTGAAATACAATCCGACAAGTAATTTTAGCTTTGAAAATTTTTTTGAGTCTGACCTGAGATGACAGATAAATTTTCTGAAATATCAAATTCCTTGGGGGAGGGGGGGCACGACCCCCAGCCCCCCTCAAATGGCGCCCGTGCTTCGGTGGTGTGTCACTCTTTGAAATTGTGTAAATATGTTTTCAAATGTTTTGCTTGTAGCATACGTCGGAACAGCTAACAGTCATGAAATCGGGAAATGGGAAAAAAAGGCGGAAATTTTTTTCCACCTATACAACGGTAGCAAGTTTTTGTAATTTATATATATTTTAACAGGAATTTATACAATAAAATTAAATATAATTGTACATATGATTGTTATTTTCTTTTTGTAATTTAGAAATTAATAAACTAACAAAAGGTTCATTGAATAAAAAAAAGAGAATGGAAGACAGATTACTAAAAGTATAAATCAAAAGACATATCTGATGAATTTATGTGAAGTGCAGTGATTTTTTTAAAACATATATTCTGGGTAGTTTGGTTGCTTAAGATTTTCTCTCTCTCTCTTTTCTAAGGGAAAAAAAATTCTCCATGCTAAATATATGCACATCAAAGTTATCGTTGCTCCAGAAATACATCACTGAAACTACCCCAAAAAGTTGTATAAATGGAATAAAACATTCTATTTCAAAAAAAAAAAAAAAAAACTTATGTAAACTTGCTTTCCCTTTTAAAATCTAAGAGAAATTCACCCGGAAATGACATCTCAATCAATTTCATTTACCTAATTTTGAGATAGTCATAGGATAAGCTGACCTTTGATTTAATAGCTCTTTTACACAGCAGTTCAAAAATTCTAAAGGTTTAAATAGACAAAATGTCTGAAGAGTAAATTTACCAGACACCCCCCCCCCCCCCTCCTATATGCTTTCAAAATTTTCTTTGCATTTTTGCATCAATCCAGAGAATAACCAAAATTGTATTCAAAAAGGTGGAATTCCTCTTTTAGGAGGAACTCTTTCATCCCTGAGCTAAGTTTGTGTATATTTAAAATGACTTCCATTGCATTCTGTAGAAGAATTTGGACTAACACAAGTCTGGTGATCCGTATCAAGATGTTGTAGACATATTTCTTTTATAGAATCCGATTAAAAAAATTCGAATGAATTTTAAAGATTTCATATAAAATGCATTTATTTTTCTCAACGGAATTAAACAAAAAGATATGGTAGCGTAGAATTTTGATTTTTTAATATGGACTGTTTGTTAATGGTATATTTATAGTCATCCAGACAGAAATTTTTGGAGGGGCATCAAACCCTGGTGGTCACCACATTGACTACGGCCTTGCTCACCGGATCTTTGATTTACTGTTTCGTTTCATAATTTCGAAAAAAAAGAAATTTCAGTACCCAGCACTGCATCATTTAAAGAAGAAAGTAAACATAATATTAACAGTAAAATAATATACTATAATGAAAATACTGGCAAAAATAAATTCACGCATTCTAATAATTTCTAAATAAATTTTATATGCGTATTTTAGGTAATTTCTTCATACAAACAAACAATTGTAGTCCAGTCAAATTGTCAGAAAATAGGGCCGATAGATGCAAAAATTCTGCTAGAAGATTTTATGTTTTTAAACTGTTTATGGGGATACTAATAACAGGAATTAGTTGTTTTCCAGCAAAATATCTCAAGGCTAAACTTTGTAGAGCCAAAAAACCACGAAATTTTCAGACATTTTTCTGTTTTTTCCTATAACTCGAAAATTATAAAATTTTTGTGTACTATACTTAATTACAAAAAGAAAGAGCATTAAATTCTTTACAAATTTCCTAATAAAAACGTTTTTCTATACCCTATACTAAGCGCGCTATGGCTTTTTGAAAACAACACTTTTTTTTCAACTTCACACAAAGTGACCTATTTTTCGCCTCCCATCCCAAGAAAATTTCTTTTCATCACTAACTGTGGAAATGAAATGTACTAATTGATGAAAAATTGAGGAGGGAAATTTTCAAGAAGGGTGGGCAGAAGGTAGGGTTGCCAAAATGTACGTTATTCTCGTAAGTTGTACTACTACATCTTACATTTGATAGTTTAAAGCCGCTATCAGATTCACCAACTTTTCGAGCAATTTTTGAGCCAACTCTTGATTTCCTCCAACTTTTCGCGAAATGTTGTCTCGACACCCAGTGTGATAGCAAACAGTAATATCCCCAACTTTTTATCCGCATCTCAAAAAAGTCTGTCCTAGCCGCAACTTTTCCTCCCACCTTTCAACATTTCAGCGAATCAGAGATAAGCGATTGATACGAAAAGGCGATAAATATTGACGGCTGGTACTAGTAGTACTGGTTTTCCCGAGTTTTCCTCCAACTTTAGCAAAGACAATTGTAACCTTTTTCTCCCTTTCAACTGGAAAAAGTTGGGGTTAAAATCGGCTGTAAAGTTGGTTGCTCGAAAAGTCGGTGAATCTGATAGCGGCTTAAAAAGAAATCTTTTCCAGTTTGCTTTAAAATTTGACCTTTTGCCAAAAATAGGTTATACACAAGCGCATCAAATGTAAAAATGGCTTGTTTCAAATCAGTAATACAAAAATCTTGAGAAAGTTCTGTAATATTAACTCCGCATTTGCTGTAGCATTAGATCGTGTGAACTTGATCTTATTATAGATTATAAATATCCACATTATAAAATTTTTAATTTAGTATAATTGTATCATAAGTTTAGGTATTTTGTTTGATTTATTAACGGGCAATATGTCGGTGAATGTATCGGGCGCGACGGTTACAGGGTTAAATAAAAATATTTATTTTTGTAGGATGTCCATTGCTAAAATTTTCATGATCATCATTGAATTGTAGGATGGTCTGATTTATCTTTATTCTTACAATTCAATTAATTTTTCATTCATAATGGGATATGACTGCAAAATTACAGTAGAGCGCCGATTATCTGAACAAGTCGGGACCGACCCTAGTTCGGATAAATGGACAAACAATTTGACGGATGTTCATGACTATACTAAAATCGTCACACTTTATCCACGCTTTAGACTGACAGCGCTGGTTATTGCTGGCATGTTTAAAAATTGATTTTTGTCTTTTTAATTTTTGTTTGTTTACTTTTTATTATCATTTTCTGAATTCCAGAGATTATAATTTAAGCAAAAGAGCTTTCGATTGTTGCTTGCTTCAAAGAAGACATTCTTTTCAATGCTGCCATATCTCGAACTCTTCTTAAATACATTAGTTGAATAGGAACAGCATTCTTCTGCCTTTCGAGCCATTTCATAGCTGTTTCCAAACATTCAAAGGCTTCGTTATGGGATGGACCTTGATCATTTTCAGAGCATTCGTTTTCAATTTCTTTTTCGTCCTGAATATCATCCATAATCTCATCATCATTTAAAGTCTGATATCCAGGTCTAATAGGGTGTTTGGATAATTGGTAGTTCGTTTAAAAAAAAAAAAAAAAAATTGAGAGAAATAGGCTCTTCGGATAATTTCCGGTTTAGTTAAAAAATATTTTTTGAGAGACATTGGCTGTTCGGATAATTGGAAGTTTGGTTAATTGGAGTTCGGATAATCGGCGCTCTACTGTAGTTATAAAATGTTAACAGAATAAAGTAATACAAATATAGTTGGATAATAATGATTAAACCGATTAATTAATAATAACTACTTTTTAAACAAATTCGTTAACAAAAACATTACTGGCACATTCAACATACTTTAGCATAGTACAAAAAAGGACGATAGCGCGATAAACCAAAAACTAACTAGTGTCTATCAAAATCTTCCGTCACAACAAATTTCTAGCCAAAGACAGAAACAAAAATCGCTTTATTTCACTTATTAAAACAGAGTTTCAAAATAACATAATTCAAGGATTCAGAAGAAGGCACTGATGCCATGATTGTTACCTCAGCCATTTCAAGAGCCGAAGCCTCTGAAAGTGTAGTATTGTCAGAGAAGACATTGATTTTCTCGTGATCATAACGAGCTTGGGATATCAACACAAAAATCTGTTTTTCCAAAAACCAGGAAGAGGTAACATCGAAACCAAATGGTTTTCAACCATGTCATACAAATACAATTACAACAATGTTCTTTTCACTCATGCAATCAGAAGATGCGATACAACATCCGGTCTTTTTCGGCAAGTTTTGTAACACTTTGAAAAAAACATAATCAGCTTAAGGAAATAGCCTGTGTGTTCAATAAACCAGTGTCAACCCGTCAAGAAATCATCAAGGCTGGAGGAAAATTCATTACTGCACTATACAGTGGCTGCATAGACACCACACAGACATTGAACACCTTGAGGTTCCAGTTATTTGCTAAATCTGCCACTAAAAGGAAACTTCATCTTGCAAGGCTACCAAGAAGCTGCGCAGTATCATTTCCTCTGATGTTATCAGGTACAAGCTTGGCTAGGAAACAACATATCCCCCCTGAAGAATAGAGTTGGGTTCGCATGTCTGACGATCTCTTTCAGCTAGTTTAAATGTGCCAAAACCAAGCACCTGAATCCTTGCTGCATGTTGTCTCATGTAGCTGTATAAAAGGGTGCAGCAAGGCATGTTCTTACCAAAAATCAGGACTCGAACCCCCGCAATTTGCAAAAACTATAACGGGGTCAATTGCGAAAATGTGGACGACATTATTTACCCAGAAGAAGAGGATGATGAAGCTTCTGGAAAACCATCGAAAAAACCAGTATCAACGACGATGTTGACAACCAGGCTGATGATGTCGCAACAAGCTCAAAGAAGATCAAAGCTGTTGAAAAACAAGTAACCTGCTCGTTTGCTCCTCAAGCTGAGGCTGACGGACCAAACCCATCAACCCGCAAGCGCTTCAGAAGTTACTAAATACAATAAAAATGTTACCGTAACTCTTACTTAGATTCATTTTAATACCTACTATTAACTGGACCCGACTTATGCAGGGGCATGCGGGGCAGCTGCCCCGGGACCCCCATGAGAGTAATCAAGATTTTCATTAAAAGGTGCCAAATGATTAAAATTAGCCAAAAGTAATGTAAATTCATATATTTTCACATTTAGGAAAGGATTGCAGTCCCCCTTACGATCTGTGCTTCCAGTACCCCCACCACCCATGCAAAAAACAAACTACAGTCAAGGATCTATAATCCGCACTCCCGTAATCCGCAATTTCCTATAATTCGCATTGCTTAATGAATGTAAACAATTAAACAAATTTACAAATTCTTGATCCAAAAAGGATTTTTTAAAAGAAATATCTGAAAAATTTAAATATAAAAGTGAATACAATCAATTTTTTAATACAAGAATTTGAAAAATGCAATTTTTGAGATAGCATATTAAATTAATTATTATATATCATATTTAAAATAGTGTCCAGAAATAAGAAAAAGACATAATCCATAATACTCCATAATCCGCAATATTCCCTAATCTGCACAACCTTTGGTACCAACTTGTGCGGATTAAAGAACTTTGCCTGTATATCATTAGAAAACTAATGATTAAAATTCTATTATGACAACTTAGTATTCTATTGTTTTCAAAAGAAATTCTTATTAAAGTTTTCTGCGTTAAATTGGCAAGTTAAAACCATTCATGATGACCCATTTGGGGCATTTTCTTTTAGACGTCTTATAACATATGTAGATAAGCCAAGTTTGCAAAAAAAAATACTCGTGTCAACCAATCTACCCTTTTTTCTGCTATTATCTTACTAGCATTTTTTTTTTAAGTTGTGACTATTTTTTGTGATACTCTGTATACAGATATGAGCAGTACCGGGTACAAAATTCATGCATACATACAATATGTATGAAGTTTAGTACTAGCTACTTGCACATTATTTGCAAAAAAATTCTATAGATAGAAGGGGGCTCCCCAGAATGATTCTTGCCCCCCCCCCCCCATACTCTAAGTCGGGCCCTGACTATTAATGTTCTCCACTGAAATTCTAAATACAAAAAAATTACAATGTTGTCAAATTTTTTAATATTGTTACCATTGTAATTAATTGTTATTGCTATCATGCAAATACTTGCAATATAAACAAGTTACATTAAAGAGGATAAAATGAATAAAAAATGGTGTCAAATGTTGGTTTTTGGATTTTCCACAAAGTTAGAAAAAAGTATTTTTTCAGAAAGCCGTAGCGCGCTTAAAAAAAACAATCGGTTTAGAAAAACAATCTTATTATGAAATTTGTAGCGAATTTAATGCTCTTTCTTTTTGTAACTAAGTATGGTACACAAAAAAATTATAATTTTTAAGTGATAGGCAAAAAAACTGAAGAAAGTCCGAAAATTGCGTGTTTTTTTTTTGGATCCACAAAGTTTAGCCTCGAGATATTTTTTTGGAAAACAACTAATTCCTGTTATTAGCATCTCCATAAACACTTTAAAAACATAAAATCTTCTAGCAGAATTTTTGCATACACACTGGTTTCCAAAAATTAAGGAAAAATCACAAAAAGAGCGATAACTCGTTCAAAAATGAACCTATCCGTATGAAATTTGCATATGTTGTTAACTAAAGGATGCTGAATAAAATTACAAATCGCAAATCAGTGGCACTGTAATTGGATTGCATCATCTGTGAGGAGCATAAAAATGCATGTTATAGAGTACGGCTGCTGGTGTCGCTGTGATTATGAGATAAGAAAACTGAGATAGCCAACTCATTAGTATGACCTCGAGGTATCATTTGTCTGCATAACTGGAATATAGAACTATTGGAAGATTGGATGTAGGCCAAAGTCAGACGAAGGTGGCCAGATGGCTAAATCTGAGTCCTTCTGTTGTTCGTAGGCTTTGGAAACAGTTTCAAACCACTGGTTCAATCTCCAGAAGATTTAGCCAAGGACAGACAAGAGCTGTGACATGCACCAATGACCGATATTTGCAGTTATGAGTACAAAGGAATAGAACAGCAACCCCCTCTCATCTTAGAACCTCCCTTGTTGCAGCCACTGGAAGGTTGGTATCAATGTTTACTGTGCATAGAAGGCTTCATGAAGGTGGTCTTTACGCAGTGCGACCAGACATTTGTGTGCCGCTCAACTCATATCACCGGAGTGAACGTTTAAGGTGGGCATATCAACATGTCCACTGGATGGCTGATCAATGGGGCATGTTCTCTTCACAGATGAGTTCCAGTTTGGCCTCCAAAGCGATAGTAGGCATTGTTTGATTTGGAAAGAACAGGGAACACGGTATCATTCATCAAACATTCGTAAAAGAGATTCGTATGGAGGAGGCAGTGTCTGTGTTTCGGATGATATGTCTTTGGACAGACGTACAGACCTCCATGTCTTTCCACATGGAACTGTGAATCCTCACGTGTATAGAGATGACATTCTTGATGCTTATGTGTGCCCTCATGCTGGTGGATTAGGTAATAATTTCCTGTTACAGGACGATAACGCTAGACAGCACAGGTCTCATATCGTAGAAGATTATCAACAGCACCATACAATTCAGCGCATGGAATGACCAGCGTGATGACTGGACTTGAATCCCATCGAGTATGTTTGGGATGCTTTAGGAAGATATGCCGCTGCTCTCAATCCCCCTCCTTAGACACATGTCACGCTTATAACTGCTTTATAAGAGCAATGGCTCGCACTTCTCAGCGAACTTATCGATCGCATAATTGACAGTATCACACATCGCTGTATGTGCTGTATTGCTCTTAGGGGTGATCATACTCCATATTAAAGGTACTTTTCCTATACCAAACTGACACATTTATTTTGTTTATTTTATAATTGTGTTAATTTCTGAAATACCACAATCGTCTGGTAATTTCTTTTAATGTTATTTTATACCTTACTACAAAATGTACATTTTGGCTCAGTTTTATTAATATCTACTTGTAACATTTTGAGTAATCGCTGCTTTTGTTGTTTTTCCTTAATTTTTGGAAACCAGTGTATTTCTGACAATTTGACTGGACTATTGTCTGATGGAATCCAAATAAGTCAGCAGTTTCTTTACATTTCTATCCCATCTTTTTTATACGAATGTAGAGAAATTTGAAAAAGTTGTTCCCAAAAAATACTCTGAGGACTTCGATGATTTACTCTCTCATATATATCCAAGAAGAAACGTGGGGTGACGGTTTGTGGATATTTTTTGTGCTTTAACAGAAAGCAAACTTTTATTTTCATCTCTAAAATGTACCAAGACATACTCACACTCAGAAGTAAGTTGCAGGAATTTAAAAATTCTATCAATAATGCACGTTGAATCTGCAATATTAAAACAAAGTTGCAGTTAATAGTCCAGGCAATAGAGACCGTATAGGGGATCTACCTAGCAAAATTCATGGTAGTTCTGGAAAAAGGCTTACTATATGTTTTTGGGTAGCTGAATCAGAATTTTTAACTTACCCCCAAATGTAGCAAAAGTGTTCAAACTCGAGATTATTAATAAATGGCTTATTGCAATATATTGTGTTAATTTTTATGAGGATAGCATGTATACTCGTAGAGAAATTAAGGTTTTCATAAAAATAGTCCTAAATTTCGCCAAGTTTTTTGCTTATAATTTGCAGAGTTCTTAATATAAAAAAAAGTTCTTTTCAGAAAATATGACAAACATTGTACACAATACCCTGCAACCAGAATGAAAAAATAATAAAAATTGTATGAAAAATGAGCAGGTTTACTAAATATTGATTCACAGCGCATGCACGAAAGTAATCAAATTATAATTTGCATAATGTGTTAGCTAAATGTATAGAGCAACTTTTGTGAAAGCCTCAAAAACATAGTTTGAGAAGTCTGATAATAATCGTTTATAGAATAAGCTTAAAATCCGCTATTCCTAAAAGGAAGCAAAAAGATGAGGTTCTGTATCCAAACGTACAGTAGTATGTGCAATATTGTGTATGCTATATTAGCACTAATCAATGGATATATTGATACAACCCCTCATCTTTTTGCTTCATTTTGGGAACAACAGATTTTGAGCTTATTCTATAAGCGATTACTATCAGACTTTTCAAACTATGTTTTTGAGACTTTTACAAAAGTTGCTCTATACATTTAGCTAACACATTATGCACATTTTATTTTGATTGCATTCACGCATGTGCAGTGAAACATTTTTTAGTAAACCTGCTCATTTTTCATCCAATTTTTATTATTTTTTAATTCTGATTGTAGAGTATTGTGTACAGTGTTGTTATTCATATTTTCTGAAAAAAACTCTTTTTATATTGAGAACTCTGCAAATTATAAGCAAAAAACTTGGCAAAATTTGGGATTGTTTTTATAAAAACCTTAATTTCTCTACGAGTATACATGCTATCCTCATGAAAATAAACATAGTATATTACAATAAGCCACTTATTAATAATCTCGAGTTTGAATGCTTTTTCTACATTAGTTTTTACAGGGTTATCCAAAAGATATTAGTTCTTTATCAATTTGTTGACTGTCCCCAATGGGGTTTCGGGGAAAAAACTTCGTGGAAATATATGACCTATACCAGGGTCAGCGAACCTTTGGCACGCGAAAGAATAATTTTGGCACGGCGCGGTATTGATTATGTCTCTAAATCAGGATACAGTTATTTTACACAAAACACACGAATTTAGACCACCTGATTTAATTCTAAATTCGATTAATTGGAAATTAAAGAATTTTAATATTCAATGTAATTCAAAAATTTATCAAACAAAGAAAATATTTGAAAACTACCAAAAAGAAAAGATTATTATATGTATTAATGAAAATACCGATGGTAAATTATGGCAACTTGAAAATTAATTTGAGAACTATTTAAATATAAACTGCCTTTTTTTTTTTCATTTTAATAATTTTTCCTACTATTTATATCTGTGAGTCGTTATTTTCTCAAATGAATCATATAAAAAATAAAATAGAGAGCAGTTGCCAGATAAATCCATTTTAGTTTGAATTCTGTTAAAATTAACGGAGCATTAAAATGATATTAATTATTATTCATCCAAGATACAACACAAATAATCACATTTTTTTTATTAATTTCTAAAATATGAACGTTTCTATAATTATTTCAATGTAATACTTACATGTATGTTACCCATATTATAAAAAATCTTAAGTAATTTTCAAGTAGTTTTGATTCATTATTTTTCAGTCCACCAAATTTGTTTTATAGTTGGCATGTCAAGGTCACGTGAAATGGTTTTTGAACAAAATTGGCACGCGACTATAAAAAGGTTCGCCGACTCTGACCTATAGTATACTATTTACAATCCTGCAGTTCCAGGTTAATTTCTCATGTATTTTCCTAGATATTTAACAAATCGTCTAAAATCGCAAGTGACCGGTCACCTTTGGCCATATAGTGTACATACAGTGGTGGCCAAAATTGTGGACATTTTTTTTAAATTTTCATGTTTTATAACTTTGTGTGCTTGAAGAATATAAATTTCACTTAAATATAAATGTTTATATATTAAATTTAAGGGAATTTAATGTAGAATTTTATAAAGAAAACACAATTAAAATATCTGCATTACAAAAAAAAGTTACGCTTACAAAAAATAAGATCTATCTTAGATTTCATTATATTTTAAAGTTACACTTACACAATCAATATTTAGTAGGATAACTCTTGTTTTTTATTACAGCTTCACAGCGTCTTTCATTGAGAGAACTAGTGTTTGGAGTTCATCCTTTTAAATCACAAGAATCAATTATAGCTTCAATAAGTTGTGATTTATTAGATAGAAGCTTTTTTTGTACAAGGATTTTCAAACGTCGCCACAAATTTTCTATAGGATTCAGATCAGGGATGTTTCCTGGCCAGGGTAATAACTGTATGCTTTATTTTTAAACCATTCTTTGTATATTTTTGCCATATGGCATGGAGCTGAATCTTGATGAAAGATGAACGGTGCTTTAATGGGATAGAGATCCTTGATGGAAGGCATCAATTTTGGTTCCAGGACAGTTTCGATGTATTTTTTTGCATTCAGAATGCTATCAATCACTTGAATGCGGCCCACACCACCTGCAGACATACAGGCCCAAATCATGACATTTGTTGGGTTCAATGCAACCAGGATGCAGCTCTTCCCCTACTCTACGTCTCGCATATTTTCGCCCATCACTACCAAAGAGCGATATTTTACTCTCATTGCTCCAGATTATTTGCTCCCACTGATTCTCTCACCAATTAATGTGTTCTTTTGGCCACTAAACTCGTTTCTTGCATTGCTGGAGATTTAAAAATGATTTTTTCCTCGGAATTCTACCTTTCAGTCCAGAACCTGCTGATCTTCTCCTTATTGTCCTTGAACTAACTGAAATACCCATTGCATTCATTTCCCATCTACCAGCATCTGATGAAATTCTATCTTTGAGGCATTTCCTTTTATCTTTCTATTGTCAGAAGCACTTGTGCATATTTTTCGGCCTGATCTTGCCTTATTTATCATTGATTTAGTTTCTTCAAAATATAAGCACAACTTTCGTACGCCAGATAAAGTGGCTGATCCACCAACCTGTCTTGCAATTTCAGCATACGGGAGACCATTTTCTCTTAATATGACAATCTTGCTTCTTTTTGTAGGTGTCCAATCAGTTCTTGTTTTTGATGACATTGTTTTAAATTATTTGCATAAAAAAAAAAAAGAAATATTAAAAAAACATTCCATTTAGTTACACTAGTATTCACCCTTCAGCAAAATACCGCTTTTACAAATCAAAATATACTACAGTTTAGCTACTGACATTTGATTGGTTCTCAGAACAGTCATTGTGATTGGCTAGGAAGCTTTTGTTACAATACACTTCAACATTCTTGACTAATTGTGTTTGTATTTTAGACTAAAGTAAGCGTAATGTTTTTTGTAATGCATATAGTTTAATTCTTTATTAAATTCTACATTAAATTTACTTGAATTTGATAAATAAACATTTGTATTTCAGTGAAAATCAATATAGTCTATAAGCACACAAAGTTATAAAACATAATAATTTCAAAAAATGTCCACAATTTTGTCCACCACTGTACATATTAACACATGAAGTTTAACTTTCTATAAGACATTTTAAAAAATCCCATTCTTTTACAACCAAAACTTACTGAATTTATTTTGAATTTTATGAAATTTCAATTTTTACTTGCACTGAAAGTGCTTCTTTCTGATTTTAGTGCCAGAAAACACTGAAATTATATAAAATTCATAATTTGGTAAGTTTAGCCCATAAAAGATTTTTTTTTTCTTTTTTATGTTTTCCTTAGACAAAAGGCCACACTTTTCTACATATAAATTATAAGACAACAAAACCATATGAAAATTAAATTTCGTATTTTAATATGTATACAGCCCCTTGTATAACAAACGCCATATAGAAAAGCTGTACGTAACAGTCTATGCTTTTTGTATGTTTCTATCATCAGTGATTTATGAGATAAGTGAACAGACATGTATTTTAAATCACCTGGTATATATGTCTTTGCTGGAGTGAAAGGGAGCCCACAAAATAGTCAAGCCTACAGGCCCAGGTGGTAGTTAATCGGCCTCTGCTTAAAGAATATAATAAATTTAACTTAAACACAAATGTTTATATATCAAATTCAAGGAAATTTAATGTAGAATTTAATACAAAAAATCATTAAAATATCTGCATTACAAAAAAAGTTACGCTTACAAAAAATAAGATTTTAGATTTCGTTGTATTTTAAAGTTACATTTACACATTCAATATTTAGTAGGATAACCCTTGTTTTTTATTACAGCTTCATGGCGTTTTTTCATTGAGAGAACTAGTGTTTGGAATTCATCCTTTTTAATTACATGATGCCAAGAATCAATTATAGCTTCAATAAGTTGTGTTTTATTAGATAGACGCTTTTTTGCACAAGGATTTTAAAATGTCGCCACAAATTTTCTATAGGATTCAGATCAGGGCTGTTTCTTGGCCAGGGTAATAATTGCATGCTTTTATTTTTAAACCATTCTTTGCCTATTTTTGCTGTATGGCATGGAGCTGAATCCTGCTGAAAGATAAATGGTGCTTTATTGGGGAAAAGATCCCTGATGGAAGGTATCAATTTTGGTTCCAGGACAGTTTTGATGTATGTTTTTGCATTCAGAATGCTATCAATCACTTGAATGTGGCCCACACCACCTGCAGACATACAGGCCCAAATCATTACATTTGTTGGGTTTGCATCTTTGTCGTTACTTCAATGCAATCAGGCTGCAGCTTTTCCCCTATTTCACATATTTTCGCCCATCGCTACCAAAGAGCGATATTTTACTCTCATTGCTCCAGATTATTTGCTTCCACTGATTTTCTGACCAATTAATGTGTTTTGCCCACTAAACTCGTTTCTTGCATTGCTGAAAATTTAAAAATTGTTTTTTCTTCAGAATTCTACTTTTCAGTCCAAAACCTGCTAATCTTCTCCTTATTGTTCTTGAACTAACTGAAATACCCATTGCATTCATTTCACATCTAACAGCATCTGGTGAAATTCTATCTTTGAGGCATATCCTTTTTATCTTTCTATCGTCAGAAGCACTTGTGCATTTTTTTCGGCCTGATCTTGCCTTATTTATCACTGATTTAGTTTCTTCATAACGTAAGCACAACTTTCGTACGCCAGACAAAGTGACTAATCCATCAACCTGTCTTGCAATTTCAGCATACTTGAGAC
The DNA here is from genome assembly GCA_963932465.1 of Maratus speciosus. Lineage (NCBI taxonomy): Eukaryota > Metazoa > Arthropoda > Arachnida > Araneae > Salticidae > Maratus > Maratus speciosus. Next base: position 576,576,932 of record OZ010787.1, read on the forward strand.
CATTTTCTCTCAATATCACCATTCTGCTTCTTTTTGTAGGTGTCCATTCAGTTCTTGTTGTTGAAGACATTATTTTAAATTATTTGCATTAAGAAAAAAATAGAAATATTTAAAAAAAACATTCTATTTAGTTACACTAGTATTCACCCTTCTGCAAAATTCATTCCAGCAAAATGCCACTTTTACAAATCAAAACATACTACAGTTTAGTTACTGATATTTGATTGGTTCTCAGAACAGTCATTGTGATTGACTAGGAAGCTTTTACTTACTATAATACACTTCAGCATTCATGACTAATTGTGTTTGCATTTTAGACTAAAGTAAGTGTAACATTTTTGTAATGCAGCTATTTTAATTCTGTTTTTTTATTATTATTAAATTCTACATTATATTTCCTTGAATTTGATATATAAACATTTGTATTTAAGTGAAAATTAATATATTCTGCAAGCACACAAAGTTATAAAACATGAAAATCTCAAAAAATGTCCACAATTTTGGCCACCACTGTATATATAACAATTAAAAAGAAAAACAGTTTTTCTTACATTTCAGTTTCAGCCTTTTCATATTTGTTTAAAGCATACAATAGTAGAAGCAGGAATTTTATGATAGCAAAATAATAAGCCGTCACACTATAATATAGTATAATAATTAATTAGATTTCTTTTTAAATTTAAAATAATTACTTTTGTTTGAAAGAAATATTTTAAGAGAATTTCTTGACAATTTTCCCATCAATTACTTTAGTTAAATAAAAAACATATTAGAATAAATATAAGAAAACATATGAATAGCTGAGTGGATGAACATATTAAGTGATAAGGTTAAGATGCTTTACTCACACGCACCATTTTTATCGGTTAAAAAAAAGAAATGAAATCGCCAAACTTTGGGAATATTTCCTTCAATGGCATAGCTGCCAACTCTTCCACTTTTTTGTACCACAAAAATTTAATAGAAATTACTACCTTATTTAATCGGCAGATCACGGAGATTTAGAAAAAAGTGTAAATGGTAACCTGGCTATTGTGCTTTAATTAAATTATTGCAGTTGAAATTTGATTTTGCAATCCACTTTTGTGTGGTTCTTGAAAGAGGATAAGGGAAATTATTGTGAATGCATTTATTACGTCATTGATGATGAAATATCGAAAATTACAGAATTTCAAAGCTTATCTCGAAGTAAGCTAAATTCATCATGCCAATTCAATCTTATATAGATGCTGTAATAATACGGTGTGGGCCCATCGTGGCTGAGTGGTCAAGGCATCACACCCAGTGATGGAAATTGGGAAATAAAAGGCAGGTGTCAAATGACGACTACTGTAAATATCTTAGGCGCCAAATTTAAATTTTTAGTTGTAAATTCTAAAATTCATTTTAACATTACTGTAATATTGTATACTACTTTTAGAAAAGCACAAATACTTGTTTTTATTTAAAATTATTGAAGTTCTTAATCTTCAAGATTATAATAATTGAAGAAACTGTAAAACTGATATAAATAATTTTTAATTATTACTATATTTAGAAATGAATACAAATACAGACCTGCCAACCTTTGAAAATGAGAAATCGTAGCACACAAAATTTAAATTAATCTGGAGATTGGTTGGTTGGTTTTTCGTGTTTCAAAGCCATCTTTTGACATTCGTAAAAGGAATAAGGTTTCCGTCTTTCAACTCAATATAATAAATTTTTTCCTCTTAAAATTTTTATACGATTTTTAGAGTTTATTTTTGTTTTGCAGCGTTTTTTTTAAAGGAGCCTGGTTCCAATTTTTTAGCTCAGTCAGACCTGCCAACCTTTGGAAATGAAAAATCGTAGCACACAAAATTTAAATTAATCTGAAGGTTGGTTGGTTGGTTTTCCGTGTTTCGCGGCTATTTTTTGACATTCGTAAAAGGAGCCCGGTGCCAAATTTTTTAGTCCAGTGCAGTAAATTTTGTCGAAATTCTCGATTTTTTTCTGCGACCATTTCACAACATTACAATTTTTTCCCACAATCGTAATTCACGTTTTTCTATCCCGATTCTTTACTGAAATCCGCATTTTTGATGAAATTTGCATTTTTTACAGTGATCTTTTGACGAATTTTGCATTTTTTACATGATCCTTTGGCGAAATTTGCGTTTTCTTACTGATCTTTTGATGAAATTTGTATTTTCTTACTGTTCTTTCCATGAAATTTGCGTTTTATTTCCACGATATTTTGTCGAAATTCAAATTTTTACCGTGATCCTTTGACGAAATTGATTTTTTTACACGGTCATTTGCCGAAATTCGCGATTGTTTATAGCGACAGTTCGGCAAATTTCGCAACAATTTTGCGCGATCGAACGGCAAAATTCGCGACAGTTTTGTGCGACCAATCAACAAAATTCGCAACAGTTTTGCGCGACCGATCAACAAAATTCGCAACAGTTTTGCTCGACCGATCAACAAAATTCGCAACAGTTTTGCGCGACCGATCCGTAAAATTTTCAAATATCTTTTTGTGACTAATTAATAAAATTCTACTCGTTTCCGCGACTTTTTAATGAAATTTGCAATATTTTTCTCGGGGTAGTTTATCGAAATTCGTGATCTTTTGCGCAATCTTTTCACGAAATTTGCAATTTCTTTCTAAACTCTTAACGAAATTAGTGATTTTATTCAGCGAACATTTGATCTTTGACGAAATATCCGATATTTTTCCAGGATCGTTTGAAGAAATTCTCAAGTTTTTTCTCGACCGATTCACGAAATGATTTAGGGAAATTCCATAAAAGAAAAAAATTCGCGGACTTCCAAGAAATTTAAAATTATACTCGCAGAACAATCATAGGTGTTTGGAAGAACTGCACAGCATTTTTCATTATGCAGGACCTTCCCGCATACAAATCGTGTACCTGCATACTGTACAAATCATGCGATTTCGCACACTATTTCAAACCGTGCCCCTCAAGAAACGCTTACAATGGCGCCCCTGTTTCTAAGGAAGGAAATTTCTGTATAAATATTTACAGAAGCACTATCCACTAGTGGTTAATATTCATTAAGAGGGTTTTATGTTAAGAAGTTTGATTTGCAGCCCTGATTTTCTTTCTTCCCTTCAACCTTTTTTGATGTCCGAATTTTCGGACTAAAGACCAGTTTTTTAAAACTTTCAGAACCGAATACTTTAAAATTTAAGAAATTTCGGAACAGAATCATCTCTCTATTCTTAAAAAAAGTAACTACCGCTGTCACCGCCGGTTTTGAATTTTTTGTGACAGGAGGTCTTTCTTCGTTAATATTAAGAAAAATATTGCGTACAAAAATATGAAAATCGGTGGTATTATAGAGAAATGTTTGATAAACACGCTGATGCAGACAGTTTTCAAATCGAAGAATTATTTTAAGAGATATTTAAGGCTAAAGTTGGACAAAATCATTCCATTAAAAAAGTTTTATAGCAGCAAAAACTATACGTGGGAATGTAATCATTTTTAGATCATTTTATGCGTTAGAATTTACCGGTGTGCAGATTGCATTAATTTTTTTAATTTGACTCATTTTTGGAGGTTTTATTTCTATTTTAAATTCAAATTTTCAGCATTTTGAGAGATATTTTTTACATTATTTTAGAAAATGGTATTAATTTATACCGTTGCCAAATGTATAAACAGCGCAAACAATAATGTTTGCTTCAAATTAAAAATTTATTTACACGTGACTATTATAAACAGAAAAAAATCATTTGGAATTAGAATTAAATAATTATGTACAAAAAGCAGGAACTTATTAAAAATTGCGTCATAAAAAGTATACACGTGAATTTTAAAAGAGAAAGGATATTGTAAAATAATAAATTCATTAACATGTGTTAGAAGTCTTAAATAGGAGAAATTACGTCATATTTATATCACATTACAGTTATTACATAAAATGAACACAAAATATTGCAAAACGGTTTAAATTTAGAAATTGTGCTAGACATTTATTTGATATTTTGAGAGGATCTTTTCAACTACTTTTGTTAGGAAAGCGCAAATAATATTTCATTTATAACAAAAGTATTTTAATGTGAATATTTAAAAGAGAAAGAATAGCTTGGTCAAAATTATGTCAGATTAAATATGATTAATTTAAAATGTCTCATTTAAAAGAACTTTCTTTTCGCTTTGTTAAAAAATACCAGGAGACAAAGACTGCTTACTTAATTCCTTTTATATTAGCTTATTTTGAAATGTTGTTACACGTGTCTACGTCATCAAGTTATTTTTATTTCGACGTTTTATTTGTATTTTTATTAATGTTGTACTAATTTATTTGTTCTTTCGTTATTTAAAATAAAAATTACGTCAATTTGTATAATTTGGCGAGTGGTTTGGCGATTTATATAATTTGGTGAAATTGCTCGACGGAATAATCAAGTAGTACCGCAGCGATTTGGCGTTAAAATTCCCCAATCAAAGAGAAATGAATAGAAATCCATTTATAGGGAGATCGCCACTGTTTTTTAAATTATAATTCAATCTTTCGAAATCTTTTTAAAGCCGATCAAATTAGCGTGCATTTAGAGTCTGCGGAATCTGGACAGGGTTGGCGAGCGTAGCTCGTAGGGGGCCAAGCCCCCTAGTTCCTAAAAAATATGCTATGCGGACTAAAAATCGCAACTGGAAAAAAAATGTGTGTTGTTTTTTTCAAAAAATCGTAATTTGAGACCAATTTTCGTAGCATCGTAATTTATATGTCCAAATCGTAGCAACTACGATTTTCTCGTAGCAGTTGGCAGGTCTGGCTCAGTGCAGTAAATTTTGATGGAATTCGCGATTTTTTTCCCGCCATCATTTCAGAATATTCACAATTTTTTTCCACAATCGTAATTTACATTTTCCTGTCACGATTCTTTGTTGAAATCTGCACTTTTTACCATGAACTTTTGACGAAATTTGCATTTTTACGCGATTCTTTGATGAATTTTGCATTTTTTTTACCACGATCCTTTGACTAAATTAGTGTTTTCTTTCTGCGATCTTTCGGTGAAATTTGCTTGACAAAATTCACGTTTTTGCAACGATCCTTTAACGAAATTTATTTTCTTCTGCAACCAATTGACGAAACGATCATTTGTCAAAATTCGCGATAGTTTATCGCAAATCGTGCGATTTTGCATACTATTTCAAACCTTGCTCCTCAAGGAACCCCCTCCAGAATTCTTAAAATGGCACTCTTGTTTCTAAGGAAGGGAATTCCTGTATAAATATTAACAAAAACACGATTAGACTGTTTTATGTTAAAAAGTTTTTTTGCAGCCCAGAATTTTTTTTTCTCATGAGCATTTTTTAATGTCTGAATTTTCGGAACAATGGCCAATTTTTTTAAGACTTTTGAAAATGAATACTTGGAAATTTCGGAACAGAATCACTCCTGAAAAAATATTCTGCGCGGGATAAAAATCGCAACTAGAAACAAAAAATGCTTTTGCGTTTTTTGCAAAAAATCATAGTTTAAGACCTATTTTCGTAGCATCGTAGTTTATATGTCCAAATCGTAGCAACTACGATTTTTTCGTAGCAGTTGGCAGGTATGCAAATATCCACTTAATCATGTAAAACAAAATTAAAACTTGACAGGAAATCAAAAACAAAATTTTATCCAATATTGATAATTACAATTGAATTTAGTTATTAAAAAAGAAGAAAAAAAAAAGCCATATAATGATTCTATCTACATTTGAATCTTGTAACATAAATTCAAAAGGTGCACTTTTTTTTTTTTTTTTCCCTAATTGTTAAATAAACATTTAAAAAGTAAAAATAGGCGTCAAATTTGACTACCAAGAATAATTTTATAGTCATCAAATGCAATAATTTAGTTGCATTTGATGACTAACGACTAGGGAAGGGATGAATAGTGATTTGGCCGAATACCGAATATTCAGCCAAATTTTAGGCTGAATACCAACATATTTTTCCAATAAAAAAATAACTTTTGATTATATATGATTTAAAAAATAGGAACTTATTAATTATTACTACTTTTAAATGTACTTTTAAATTTGATAAACTTATTTTAGCACAAAAAATTGTAAAATTGCTTTATATACTTTTATTCTAAGGTATATCAAGGATGGTAAATTATTTGTATTAAAATATAAAGACTTTACTTCACTTTTACTCTCAAATGATACTTTTATCCTTTCTTGCATTCAAAATCAATAATATTCTTAAACTCTCTCATAACTCACAAGGAGATATTTTCTGAAATAACCTTTAATCAAGTAAATTTTATCATTGAGTTTTTGTGTCTCTAATGATAAAAAAATTTGTAAGAATGAGTCTGTTCTGAAATCAGTTTCCAAGCCTTAAATTACAAATTACATTAAAGCAAAATGTATCAAAGTAGAATACATATGTTAGCAAAATCTTTACATTTGAACAAACACATACAATATTCTACATATTCAACAACTCAGAAAACTCAAACAATTCAGAAACTGATAATATGAATGAAGAAAGATGTAAACTGAAAAATAAATACATAATAATGTTACATATTAAAGCCAGTAATCATGCAAATAATTAATTAAAGGTGAAAACTATAGAATTAAAAAAATATTTTATTCAATATTTAGAATTTATATTTAAATATTTATAAAACTATCTTCATAAAGCAAGGTGTGCCATCTGGTTTGACACCAGTTCTGTTTTCAGATGTACAGTCGTGGAAAAAAAAAGTAAACACCCCTTACTAACACTGCAAAAAATTATCGAAGAAGAAACTGACTGATACCACATGATTGGTAATAAAGTCTACTTTTAAATGATGCATATAAAATTTGCTTAGGGGGCCATCTACATATTAAAACAAACCATAACTTTGTTTTTTTTTCAATAGCAGTACACAATTCTGATAGCATAAATGAACTCTACACCCTTCAATTAGCCTAAAAACAAATTTTTATGCAATTCATACGATAAGTTTCCAAGAAATTAATTATTTTAAAATGAGTGCATTTTAGGGGCTGTATTTAAACTGAAGTTTGGTACTGGATTGTTGACCGAGAGCCCCCTTCTTGATCAAGGCATCTTAAGCGCCACTCAAACAGTCATTGAAGACGGCTAGATTACAGAACAGCAGAAGAAATTTCGAAATATCTGGTCACTTCTATCAAAGACAGCCCCTTAAACCATTATTTTGCCATTTTTTAAACATAATTTGAAAACTACTTGGAAGAAAAATGTGAAATTTTGGATTTCCATAAAGCAGGACTGAATAAATCTAAATCCATCAAAAAAATTGTAGGTTGCAATTCATAATTTTTTCGAATATTAATTTCATAATTCATATCCTAAAATTATGAAAATTGCAAATTCAACGTATTTATGTTTGGGTGTTTTAGTATTATTGCTTCACAAAATATTAGCATATTCGAAGTATAATTTCAGGAGATATTAATAAAAATATGAAAATGTAATTCAACATTAGAAGCACTAAATTTTGAATGTTTATAATTCAAAACTTATCATTCAAATGACTTGAAATTTGGTGTCTAGGCATAGTTTGAACCGAAGATTCGAAATATCTTGTTAAAATTGGGTATTGCCATTGAAAAAAAATGAAGTTTGGGTCCACTTTAATATGTAGATGGCCCCCTAAGCAAATTTTATATACATCATTTAAAAGTAGACTTTACTTTCAATCGTTCGGTACCAGTAACTTTCTTCTACGATAATTTGTTGAGGAGTTAGTAGGGGGTGTTTACTTTTTTTTTTTCCATGACTGTACTGCTGTACTTGGGATAGTGATATTTGATATTCCATCTTGAAAATGAATCTTCGCTAATGCACCTAGTGGATGAATTTTTACATTTCTTACTTTATAGAAAATATTAAGTAAGTTATCATGAATTTCATAAAAGCCTTTTGATATGTGCATGGAACTTGCAGACATTAATGAATTTTCAGGTTTTTTTTAAATGAGATAGCGTTTTCTTTTTTTTCTATATGAGTTTTTACATCTTGAGTTGTAATCTATCATTCTCTAATGAAGACATTTCCCAGACAATTGAATCTCCAATTTAATTTGGGCAGCATTTTCTAAAAGATCCCTTACTTTTTTATAGGAAATACAGAAAGGCTCTATATTTTTTAGTATCTGAATAACTGTACATTTTGTGCTAGTAAGAATGGGAATGACTTCGTGAATGTGCCAGAAAGTAGCCAATTTGGATTAGAAAAAAAAAATTACAAAAAACAATTTTTTAAAAAAATCTTGAATTTATTTAGCAAGATATCTTTCATTATTCGACGAGATTTTAGCAATATTCGGCGAGATATCTCCAACTATTTGGCCGAAGCATTCGGTCAACAAGCCTTCAATATTCGGCCAACCGAATATTCGGCTAAAGGCCGAATACCAAATACTGGTCCCATCCCTACTAACGACCACTAATTTCGAACACTGATCACACCGCTAATTGCTTGCATGTGCAGGTGGGTGCGGGTTTAAATCCCGCTGGCTCCATTGCACACTCTTTGTGGAGCTCCCGGCTGTATTTCTCTGTGTTGTAAATGTCCTTGTGTGTGCTATCTTGTCCCTGTATATATTGACGATGACTTATAAGCAGGCACTTGACGCCAAGCACACAGGTCAGATGTATGTTAATAAAATGTCAAATGTAAATGTTAATACGATGTTTACATTGAAATTTAAAAATATACCTCAGATGTCGCTGCGATCGACTTTTTGGATTTCAGCATTGTTGCAGATTTAAGGGTTGAAATTTTTAGCACTTTTGGATAGCAGATTTCCACACTATTTATTCTAGACGCTGTAACTTGGGTAAAAACAAAATAGTAAGATACTCGGAACTTCTTTGTGGATTTAACAATGTTACATTAGAGTTACATTACTACAGTATTGTTACATTAGAGTTGAAACAGGCCATTTTAAGTGATTAAAATGACATGATTTTATTTGAAAGGTTGTGAAAAATTAGAGTTTAAACTATCTGATGTCTATTCTGATGTACAAGGGCATTTTAAAAATATGAAATGACGCAAGTAGCACATTTCCCATAAAATTTATGTTATAAAATGTGTTTTTGCTTTATTTTGATTGTTTTGTAAAAATACATCTTTTTGTGCTTTTTAATATGTTGTTATTTATAAGTAGTGTATTTCCCATGATTCAAAGCTGCCGACGTATTAGAAAACATTAGTTTGGCATGGACTAGAAAAGCGCACCAATCAAAAAGTCGCAAACATCCATGCATTGTCAAAGCACATCTGTTCCATATCACTTAACATGTTCATCCACTCAGCTCTTCATATATATTTTTAATATTCATTGCAAAATAAACAAAAGTAGCTCGTTATTTACTTTTATTCTAATTACTACAGCTAGCCTGATCAGAAAATTGTTTATTAAATTTATAGATTAAAGAAAAAAAATGTATTTTTTTTAATCAAGTAACTTTTATACAAGAATTTTGCTGCAACGAAAAATTTTGTAAAAATGAACATCTGATAACTGTATCAGCATTTCTACCCTTTGAGCCTAATTTTGTGAACAAACAATACCACCAAATCAGAATGGTAATTCGAAATTTATCTAAAAATTAAACACAAGTATGCATTTCATTTCTCGTTTTTGTTTTGTTATTGAAAACTGGTGCTATGTGAGGACAGAACTCATCAACGCAATTAGTATGTCCTGTGACACCTTTGCCCAATGAGCTATATACATTTCAACCTAATGTTCACTAATCCGAGGTTGGCTGATCTCGGTTCTGAAGTTAATGATGAATTTCATCTATTAACTGGCGGTTAGATTTGCTAACCTAAGGTTTCTTCAACTGTGAGTTGAACCAAGAGTTGAAGGTTGCTGAAGAATCACCCGGTTAATGAATTTCCTTTCATTTCTTTTTATTCTTTTCAGTTGATTTCATTACAAACTGACCTATTGCAATTACTTTGTTTACCTAGTAGGATTCAAAAGTTCCCGGACTGACTCTATAACTGTAAAAATATTACCAATTACATTGCTGAAACACATCTGCCTTCGAAATAAGACCCTTGCGCAACAATACACATTTGCCATCGCCTGTAAAGGTCATCGAAGCTCTTCTGGTATCCATTTTTAGCCCTTTAATCCAACCTGCGATGCACTTTTTACTTCATCTGAAGTTTGAAATCGACGACCATGCATGTTAAGCGAGGACTAAAAGGCAATTCGAATTGAAGTGGTGGGAGGCTTAATCTCGGCTGTTGACAAAGATCCTTCCCTACTCTGCAGAATTGTTACTGGAGGCTGGAAATGGTGTTTTTTATATGATCCGCAATCCAAGAGAGCATCGGCAACTTGGAAATCACCACGGAAGAAGAAATTCCGCCAAGATCGCTCTAAAGGGAAGGTCATGCTAGAGGTATTTTTCAAAATCCAGGGCATTGTGCACCTGGAATTTATCCCTGAAGGACGCACTGTCAACAAAGAACTCTATGTAGACATCCTGCGTCGTTTGCATGAGACGGTCCGAAAGAAGAGGCCAAAATTGTGGGCTGAGTAGTCATGGGTGCTTTTGCATGACAACGTTCCTGCATACCGATCCCTAGTCATCGGTGACTTCCTTACGAAAACAACTATTTTGCCACATCCTCCTTACTCCCCTGATCTCTCAACCTGCGACTTTAGCCTGTTTCCTGAACTGCACGTCGCTTGCAGGGTCGTCAATTTCAATCTTCAGATGAAGCTAAAAGTGCATCGCAGGCTGAGTTAAAGGACATGGCTAAAAATGGATTCCAGAAGTGCTTCAATGACCTTTACAGCCGATGGCAAAAGTGTGTTGTTGCGCAAGGATCTTATTTCGAAGGCGGATGTGTTTCAGCAATGAAATTGGTAATATTTTTACAGTTATAGAGTCAGTCCGGGAACTTTTGAATCCTACCTCGTATATCTATCTGTATAATTCAAAACTTGTCATCACAATAACATCCAAAATATGCTGTACCAACTCACCCTGATTGAGACATTGTATATTGATCTTGCAAGCAACTTGGATGAATTTGTTAATTGAGTATGTAGCTGTTATAGCTTGTTAACAGGGACACTCAAAAGAATTCCATTACATCACGGCCTATGGAGGAAAATCGTCTGCAGTGCTAGTGCATTTTAATGATGTTACATTATGGAAGTTTGATTTCTTTGGAATTTTTAAGGTAAAATATTAAAGATGAGTTTGTTAACCAAGAGGATTCAGTAATTCCTTCTCAAATAACGGCCCTTTGAAAATCCAAATAACATTACAATCAATAGAGATATTTTTTTAGTTCATTATTATTAGATTCGAAAATAACAGCCTTTTGAAAATCCACATAGCATCATGGAGCTATATTTCCAGTTCATAATACATGTTCAAGTCCTTTCACTAAATATATATATATGTATATATATATAAGTTGTTAGCAGGGCTGTGGAATCGGACCCATTTTTGAACAAAAGAGTCGGAATCACTAAAAAACAAGCCGACTCACTGACTCAAACTTCAGATTTTTTTGTTACACATTTTAAAGTGAAATTAAACAAATTATATATAATTTTAAATCTATAAAATGAACTATTGTTGTTATCAGGCTACTCAAGTTAAAGATGACCGATTTACTGCAGTGTACAAAGTAGATAAAGAGTAACTACAGAGTACTATATAAGTACTTCCCCTCATATTTTTGGGGTTTGCGGATAGGGTCCGAGGTATAAAGGTCTGCAAGGACCCAAGGCTCAGGAAATGGAGGCAATTTTTAAAACAGGCCTTGTAAGTAGAATTAAGACAATTTATATTAATGGGCCGGATCAGACTGATAAAAAATTTGAGCAAGCTGACAAGCCAAACATAACAAATTTGAAAGAAATCACGTGATAAAATAGGAACAATTTAGAATGGACATGATTTGGATGAGAATAAATACAAAGGCATGGCCGAACTTTTTAGGAGACGGGCCTTAAAATTTTGGCTCATGCAGATCTCTTACCAGAGATAATGCGAAAATTATAAATTTGTGCTATTTTTGGACGTAAAAGAACAAAGAACCCGATATAGCATTGCAATAGAAGCCTTTTCCCCTTTTTACCCATCAAATTTTTCCGGTTTGTATGGCCAAAAGTCAAAATTCTAAAATACCCATCCATATTTATTTATTTTTGTGCAAAGCAGTCAAAATAACACGAAATTGTAATTCTTTTTTTTCTGAATCAGCAGTACCCAAAATAACAATAAAATAGTGAAATTTTGTTATCTTTCAACATTTTAATTTCTGATTTTGCAGGTCTGCAGAACCAGAAATAAAGCCAAAATTGTAAAATTTATTCAAACAATATAATTTTTTAATTAGAATTCACATAATCCAAATTATTTCTAAAATAATAAAATTTCAATCTTCATTTTTCCTCCTTTCCATAGAAATTTTTCGAGTCTGTAGGATACAGCAAAATAAACCACTAAATTTTAACGATTTCACTTTTTCTTCTTTGTCTGCAGATCCAAAAAAGTAAAATTTCCATTTTGTGTTTTCTAGACTTCGATAAATGGATTTTCCAGTTTGCGAGCACGAAATTTTAAAATTAGTAAAGCAGAAAAAATTATTGTTTTTTTATTTTTGAAGCCCTAAAAAGAGAATCAATGCCGAAATAGTGAGATTTTAGCTTTATTTTTTCTATATTCCATCATTATTTTAACCAACAAGGCACACTAGTATGTTAGCCAGCTCGGAGTCGGAATAGGAGTCGTCAAGATATCCCGGAGTCGGAATCAGCCATTTTTCCCAGACTCTGCAGCCCTGGTTGTTAGGTGAAAGATACAGTGAAACCCTGATTTAACACTTCCTGCACATAACGTTTTGCTGTGTTTAACGTCGTTTCAGCTTGGTCCCACCAATTTCCTATACCAACATTATAAATAAAAAACTTTTAAAACCACATTGTGATGTCTTTCCCGCATTTAATGACATTTTCTTACACAAAAATGAACACTTTTTTGACCAATAATGACGAATGTTTATGACGAATTTCGGGCTTTTTTGATCTATATTCCTGCTTTCATTCAATGGACCTAATGCACACAACCTGGGGCGAAAACTAAAGTTCATCTACTGGCGGTATTTACATTTGAATATTAGCATAGTGCTCTATGGAGTATGTGTCACTAATGTTTATTTGTTACAAATACTGCAAAACAAATTCATTGTTGTAGCAGTAAATTACTTGACATTTTGTAATACAAATCCAAAATGTTGTTCTAGAGCCGAGAACATTCACTAAATTTCAGTTTAGATTTATGCATGCATCCTGAGTCGAGGCTAGCTCATCTGCTGGCAGTGTTTGCTGCTGTGCCGTACTGGCATTCTGGCATTACTGCGGCTAGAATAACGGATCAAGATACCACCAGCTCTTGGGTGTGATGTCACATGCATAAAGTCCATTTATATTACCTGTAATCAACAAGGTTTTCTTAAGGGGATTCTTCACTCATTTGAAAAAACACGCTCTGTAACGTTAATCCTATGGGCAGGTTATTTTCGAATTTCTCGTTTCAATTTGAATATTTTTAAATGATTTTTTTTTTTTTTTTTTTTTTTTTTTTTTGCATAGGATTAGCTGAGTTCATTCTTTAATATGACTCTTTTTTACTTTTTCGATTTTGGTTGAAGATTTTTTTTTTTTTAAAAAAGGTACTTTCAGTTACGAAACCTCCAAAAACAAGCCGGTTTTGAAGCTGAAAGTACCTTTTTAAAAAAATCTACAACCAAAATCGAAAAAGTAAAAAAGGAGTCGCATTAAATTTTATCACAGAACAGATATGATCAAATGTATAAAGGATACAGTAGTAGTACACTAGTAAAAAACATATCCTCTTGCAAATTTTTAGATAGTAGAAAGATGCAACAGAACTACTACTACTATTACTACTAAAATGTTAACTAAAAGCTGTAAAATACTTCCATAAGGACTGACCAAATCAGATCAGTCCACTGCAGTATCATAAAATTCATTCATGAAAGATTTTAAAGAGTAAAGAAAATAGCAAAACATGAGAATACAAGATTATTGGAAAATTTTTTTCTTTATTATTTAATATACAGAACTGTTCATAATGGGTCACAGAATCAATGTTGTAGGCAGTTGCAGAATTAAAAGTTTATTCATCACATATGTCAATATTGAACTGATATATAACAGATGTATCTCAACTAAATTAATTACCCTCTTAAATCTTAGAATTTTGAAAAATGACACTTCATGTTTTATGACATACTTTTCATTTTAGAACACATTTTGTAAAGCACAAAACTAGAAGAAATAATTATATAAATATGGTACTGTATTAAAAATAAAAATAAAAATTCTTTATTTTATGACTTTCCTCCTGTTAAATGAAAGCTTTCTGGTAAATTCTAGTTCTGAACACAGAAGAAAGCAAATCCAAAAATTATAAAGGTTTAAAACAACTTAAACAAATTCAAAACAGTTTGAGAAAGAGAAAGTTAGACTAATACAGAATATTTTTGTACAATAGATTTCGACTGGTGTACAATTAAGACAATATATTATAAGCAGCATAAAATACTCAAACTTTAAAAAATATCTGAGAGTTTAAAAAATCTTTATAAATAATAATTCCCAAAAATTTCATGAGAATTAGTACACAGTTGGTATGCAATAAATTCTTTTCAAATAAAACTAATGTTTATGACAATGGTGTCTCAATTGTTTATTACAACTAAGAATATTAATAACTAACTATATATATAATGTTTTCCTGAAACAAGCATTTTCTAATTAGAGTCAAATGAATTTTAAAATCACAAGATAGAAAAATCATATTCTTGGATTTCTTTAAGTGTGCCACATATATCTTGAAGTGTATAACAATTCATAGAATCCAACGATTTACTCCTAAAAACACTTAAGTAGGTTACATATTTTTATATGTAATAGCTTATAAAATTTTACTGAAATAAAATTTTCTCCTAAAGTATTGGAATATTTAAGCTTAATAATATATTAAAGTATGATGAGCAAACATTTCACACTTTATGTTAAAAATATAATTCTAAACATAGCATGAATAAAAAACTATTAAGAAAGATAGTTCAATGCAGCTCACAATTTGAAGATAAAATTTGCTCAAAGCACAAACAAAATTGAATTTATAATTTTCCCCTCTTTAAAAAAATCTATGCTTAATGTCGAATTTTTGAAAATAATACACCTAATCAATTATAGTTAGGTGTTATACACCTAGACAATTTTATACTTAAATTCAAAAGTTAATTACAAAGTACAGGCACATAGCATATTTTATTTATTTTATTTTAGCCCAATTTTTAGATTTACACATTTACAGAAAGAGGTCACATTGCAAAAGATAAAACTGTGAGCAAAAATACCTCACAAAATCATGATTTCATTCAAATATTATGGAACGGTCAACCAAACAAACCATAAACTGCAGAAAAATTCTAATATTACAATTAGAATTAGGTACAGACAAAAGTTTAATTGAAAGATTTGGAAATTTTTAACATTACTGTGGGATAATGTGGTTCTAACAAGCAAATAGAACAAAAGTACAATATCTACTTGCAAGATGCAAATTATATCAAAATTGCTAATACTATTGAATATTTAGCAAATTAACAAAAACAAAAAAGACAAGAGAAAAGGTGGGGGTGGGGTAATAACACCTATTAAATAAAACAATTCAAGTTAGAAATAAACTAATCATGCTAGTTTTTTAAATATTAAATAAGGACGGTAAAAGTCATAAAACAAGCTTGGTAAAAATACTGAATCATATACTGTAATTGCCTTTATACCTTTTTTAAGGATAAATATTTTAATAAGAAAAAAAGAATTTTCAACTAAATGTCTTAATAAACTTGCTTATAAAAACATTAAAAATTTCCAATTATGAATATAACAGAATATACACAATTTTTTTATTATTCCTTTTCTATTACATTAAGTATTCTTACATTGAAAGCAGAATTTTGTTGCAACAAAATTCATCTTGAATGAGCTAAAAGTGGTGTCTCTAATTAAAAATGAAGTTAAAATATAATAAGTATTCAATTCATGCTCAAATTTTAACTAACCTGCTGTTAAACCCACACATTTTTTTTTTTTTTTTTAAGTGAAATTTTGATAATTTAGACTAGCATTTATAAAAATTGCTAGCAATGCATTAAAACAGCAAGCAGCAACAAATAAAAATTTAGTAAACAAAGCTGTACAATATTGCACAAAAAGTAAACATTGTAAAGAAATTAGAATGTGCAAATAGTCTTGTATAAGGAGGTATTTACTAATGCATAGTTTGTTAATCATCTGTAACTCCTTATATAATAAAGCAATCAAGTACTGATATACCATGTCATACTTTGAAAGATCAAAGCATAGATTTCTACAAAATCTGAAATATTTTTAACATACACCTCCCACCGCCTAAATAACATTGTGAAACACAATAGAAATTAAAGAATTGTTTTTTACAGTAGAAGACCACTAAAGCACAGCTTGTTTTCAAGTGATTTATGGATTTGAACTGTTTTCAAAACTGATATTTGTTGAACTTTTTGTCACTTTTTTACATTAGATTTGCAAGATTTTTGTTTTTTTCCCACTAAGTGTAACAATCTCATAAACCCAGAAGGATCAGTCAAAAATCCTGAAAATCCTGGATACAGCTGGAACACAATCAAACCTGTTTTGTTTATGCTTTTTTTTTTCTCATATTTTGGACAAATTTAGATTGTTATACTAAATAAATCACTCATATGAATTAAGTAAAAAATATTTATTGATCTATATAGTTTTTAAATATATCATCAATAGTTGTTTGTATTAAAGCATGCAGTTTATGATTCTGTATTGTATCCCGTAGTATTCTATAAATAGCTATATTGGCTGCTAAAACACAAATTTTGTTTTTAAAAATTCTAATCTCCTTTATCAAATATTGTAAATACATATATAAGTATTAAATATGAATTTGATGATATTTATATTTAACAACCCTGATTTAGAGAATTGGCTGCTTGATTTTTAATATAAAGCTGTTTTATCTTCAATTCTATAAATTGTAATTATTTCTATATGAAAGATAAAATATATTGTCTAAGTAACCATCTTTCATCAATACAAATTCTTTTTTAAGAGTAAGTTTTTAGAAGGAAATAGTTTATTTTAATTTACCATATAAATGATTAAACAAATAAAATAGTTTTATGCATTCTGTAATTTTAAATTGGAAAAACTAAGTTTAATTGATGTATGATACGTACCTTTGGGGAGAAACTATAAACATTGCCATTGAGAAATTATTTTTCAAGAATGAATTTTTTTGTTTTACATTCACTTATAGCATGTGGATTACAGACATTTTCAAACTATAGGCTTGCAGATTAGTGGTACTCTACTGCACCAGTTAAATATTTTCACAAAAAATTATATCTGCAGAAAGATCTTGTAAAGATATTCCACATCATCAAAAACATTAATTGGATTCAACTTTTTACTTTAACATTTAGTTCAATTGGAAAAGAACCAATTTTATGAAAAAACACCTAATTACTTGTTTTAATATTAGAAACTTTGGTGTTTGCAAATGACAAAGCACACACATTATAGAAGATAAGCATTAAATCACTATGTGTATGAAAAACAAAGATTTAACAATATTTCTACTGGTATGAAATGACACCGTTTAAAAGATTTCGATTTATGTTTGTTTGTAATTTTTTTAATTAAAAAAAAATAATCACAAATCATTTTTAATACTTTGAAGACTTATTTTTTATGCTTTTTATCTTTAAAAATTACAAGTAAAATAAGCAATTAAAATCAGTTGTCACTTAACACCAGTACAAATACTGTTAAATAGATGGCCTTATGATAGCAAAATATGCATAATTCATGGTTTGTCACAGAAAAGTTATTTAAAATATCACTAAGTAGATTTATCATAAACAGCTTTAATGAAACAAAATATGTATAATTCATAGAACCGATATTTTAAATAATTTTTCTAAGCAAAATTATTATAAACAACCAAGAGTCACAGAAAGAAATGCTCGGAGTTAATGTAATCCTACCTATGGGAGCTCTGTTTACAGATTTCTCGCATGCATTTTAATACTTTTAAATGTATTTTTTTCCTCCCTGCATAGAGTACCAAAGGTCAATAACTTTTATTGTGCATTTGTACTTTATCGATTTTAGTTAGTTTTTTTTTTTTTTATATATGCAGATACTTTCATTTTTGGAACCATTCTGAAAATGAAATTCGTCATATAAAAAAACTAACCAAAACTGAAAAAGTACCAATGCACAATAAAAGTTATTGACCTTAGGTACCATATGCAAAAACAATTATTTAAAAATATTAAAATTTGAGAGAGAAATTTGTAAACAAAGTTCCCATAGGATTAACATTAGCTTGAGTGTTTCTTTCCGTGACTAGTGTAGGCTCTTAAGGAAGCAAAATATGCATAATTCATGTTTTGTCACAGAAAAATTATTTAATATATTGCTTCTAAGTAAAATTACAATAAATTGCCTTAAGGAAGTAAAATATGCATAATCCATGGTGTTCACAGAAAAATTATTTAAAATATCGGTTCTAAACAAAATTAGAATAAATAGTTTTATGGAAGCAAAATAGGCATAATTCGTTGTTTATCGCAGGAAAATTATTTAAAATATTGCTTCTAAGCAAAATTACTATAAATTTTAAATGCATGCATCAGTATAATATAAATAATACATATGAATTTGTTCAGTGTCATATTCATATTCTGCCCCAGAATATAGCTTTAACTACTATATTTAATGTAAATAGGGCTTAATTGAAGTCATATAAAATTATAAAAACATTTGCAGTAGATAAATGAAATCTCTCATTCAGAGATGTATCATAAACTTCAGTAGAATATCACTAGGCTTGATTTAAAAATAATGAGTATTTAGATGAACTCTCATACAAGTTTCAATCAAGATATCAAATGTCTTGAACACAGAGCAATAACATTTTTGCACCTTAACTCAATAAATATCTCAATGAAATATAAATGAGAAACAACTGTGCGAAATCATATATTGAACAATATACAATAATGAAGATTTTAGTGTTAAATTAATGAATGAAAGGTATTAAAAATTTTCAACCTTTCATTCATTTTTAGGAAATTTCTATATGTAACAGTCTGGACCATAAGTTGTAGCAATCAGCCAACAGTCCTTAAATATTATGTAATAATCTGTAAAAGATACATTAAATTTTAAAGCCAATGAGTTTACATTAACAAATATACTTGACAAAACACTAACATAATTATGAAGACACATAAAATAGTTTAAAAAAAAATCTTAATACACACATTAACTAGAAACTTATATGAACATCTTCAACCACTGAAGGTTATGTAGCTGCAATGAACATTCAACTAGAATTATACTTTACAAACCACTTAAAATGTCTAGAATAATAGATCATTATCAAACAGCATTACTAATAGAACATATATTTTGATTTAAGCAAACACTACACTCAACCTTTTGAAATAATATTTTAATATAAATGTTTAAAATAATAAAATGAAATTTAATTTAATAACTATTTCCTGATATAGGTTAAAACACTTAAAATCAGTAAAATAGTAAATTTAAGAGATGTTATATAAACATCTATGCGTATAAAATGACATACTTAAAGGGGGGGGGGGGAAATCACCCGTACAAAAAGCTGTTTTTAAAAAACACAAGTGAAAACTCATACAAATAAAATTAAATATGCATTTATGGAAGATATAGAAATACAATCAATTAATAACAAACTTTGACAATTTCTTCATATAATGTTTGCTACTAAAGACAACATATCAAAATTATTCAGAGACATGTTCCCAATTCAAATCTCTAGATTTTATTAAACATGGGCATAAAGTTTGGTAAGATAATGAACTATATGAAGGAGGAGAGTAATACACAGATACAGTTAAAAGTGATGTTAATAAAAACTTAAAATATTAAAATGCTGATTTTACAGTTTTATGCATGAATTCAGATAAAAGTCTAATCAATGAGAATTTAATAAATAAAATTTTAAAGGATAAGCTCTTCAGATGCTCATTTTGCAGCACCAGAAACGACTTACTTCTTAACAGTACTTTGATGCTGAGAATATAATTATATAGGTGAGTGTACGTATGTGATATATTTAAGCAATATAATCACACAAATTATAATACAGAATTATCATGTACATACACACACATATATATACATGCACATAAACACACATATTACATACATGTGTAAGTAAATGTGTGTGTGTGCATCTGAGAGGAAAAAATGATTGATAGAGCAGAAACTATACACTATTTCTTTTAGGTACATGTGAGGAGGTAAAAATGTAAACCTGTAAATAAATTTAACTACCAAATAAATTATTTTTCTAAAGCATAACACAAATAAATAAATTGAAACTATTCATGGCATATTTTTTGATACACATTTTTGTAGTAGTAGAAAAAGTTTTCTTCAGAAATATAGACTTTACAAACATACTGAATTTTTAAACATCACTAGTTATTGTTATAAAAGGAAGCACAAAGCCCAGTTTATAGCATAAAATTTGCATGACAGAATACACTTTCAACTCTACACATGATCTATTTTTCTGCCCATAGCTGCAAAGTATTGTTACAGCAGTATTGTATTTCTTCCAGAGACAAAGCACAATTCAGATCATGGAGCTGATGACAGTTTTTCTATTTCTTCACTGTACACCTAAGAGCTGCTCTAAGGCAATTTCACAATCATCAAAACATAAAGCCATAACTGCAGCAGCTATGCCCAAATGAACAGAAATAAATATCTCTCCTATTTTGTTTACAGTCACCATTTCAGCTATTATATATATATAATGTATTATGTATATATATAAATGCAACTTTTATTTGAGGATGATCTGAACAAAAAAGACAATCATTTTGAAAACATTCTGAAACTTTGTACACTGTACAACACTATCACTCTTACAACATCAAGAATCCATCTTGTGTGCTGCATGAAGGAGTAGTGCATTAAATCACCGAATGTGCAGCTGATGTAGATTATTTGTTAAGTCTCAGATGTTGGTTTCACCATGTTCTAGCTACACTACCATTTGATGAAAGGCAAGCTATTGAGTTCTCTACATACTAGTTACAAGTATTCTTCACATTTACTCAATTATATACAAGAGGCATTTTCCCCCATTGTACACACACAGAAACAAAGAGAACCACATGACGAAACTGAAACTAATTAAAGGCCATTCAGCACACACAACACAGTTTAAATAAATTTATAAACTCGCTGAAGCATCTCTGCATTAGATAAAACTGTGATCAGATTTCCAAAAACAACTATGTAAAGGTATAAACTATAAATGATAGAGCCACACATTTAAATTTTACAGAATGCTCTCTTTTTGGTAGCCAATGATGAAACACTTTATTTTAAAAAGGCCTTAAAAGTGTGTAGTTTCAGAAATCAAAGGGAAGTCTCTAGTGGGATCTATGTTTTGCCAGCAAACAATGCAAGACCCTTTTTTGATCTACATAAATAAATAAATAGAAATATAAGTTACAGTTTATTGGTCTGTGGGCTGAAATGCTGGCTGGAAATTTTTTGTGTGGTAATAACCACTAAAAATTTGAAAGTCAATGCAAAGAAAATAAAATAATTTCAAACAAACACTTTTGCAAGTGCATCAGCCCCAGCACTAGCAATGTATGGTTTGGAAGGGTGAAATGCCACGTCAAAGATTGCCTCATCAAACTTTTTCCGGTGTGATGTTATTTCCTGTACACAAGTTTTGTTGTCCATATTCCATAAACGAATTGAGCAATCATGACCTAAAAGAACAGGAAATTTTTATAACTGGTTAGCATTTTAATGTTAAAAATTAATGCACTAGATATGAGACTGTGTTAAATAATTTAACATAAAGATTGATCATATTCAAAACTAAAATGTAATATACATGAATATGAAGAATGTATAAAATTTGAGTGCTTTCATACACAAAATATATGATACATCAAACCACAAATAACAGATAAGTTAATTTGTGAAATGATAACAGTTAAAAAACTTTAATAACATCTTAATTTAAATTCATGGAAAGTAACAGATTTCAATGTTTAATGTACTTGGTAATATGACAAACTACTAATTATGAGGATACCACTTTTTTACCTTATATCTTTAGTGCTGATTTACATCCAAAATTTCCAAATAAACTTGTTGCAATGCTTCAGAAAGTCTCAAACATCACATTTGCAACAGACATTTGGACAGAAGTAACTGCTAATGCTTTTGTATTAAGTTTGGCAGCACATGGAACTACAGAAAATTTCAATTCAGATTCAAGAGCAGTTTGTTTTGAAATGTCAGCTGCTTATTGACCGTCACCCAGATATGTAATCCTTGGTAAATTTAAGATATGTGAGTGGGACAAAAATGAAAGAGTTACACCAAGTTCCACAGTTTTATTTGACTGTAGTACAAACATGATATAACAGGGTTACTACACTATTCTGGTAAAAAAAATTCCTTGACTTTCCAGGTTTTCCCTGACCTTTTTCAAAAATTTCCCTGACCTTTCTCAACAAAAATTCGGCTTATATCTTGTTGTAAAATCCTCCACAGTGGACAACTTTAATCTAGATAAATGCTTAAAAAAAAGTATGCGCTGTATAAATTTCCATTTTTTAATTATTTTTCATATTATGCTATTGTTATACAGTTTGCATAAATTTAATATAAAAATTTTAGATTGAATGAATAATTAATTCAAAATTCCTTTATTTATGATAAACGAGATTCTGATGGAAAGTAGTATATCAAACATTCCCTAACACTTCCCTGACTTTTTGCAAAAATTTACAAATTCCCTGTTTCCCAAGGTTTTCCCTGACCCGTAGGAGCCCTGATATAAGCAATGAGATTATCTGACATTACCAATGTGAATTGCACCATAAATAAAAAAAAATTCTACTTGAAATATTTCTACCTCTGACAAAGCTATTAAAAATTTAGTATTTAAGTACAAAGAAACAAACCTATTCAGTTATTTACAAATTACACAACCTTGTTTGTTTTGAGGTTTGTTTGTCTTTACACTTATATATGAAAGATATGTTTGCTTTTTTCAATATTTAGGCACATGGGTTAAGTAGCTAAGGGTGGTGCAAAAAAGGCTCTTACCACACACACAAACAAGGGACATAAAGCTACAAATTCATCGCTCATAAAATACTTTAGAATTTTTTATACTCAGTATAAATAATAGTTGTATGCATTTGTTATGTATAAAGACTAACATTCAAATTGAAATATTTTGGTTGTTATACTTTATTTATTCTTATGTTCACATCACCCTCACCTCTGATTCCAATTTCACCTTAAAACCATGTTATATTCCTAGCAGAAATACAAAACTTCAATATTAGAAATGCTTCTGAGAGTAACTTTAATCTTGTCATATTCTGAATAGCATCATTACAGCAGGTGAAAACGTTTTGCAATTGAGAAAGAGCCAGCAGGGCTGCCAACCTTTATGAGTACTAATATGTAGTTCAAGCCCAGAAAATGTGTAATTTTAAGGTGTCAAGTGTAGTTATTAAAATTAAAAGTAGAAAAACTTAAAAGATGATACCATTAAAATGAACTTTTATATATGAAGTACATTAAAACATCAAATATTAAAATCTTACACAGCACAAATAAAAATTTCATTAATAGGTTTGGTTTGGTTTTGTGTTTATGACGGCCGATTATCAACACATGGGATATAGGCCCTGGGGGGGGGAGTGCCCTTCGTGGGGGTCTTTCTAAGGGAACCTAACCCGTATTTACGCATCTTTTCATTAATAAGAAAAATAAAACCTTTGTACAAATATACATGTCTTCGTTATTATTTTCAAAATTTAAAATTATCTGGTACATCAAACATCACAAGATCAAAATTTTGGTAAAAATATAAATATTTTTAGTTTTATTACAAAATATTTCACACGGTATCATACCCTGCACAATCTACAATAATAAAACATAATAAAATTAATGATGGGAAATTTATACATGTTGACAAATAAAAAAGAAATCAAGAACGTACAACAAGAGCATCTCTCATTAAAAAACTTGAAAATAAAAAAGTTTTCAGTAAGCAGTGTGTAGTAGTTGGCAGCCCTGGTACAGTGATCCTTGAAAAAATAAATTAGCAAGGGAAAATTGACAAAGCTTGTGCATTTTATATTATTAAATAGTCTTAGATTATTACACAAATCTGAATTTTATTCACATCAATAGTTTTAGACTTTCAGAGAATTTTTATATATCACTTTGTATTTATTGCATAAACCTCGATAGACTGTTTCGGCATATAAAAAATATTTCATGAACATGTCAGAATTGACTTTTATTTTAAAGAAATTTTGGTGTGTATATATATATATATATATATCCAAAAACCAAACCAAAAATTCGAAACCACGGAACTGATCCAATGATAAACAAACTAAACCAAATGACAACAACTAAATAACTAAAAACAACTTCAAAAACAACATACTTTAAAAACGGCAAACTTTAAAATCATTCAAACTAAAACCAGAAGAAATTGAATCAATGGAGACAGGCGGCATGCATCTGCAGGGTTAAAACCAGTTTTTATGTGCACAACGCTCCCCCCAACAACCTGTCAAGACCAAATTGAAAAAACTAACAAATCGAATGAGCTGCCTAGACCCATCGAAATCCAACAACTGAACGTGAAACCTCAAACAATCGTGCACGCAATCCCTGAACAGTCAAAGCCGCAGTTACTCCTCTCTTTGCATCCACATTACCTCTAAACCTCTGCGATAAGATTTACACTTTATGAAATTTCGCAGCACTCTTCAAAAATCTCTCAGGATAGCCATGGTGCAATGCCAGAATACACCATTTGTAAAGTTCTTCAATTTTTTCCCCAGTATTTGATGTCAGCCTATCTATACGATTTAACCCGTTAATAAAAATATTTCTATATTTGAGATATGCACATTTGATCCAAAATTTAACATTTTTAATAGTTTCAAAGTTGAAGCTTTTTCGTTCATCATATATATCTGTTTTTATCTCACCATTTTTTATCTCAATATTAATGTCTAAATAATTGACCATGTTTTTATTTTTTGACTCCAATTTCAAATTTAAACCATTAGGATAGCAATTAAATTTTTCTTTTTTCACATCATTGCATCTGACTGTTAAAACGTCATCAATGTAACAAAAGCACCTCATATCCTCATTTATATCAATTTGTTCCTTGTACATATATAAGTAGATATCGGCTAAAATCGAACTACAACTTCCCCCCATTGGAATACCAGTGAAGGAACAGCATGGACCTCATTTTGGAACAGAAAAAAGCCATTTTGGAGCAGAAAATAACTATTTTAGAGCAGCAAAAAGCCACATTGGAGCAGAAAATAACTATTTTAGAGCAGCAAAAAGGCTCATTTTGGAGCAGAAAATAACTATTTTGGAGCATCAAAACATCATTCTGGTATTCTTTGACAAAATTCATGTTTTTTCTGCAATTCTTTGACAAAAGTCGCATTTTTTTCTGCGAATCTTCGGCGAAAGTCGCGTTTTTTCCACAATTCTTTCGCAATCCTTTGATGAAATTCGCATTTTTTTCGGACCCTTTGTTGAAATCAGTGTGTTTTTCGAAATCTTTTGATGAAATTTGCAGTTTTCTGCGATCTTTTGACAAAATTTGCGTTTTTTTTGTGACCTTTTGAAGAAATTTATGGTTTTTCCTGTGATCTTTTGATGAAATTCGCATTTTTTCACAATCTTTTGACCCTGTTTTGTTTGTTTTTTGACGAAATTAGCGATCTTTTGACAAAATTCAAGTTTTTTTCGCGATCCTTTGACAAAATTCACGCGTTTTTTGTGATCTTTTGACGAAATTCGTGTGTTTTTTGCGACCTTTTGATGAAATTTGTGGGGTTTTTTTAGCGATATTTTAATGAAAGTAGTGTCTCTTCACGATATTTTGGCAGTGTTTTGTTCGTTTTTTGATGAAGTTAGCTATACTTTGGCAAAATTCACATTTTTTTTCCATGATCCTTTGACGAAATTCGCGTGTTTTTCGCGATCTTTTGACGAAATTTGCGTTTTATTCGCGCTCATTTGGTGAAATTTGCGGGATTTTTTCCCACCTTATTTTAACGAAAAAGCATTTTTTCACGATTTTTTGATGAAATTAGCGATTGTTTGACAAAATTCACGTTTTTTCTCGCGATCCTTTGACAAAATTCGCTCGTTTTTCGCGATCTTTTGACGAAATTCGCGTGTTTTTTGCGACCTTTTAACGAAAGTAGCATTTTTTCGTGATCTTTTGACCGTGTTTTGATGAAGTTAACGCTCTTTTGACAAAATTCACGTTTTTTTTTCTATTTTTTAAATAAATTAGCATTTTTTCATGATCTTTAGACTGTGTTTTGTTTGTTTGACGAAATTAGTGATCTTTAGACAAAATTCACGTTTTCCTCGCGATCCTTTCACAAAATTTGCGTGTTTTTCCCGATTTTTCGACAAATTTGCATTTTATTCTCGATCTTTTCACAAAATTACGTTTTTTGCGATCTTTTGACTGCGTTTTGTTCTTTTTTTGACGAAATTAGCGGTCCTTTGTTAAAATTCACTTTTTTTTCGTGATCATTTAAGAAACATCGCATGTTTTTCGCGATCTTTTGACCAAATTCGCATGTTTTTCGCAATCTTTTGCCGAAATTCGGGTGAAAATGATCGATTTGGCTCAAGAATTATTATTGAATTGGCGCAGTTGGGCGCAATTTTTTTGAAAAATGATCATTTTGGTGCAGAAATGTGCAGCATTATCGATTTGGCGCAATTGGAGCAATTGGCGCAGCTGTTCCATCACTGGAATACCTCTAACTTCTTTGTAAACAATTTTCCCGTGATATAAGTAGTTCTCACTCACTACAAAGCAGACCTGCCAACCTTTGAAAATGAGAAATCGTAGCACACAAAATTAAAATTAATCTGGAGGTTGGTTGGTTGGTTTTTCGTGTTTTGCAGCCATCTTTTGACATTCGTAAAAGGAATAAGGTTTTAATCTTTCAACAACTCAATATAGTAATTTTTTTCCCCTGAAAATTTTTACAGTTTCTTTTCATTTCAAAGTTTTTTTTTTTTTTTTTTTTTTTTTTTTTACTTTTGACGAAATTTGCATTTTTTACCGCGATCCTTTAACGAATTTTGCGTTTTTTACTACGATCCTTTGACGAAATAAGTTTTTTTTTTTTTTTTCCCCATGGTCTTTTGGTGAAATTTATGTTTTTTTACTGTGATATTTTGATAAAATTCACATTTCTACCAAGATCCTTTGACGACATTTATTTTCTTCTGTGACCAATTGACGAAATTAATATTTTTACACGGTCATTTGTCGAAATTAGCGACAGTTTATCGCAACCGACCGGCAAAATTTTCAATATATTTTCGCGACCAATTAACAAAATTCACTACTCGTTTCCTCGACCTTTTGATGAAATTTGCAATATTTTTCCCTTGATAGTTTACTGAAATTAGTGATATTTTGCGCAATTTGACGAAATTTGCAATTTCTTTCTGAACTCTTTACGTAATTAGGGATTTTATTCAGCGACCAATTGAAGATATTCACTATTTGTTTCTGAGACCTTTGACGAAATACCCGATATTTTTACACGATCATTTGAAGAAATTCTCAATTTTTTCCGCGATTGATTCATGAATTAATTTGTGGAAATTCCATAAAAGAAAAAAAAAATTTGCGGACTTCCCAAGAAATTTCAAAATATACTCGCAAAAGGATCATAGGTCTGTGGAAGAATTTACAGTGGGAAATACTGCACAGCATTTTTTTTTTATGCAGGACTCTCCTTTTTTGCGTGCAAATCGTGCGATTTTGCACATTATTTCAAACCTTGCCCCTCAAAGAACCACCTCTCCCCCCCCCCCCCTTCAGAAATTCTTAAAATGGCACCCCTGTTTCTAAGGAAGGGAATTCCTGTATAATAAGATTTACAGAAATATGATTCACTTGTGGTTAATATACATAAAGAGGGTTTTATGTTAAGAAGTTTGTTTTGCAGCCCAGATATTTTCTTTCTCATGAGCATTTTTTAATGGCCAGATTTTCGGACTAATGACCAATTTTTTTTAAACTTTCGGAAATGAATCCTTTGAAATTTTGGAAATTTCGGAACAGAATCACTCCTGAAAAATATGCTGCATGGGATAAAAATTGCAACAAGAAACAAAAAATGCGTTTGTGTATATTTTGCAAAAAAATCGTAGTTTAAGACTGATTTTCGTAGCATCGTAGTTCATAGGCCCAAATCGTAGCAACTACGATTTTTTCGTAGCAGTTGGCAGGTATGCTACAAAGTTAAACAAATTAGTAAATCATTCCTGTCCGATAGTTGAGGAATTATATTTACTGAAAAACTCCTTAATTTTTATTTTAAGATTGTCCAAATCTATACTATTATATAAATCTTCAAAATCACACGCTGTTAAACTTGAAATGTTTTTCATTAGATTTAAATGTTTAATTAACTCAAAGCTGTTTTTTATTATACAAGCCGGCTTATCTTTCAATACTTCATCAAAAATCTCTTTTAACAATTTCAACAATTTTCTAAATATGAACCGAAACCACATGTAATAGCTCTAAAAACAACCGGATCTTTATGAAACTTTGGAATCATTACCAAATATGGAAAACTAGTACTATTTTGCTTTATTTTAATTTTTTTATAATATGTTTTTACTCTATTACTAATAACTTGTTTACTTGATTTGACAATTTCATAGTTTATTTCATTACCATAAGACCCCCTGAGTAATTTACCATATAATGTTTTACAAATAATTGCATAATTTGTGTTAGCTTTATCTACATATGTTATTATAAATTTATTCTGCAATTCTGTTATAGATTCTTTTAAATCATTATAATATTTTACCGAAACCCCCTCAGAGTTACTCTCAAAATTTCTACACAATTCTTTTAAAATACAATACTTCCATTCCTCGAAAACGCTAGCAGGCAAATTGTATTTATAAACTAATTTTTGAATAAAAATATCCAAATTTATATTCAAGCGCTTTTTTGCCATATTTCTTGTTAATACTCTCTTAATCCTGTATCTCATCCCGTATCTCATGATTTCACTCAATTTCTTATTATGTACAATATCCAAACTACCCGTTAATATGTGTCCGTAGGTTGGATTTATATATTCGTTGAATTTTATTTCGTGACAATAGAAAACACTATTATCGATACTTTTTTTCAAATCCTTTGCATAGTCGTTATAATTATATATGAGTCTGCCCATCGGTTTAACATATTTAAAAGCCTTAAAAATCTCTATACTTTTATCCGGTAGCAGTTTATTATACGTATTTAAAACTTTATTAATGTTAACCCCTTTTAGATGTGACCCCATGTACTCCAAAACACAGTATATTTTATTATTTTCGGCATCTTTTTTATACATGCTCTTTACATGACAATCTAAATTTTGTTTTCTTATTCTAAATCTCAATAGATCTAGAGCCATGTCAATATTGTTGTTACCCGTTTTTTTATGCACATTCCTCAAAATTTCTGGTATCATTTACTTTTTGACATTAAATATGTTTTTAATTACTGATTTGTTATCATTTGAGTTGTAATTTTCGATAACTATATTATACTAATAACTATATATTAGATAACTATATATTTCGATAACTATATATTCGATAAATATAATATATATATAATCTTTTTTAATACTTTGAGAGTACAATTTTGAAATGACACCATTGTGCTCATTTGAAATAGAAATGAAATACTAAAAATTTCACCAGCACTGTGTCTTAATTACAAACCTACAACTGGTTAGGTATGCAAAAAAAAAAAAAAAAAAAAAAAAAAAAGATAAACAAGAATAAACTCCATTACATGCGTTTATCTTTGAATAAAGTAACATGTACAATAAAAAATTAGCTTAACCCATTAACTGCCCACAACATTTGACACAATGCTTTACAGTGCCACTGTTTTCCAAAATTGATCGTAGTCAGTATAGCTGGTCCAAAAATGAAAAGTGTGGAGGCAGTACACGTAAATTTTCCCGTATCAAGGCCCACCCAATTTCGTGCATCTGCCATTGTATAATTATCACTATCAGAATCACTCACCTTCATCAGAAGAAATATTCAAATCTGTAGAAGGCCCAAATAAAAACAGGAAATAGTTTGTTATTCATATGGCATAAACAACAACAACAAAAAAAAAACAAACACTCAAATCCATTAAAAAATTACATGACACAACAAAGATGCAAAAATGCAGTATCTAAAGCATGCAGAAATACAGATTTCCTGATTTCACCGTCTTACAGAATCCCTTTTATTTAAAAAAAGAAAAATTAACTCTCTTGTCTAATTCTTTTCAAGGTCAAATCATTAATTTCACTCCACAGATATTTCAAAGCTGAGGGCATGGTCTAATGAACACAAATGCCAATAATGAAAAATATTGACAGCATCCAACATGTATTATGTCCGGGACAGTCAAGGGGTTAAAGATACACATTTTCCTTTATTGAAAATATAATTACTTGAGTTTGGGTTATCAAGACTGGGAATCTTTATGAGTACTGGTGTGCAGTTCAAGCTCAGAAAATGTTTAATTTTAAGGTGTCAATTGTAATTTAAAAATTATGAACATGCTCAAAGTAGAAAAATCTAAAAGATATTAAAATGAACTTTTATTTATGAAGCACATTAAAATCTTATACAGCATACACAAAAAGTTCACTAGTAAAAAAACAAAAGCCTAATACAAATATGCATATCTTCATTACCACCCTCCCAATTTAAAGTAATCTCATAAGTTGAATAAAACATTCATTTCAGTTAAGATAAAGATCAGACAAGATAAACATTTTGGCTAAAATATGAATTATATTTTTCTTTAAAATATTTCCCACAAATATCAGTCAGACTTCACAAAGACCAGAACAAAAAGCATTGTAAATCAAAAACTTAGTAACAGGAAATTTATACATGTTGAAAAACGATAAAGAAACCAAGAGCAAAACAAGACCTAAAATGTATCTCTCATTATAAAAAAATTTGAAAAAGAAAAAAAAGTTTAGTTTCCAGTAAGCAATGTGCAATATGTGGTAGAAATAGACCAATGTGCAGTAGTTGGCCACCCTAGGTTAGAGGTCTGCACGGGCCGGAATTTCCAGGCTTGGCCCAAACGAAAGCTATCTTGGCCCGGCTCGATGTAAAAATTAGAAGTTCGGACCGGCCCATTTGCATTTTTACAGTTCTCAGCCTGGCCCATACAAAAATCAATGAAAACAGGTCCGGCCCGGCCTGACACAATTTCTACAAAAACGTTTTTTCTCAACGTACAATTAAGATTCTTTTAATGAATACTACATACATATTTATGGGAGCATTTTACAATATATTTTACATTACTATGATGTTCGCAAAACAGAAAACACACAATAGTAAACATTAACGATTACTTACAGTGTTTTAATCATCGTGTCTACAGACATTTCAAAATGGAAATAAGGATTCATTAAAAGATTAATGTATTTCCGAATAAAGGATTAAAAACATAACTTTTGAAGCTGGTATAACAAAAAGTAGATTTGTGAAAATATTTCTCTCATTTTTAAGGCTTTTCTCAAATCCAAAGGAGCTACATTTCGACCCATTTATGAATTCTTTTCTTTTTGGAAACGCATAACATTGGCATGTATTCTTATTCAGAAGCTATGTAAATGTCATTTTTTTTCATAGATAAAAGCAATATATCTTTCTGAAAATACTGTCAAAGTTAGCGTTTTGAATCGAATTTCTGGAAGTGATGGCACAGGAAAGGAAAAAAAAGTACAGTCACGTGGCAGGAATCTCTGTTATCTCTATAAGTAATTTATCAAATATGGAAAAAGCTATTCGTTTCCAAATGCCTTCAATAGGCAGGCCTGTCAATTTCATGCCTTTATAGTTAAAAATTTTGTCAGAAAATGTGTCTGAAAGCTTCGCATTGTTGAGCAATGAATATGAGAACCACCTTAAGGTATATTTCCAAAGATACTGTTAAGAGAAGTTCATTATCACTATTAATACTACAAAACACAATGACTGTTCTACACATCCTGAGATCGATTAAGACCAGTTCCATCCCGGCACGAGTCTGCTGAAAAAAAATTAAACTCTGAATCAGACATCTTGTAACTGTACGATGCCGATCTCTATGATGGACATGTTACATTTCTGTATTGATGTTGTTAAACTCGCATTGGCTCGTGACGCACATTTATACTTCGAGAAAATCATATTCATTGAAAATGGCTTGTATTTTATCTGCTTCGCTTAAATTCTTATATCGGTCTGATAGGCCGATTAATTTTTTTGCTGGCCCGGCCCGTTGAAAAAATTGTCGTAATTCTGCCGGCCCGGCCCGTTTGAAAATTCGCCTTCATTTGGGCAGGCCGGGTATGGACCTTGGGCCAAGCCCGTGCCCGTGCAGACCTCTACCCTAGGTTACTCAAATCAATTACGATAAAAATAGTAAGGACTGCATATAGGAAATATACTACAGATCAGTTATTAAAAATATCAATACAGTAGAACCCTGCTAATCCAAAATTCTGGTTAATCCAAATCGATTTTATTTTTGAAAATTATATGCTTGAACGGATTAAAAGAACAGAATAAAAAAATACTCAATAATGTAAAAGTAGAACATTGTACAAGAATATAAAATGAAAATGTGCACTGTAGGCCTACTCGTAGAAGCCATCTTAAAAAAATCTCGAATATCTGTTTGTTTGCCAGTCACTATAAAATTCTTTTCTAAAATGCGAAAAGTATTTAATTCACGTGGTAAAAATTTATTTTGGATTTCGCAAACTATCTACAGAAATGTTTTTCTCTTCACCTCTCATCCATGTGGCGATTGAGCTATTTATAGATTCGTGATTTTGAGCTGTTTGTAATGGGTTGTTATGCAATTCCTCAATCTGAAGTTCCATTGGATTATTATAAACATCAGGAGTGATTCAGGATCAGAATTCTGGTTAATCTAAATTTTTTGTAATTCGAACTGGCACCGGTCCCAATTAGTTCGGATTAGCAGGTTCTACTGTACAAATAAGACAGACAAGATACAGAAAATACATACTTCCTGATAATAAATACAAGCCATTAGGATCAATAGCTAAACTGGTGACAGCATCCAAATGAGCTACCATTGAATGAATCATTTTCCCTGAAATAGAAAATATTCGTCAGAAAATTATTATAATTAGCATATTCTAGCAATGCATAATTCAGGATGGCTCAAAATGTTTAGCTATAGAAAGTGATTGAGAAAATTTACCAAAAACAAATGCCCACACTAAAAGATAATAAATTTAACCTTTTAACATCACAAATATTTTTTTTTTTTTTTAATATGGTTTACATTTTAGTGGGTACTTTGGTATAACATATAATATCCTCATTTTAACAGATTTAGGAGGATGCATGCATGGGCTCACTAATATATCAGTAACACAAGCCATATTTGCGGGGCTCACAACCACAGTAGACCAAGTCCATTCTGAAAAAAAAAAAAAAAAAAAAAAAAGATATAGTCTATTTGGCAGGTGCATAAAAGCAGTTTTATTTAATACCACGGTCAACCAAGTCTGTAAGCTGATGCCATATATGAGAAAATATGTGAAAACAGGCTTCGTTCACCGTGGGAGTAGATAAAACATTTTATGCACCTTCTGTATGGACTATCTTATTTTTTTTTTTCGAAATGGTCTTGGTCTACTATGGTTGTGAGCCCTTCATTTATGTTCATGCAACAGTAAAACTTGCTAAGATTGAATTGAATCCTTAAAAAGCAAAAAGAATTCTATTTTGGGAAGGTATAAAAATTTTCTTCCCTCCATTCCAAATGGGACTTAATTTTTTATTACAGACAGATTCTATTTTCAGTTTTACACAATTATATTTTCATGAAAGGATCTGTACTACTAGCTTCCAAAATTAATCTTTTTACTTAGGTACTAGTGATAATTTAACATGTAAGGAGAAAAAGAGCATTTAGCTAATAGAAACTAGTTAATTAGAGTAATCACTTTTTATCTAGTACAAAAAATAACGAGGTATAAAGGATTTTCTATGAAATATTTTTTTTTTTTTTTTTTTTTTTAAGTGCCTTTAAGAAACAGGACATAAAAAAGGCAAAAAATTATCTTTAAATGTAAAAAACTAATGTTTCTTGCATAAAAAACACACAAGCTATCTAGAATACAAATGTTTATTAGTCGATAGAAAATGGTCCTGAGAAATTTAGATAAAGAAATTTGCAATTGTATAACTGGATTTAGTTATCTAGTAAACTTACTGCATTTGCATCCCATGAAATCACAATAGATTTCATGGGATATTCATATTATTATTATAAGCATATCATAATGACCTTTTTTCAAAAATATTTGAATTTTTAGACTCAAATCATTTATATTTTGAACACCATCTATAAATCCCCATTATTTAACAAAATGCTTTGTAAGATTTTGATGTAAATTAGCACAATTCATTATTTTTAGAGGCATCATTTGCATAAAATAATAAAAATCTTAATTCAAATTCTTAAAATTTTTTATCCATAAATATGTGTTTACAATTTATTAGCTCACAGCAGGGGTGATTGTGACTCAGAGTGAAAAACCCTGAAAATTAATCGATACAAAGTGAAAAACCCTGAAAATTATCGATGCAAAATATACCAATATCAATTTACATAACAACTGATGCTGCAACAGCATGACAATCAAATGACATATTTCTGCTATTGTTTGAAATATACAATTGCAG
Organism: Maratus speciosus; assembly: GCA_963932465.1. Taxonomy (NCBI): domain Eukaryota; kingdom Metazoa; phylum Arthropoda; class Arachnida; order Araneae; family Salticidae; genus Maratus; species Maratus speciosus. Next base: position 576,611,966 of record OZ010787.1, read on the forward strand.
AAAAACATAATTTGGTAAACTTATGTTAATTTCACTGAAAGCTAAATGACTTCATCAAATGAGAGTGCAATTTATCTTGTTGTATGCAAAGTTCGAATTCTATATTCAGTAAATGAATTTATTCTAAGTACTCATGAAACAAGTGCAAATTATATGTTAAGAGTTATTCTCTTAGTAGATTTAATGCGTCATATCTAGTTATTTGAAAACAGTAAAAAAATGTCAAAACCAATCCAATTTTACTTCTAAGTGGCTAAGTATTAGAAAAAAAAATAAATAAAAATCTATTTTTAAAGCTTTACTCTTACACAAGGTAAATTTCTTTTTCCTGCTTTCTTTTTGGGTATTCCACATTACAGATATGCAATTCTGCACATTTTTGTACAGAGACTGAGATGGATAACACAATACCAGGGGTGATTCTGAGTAAAAAAAAAATTTATCTGAAACTCACAGCAACTTTTCTGAAAGGTTACAGAAGAGAGGGTAGGGAGATAATCACTCCTGGTTCTAATTATGTGTTTTTTCTGCGATCCTTTCACGAAATTTGCGTTTTTTCCGCGATTTTTCGGCGAAATTTGCGTTTTTTCACGATTCTTTAAAGAAATTCATGTTTTTTCCTTGTGACCCTTTAACAAAATTTGCATTTTTTCTGCGATCTTTTGACGATATTTCCGTTTTTCTAGCGATTCTTTGACGAAAATCGCGTTTTTTCCACGATTCTTTGAAGAAATTGTTTTTTTTTTTCCGTGATCCTTTAATGAAATTTCCGTTTTTCCCGCAATCTTTTGACGAAAATCTTGTTTTTTTCGCGATCCTTTACGAATTTTGCACTTTTTTGCGCTCCTTTGACGAAATTTGTGTTTATTTCGAGATTCTTTGATAAAATTCGCGTTTTTTCGGCGATCATTTGGTGAAATTTGCGGGGTTTTTTTGCGATTATTTAAAGAAACTAGTTTTTTTCCGCGATCCTTTAACGAAGTTCGCGTTTTTCCAGCGATTCTTTGGCGATATTTCCGTCTTTCCCGCGATCCTTTGACGAAAATCGCGTTTTTCCCCGCAAGCTTTTGACGAAAATCGTTTTTTTCCCCGCAATCTTTTGACGAAAATCGCATTTTCCCCGTGATTCCGGGATGGGAAAAATATTTCCCGGTTCTAATTATGTGTTTTTTCAACGGTCTTTTGCCGAAATTCGCGTTTTTTCCGCGATTCTTTAAAGAAATTAATGTTTTTTACGTGATCTTTTAACGAAATTTGCGTTTTTCCAGCGATCCTTTAACGATACCCATTTTTCCACGTTATTTTGACGATATATCCGTTTTCCCCCGCGATCTTTTGACGAAAATCGCGTTTTTCCTCGCGATGTTTTGGCGAAAATCTTAGTTTTATCGCGATCCTTTGCGAAATTTGCGCTTTTTTCGCGATCCTTTGACGAAATTCCCTTTTTTCCCCGTAATCCTTTGAAGAAATTGTCGATTTTTTTCAGCGAACGATTAAGGAATTGATTTTTTTCGGCGACCATTTGTCGAAATTCGCGATACTTTTTAATGTCCGAATTTTCCGCTAAACGTAACGATCTCATAAACCCGGAAGGATAGATCGAAAAACCCGGAAATCCGGGCTACACCCGGAGCACAATCACCCCTGTCACAGGCTATCCAAGCTTATGTGCACGCCGGATCTATATGTACGTAAGTACGTACGTAACACGATAACTCTTGATAGAAACATCCCATTTGCTTCAAATTTTTTTTCTAGTTTCATTCTGATGAGGCACTTCCCTGATTAGTTTTGGGGGTTCATTGGTTAAGGATAAAGGGGGGTTAGTCCACCCACCTCCCTTAATTCAGATAAATGGGGTTTTCATGCAGAATTATTCAATTTGCTCCGAATTTGGTATACCGGTTTATTATGTTAAGGAACTTCACCGATTAGTTTTGGGTGTTCACTGGTTAAGGATAAAGGGGGAAAAGGGGGGTTAGTCCATCCCCCTTAATTTAGATAAATGGGTTCTTCATGCAGAATTATTCGATTTGCTCCGAATTTGGTATACCGGTTTATTATGTTAAGGAACTTCCCTGATTAGTTTTGGGTGTTCATTGGTTAAGGATAAAGGGGGGTTAGTCCACCCCCCCCTTTATTCAGATAAATGGGTTTTTCATGCAGAATTATTCGATTTGCTCCGAATTTTATAAAGCGGTTTATTATGTTAAGTAACTTCCCCGATTAATTTGGGGGGTTCATTGGTTAAGGATAAAGGGGGAAAAGGGGGTTAGCCCACCCCCCTTAATTTAGATAAATGTGTTTCATGCAGAATTATTCGATTTGCTCCAAATTTGGTATAACAGTTTATTATGTTAAGGAGATTCCTTGATTAGTTTTGGGGGTTCAGTGGTTAAGGATAAAGGGGGAAAAGTAGGGTTAGCCCCACCCTCCTTAATTCAGATAAATGGGTTTTTCATGCAGAATTATTAGATTTGCTCCGAATTTGGTATACAGGTTTATTATGTTAAGGAACTTCCCTGATTAGTTTTGGGGGTTTATTGGTTAAGCATAAAGGGGGAAAAGGGGCTAGTCCACCCCCCCCCCCCTTAATTTAGATAAATGGGTTTTCATGCAGAATTATTCGATTTGCTCCGAATTTGGTACACCGGTTTATTATGTTAAGGGACTTCCCTGATTAGTTTTGGAGGTTCATAGGTTAAGTAATGGGGGCTAATCCCCTTTCACTTAATTTTTTGAGGGCATTATTCTTTAAAATAAGAGTATAATATACAATTAGTGTTAATAGCCTGTGAGCTCAATGCCATCAGTTTTGCTGGGCACTTTTCTTTTTTCTTTTTAATATTAATTTATGTTGTATTTGCATTTTAAATATCATTGAAAACAGTTTCATCAATAAAAATAAATAAGACTACCAATAAAATTTACTAACTTTTAATGGCCCTTAAAAGTAAAAATACAGAGTTCTTAAGACGTTTTAAGCGGCTGAATATGAATAAAGGACTTAAAATGTCAGAAGATTTTATGAAGTGAACAAAACTGAGACACCAAAAAAATTTCATGATAAATAATTGTTGCAATGTTGTATGACATGAAGCTACACATGCTCTTCAGCAAATCCATTACTTCTAGTATTTCCCCTCCCCCCCCCCTTTTTTTTTTAAATTCCATTAATGTTTAAAGAAAAATATCAAACATGTGTTTTAATTTTTTCCAAACTCTATTTCAATTAAAATAGAAATTATTAAAGCTTTTATAAATATAATCATAAAAAGAACTCTTATTTTATGAGCGACATTTTTAAACGCAATTTAAGTAGGCTATCCAACACGTGTTAAAGATAACTAATATACTGCCTGGTGTAAGAAAATAGGTGAAAATCGCTTTTAACCCTATGGGCATTTGCATCTTTTTCAGTCATGTAATGAATGGTGGTGTAACAAAACTGTAAAATGTATGCTGATTTTAACTCCCGTATAAGATACATACACGGTTGAACACTGATAAAATGAGTTTCAAGGGAGTGGACAAAAGTTGTATACTAAGCGGGATCACATATTAAACGTGATTTGCATAACGTTGTAGGAACTGAGCTAATTTACACATCAAATCGTCTAAATGAACTTCAGAGCTTTCATTTATATGTTTACAGTTGAAAATTGTGCCTTATACGTTTAGATTTAAATTTAATTGTATTCAACTCATTGTTTCTTTTTATAGGACCAATTGGAATAATAACTGAAAAAAATATGGCTTTATTGCCGATTAAACGTTACAAGCAAAAATAAAACAAAAATAATTTTTCTGCTAAACTAAATTTTTTAACAGAAAGAAAAAAAATATTAATTTTTGAAGCGCAATCCAGTTATTAAAATCATATTTAGTACTTGTTATAATGAATAACATTATAATTGGTCCATTTTTTTAAATAAGAAAAACTATCCTTATTAATTTTTGTTTAAGAAATATTGTTAGCAAAGCAAACAGTAACGTAGCATAACGTAACAGTAACATAGCAAACATAAAAGAATCATACAACTGCAGTCATTTGTTTAATCTTAGAGGGTTTTTTTTTTCTATAATATGCATTAGAAAACAGTGATACAGGCAAAGATCCTTAATGCACACAAGTTGGGACCAAAGGTTGTGCAGATTATAGAGTATTGTGTAGATTATGCATAATTGTTTTTTCTGGAGAACATTTTAATACTACAGTAAAACTGTTTAAGACGTTCCCGCTTAAGAAGTTTTCCCGTTTAAGAAGTTGATATTTTCTATTCCCATTTTTCTCTTATTCTTACAACACTAAAATAACTCGTTTAAGAAGTTTAGTTCAAAACTCTTTCCCGCTTAAAAGTTTTATTTTTCCTTCCATTTTTACTTTCAAAGCACATTTATTTTGTCTTTTTGATTATAATTTTATTTTCTATGCTGGAAATCACTTTCTTTATATTCTTCACTATTCAAAAAGGTCAATGTTTAGGACTGATAGCAGTTGTGGTCACCTCTATTTCACCTTAAAATCTGTTTAACGTGTTTGATGGAAATGGAATGTGGGTAGAGGATGAGTCCCTCGTCACTGTAACAATAGTGACTGATAAGGAGAAAAGGGAATTGCTCTGCCCTACTGAGGGATGTTTCTTTTAGTTCAATAGTTACTTTCTGTTACAACAGATTCTCTCCCACCCTCTTCCATGAGTGTAATGTACCAAAGCTGTGTTTGGTTTATTCATTTCACAGTTTTTAAGTCAGTGTAAAGTGCATAACATCAAAGCTTTCTCATTATAAAATGCACGAACAAAAAATTCTGTTTGTTTTTTTTTCCCCAAAAAAAATATAGGGCAAGGAAAGCCTTGTCAATTGAAGACAAAATCAAAATTTTGAAAGAAATTGATAGTAACGCGAAAACAACAAGAGTTGAAATTGCAAAGAAGCTGAACATACCAGTGACTATTCTGAATGGAATTGTAGCAAAACGAGATCTCATTTTAAACTGTTCTGAAAAATCTTGTAAAATTAAAAAGGGGAAAAGAGGAAAATATGAAGTTATGGAATGAAATTTATTGATTCGGTTCAAACAAGACAGATCTGCCAATATAAGCGGACCTATTCTTAGAAGGCTGAGGAAATTGCCAAAAAAATGGAGACTGAATTTACTCCTTCAAATGGATGGATTGATAGGATGAAGAAAAGAGCTGGATTGACTTATAATTCTATACAAGGTGAGAGTAAAAGTGTCGATCCACAAGAAATCGAAGAGTGGAAGAAAATCTTACCAGATTTCATAGCCGGCTATTATCTAAAGACATTTTCAATATGGATGAGTGTGGACTTTTCTACAATCTTTTACCGGATAAAACATATGCATATAAAGGTGAAAAATGTCACGGAGGTAAAAGAAATAAGGAACGACTTACAATTTTATTGGGTGCCAACATGGATGGTTCTGAGAAGTTGCCAATTTTAATTGTTGGAAAATCGAAAAAATAATGTGAAATCACTGCCTTGTGATTATGAAAGCAACAAGACTGTGTGGATGACAATTACAATTTATGAAGCTTACTTGAAAAGATTGAATGATAAAATGAGGAAAGCTAAGAGGAACATTTTCGTAGACAACTGTGCCGCCCATTCCAAAGACACGAAAAACTTGAGCAACATAAAAGTCCATTTTCTACCACTGAACTCAACTTCCGTTTTACAACCTATGGATCAGGGAGTAATTAGTGTTTAAGCAGCATTATAAAAAATGGCTAGTGAAATGGATGATTGAAAAACTTGACAATACTGGAGAGTTAAAAAAAAAAAATGAACATTTTGGAATCAATTCATTTTATTTTATCTGCATGGGATTTAATAACCCCATCTGTCATTGACAATTGTTTTCAAAAGGTGGGATTCTTGGATGGAGAATCAACAGAAGAATATGAATTTGATATTGGGGATTATTGGAAGACTCTTCAAAGAAAGATGGATTTCACTGCATTATTTGAGGAGTATGTGTCAGTAGATGATGAAGTAGTACCATGTGAAATGCTTACAGTGGATGATATTTGTGAAATGACAGTAGATGAAGAAATGAGGAAGAAGATTTGGAAATTCCTAGTTTTTCGGAAACTATAAAAGGACTAGAAACCTTTCGGCGCTTTATCGAAAATGTGCCTGAAGAAGTTTTCAAAAGCTTAAGACTTATCAATTAAAGGTTGCCCAAAAAAAAAAAAAATCTATAACAGATTTTTTTTTTGCAAAAACATCAAATGACTCTTAAAGAGAAATTTCTTGTCTTGGATTAAATAAAGAGTTTCTAAGGTAATTATGTATTTTTACTTTATTAGCTAATTTTTTAAGTGTGCAAACTAATTTAAATTTCTTAAGAAAACTCAATTTTATAGAAAGTATTCTTTGTATTATTGTACTAAGATAAAATAAACCCTATTCTAAATATCAATATTTAAACTACTGATTTTTTTCAAAAAATACTAATTTTCCCATTTAAGAAGTTTTCCCCTTCCATTCCCTTGGAAAACTTTAGCGGGCTTCACTGTATATTCAGTATAGAGATAAATATGAAATCTAATAATTTAATATACTATCCCACAAAAGTTCTTTTATTAAAGAAATTATATATTTAAAGAGTAAATATATAAATTGATAATTTGATATATTATGAAAATTATTTTTTGTGCGATCAAGTGCCGAAATTAGCATTATTTTCTGCAATTATTTCACTATTTTTTTCAACAATCGTTTGACAAAATTCACGATTTTTTCCCGCAACCATTTGTTGAAGTTCGCAATATTTTTCAGCGACAGATTGGCAAAATTCGCTATGTGATTCCGCGATCTTTTGACAAAATTTGCTATGTATTTCTGCTGTCTTTTGATAAATTTTGCAATATTTTTCATTGATTGTTTACCGAAATTCGTTTTTTTTTTTTTTCATCATAATTTTTCAACAACATATTGGCAAAATTAGCTTTTTTTTGAAGGGGGGGGGGGGCTATCGTGTCACAAAATCAGTGATCTTTTCTCCACGATCATTTGTCAAAATTCACGTTTTTGTTTCCCCCTGTGGTCGATTGACAAAATTCAAGTTTTTTTCCCACAGTCGATTGAAGAAACTTGATTTTTTTTTTTTTTGACCATTTGTCGAAGTTCGCAATACTTTTTAGCAATAGATTGGCAAAATTCATGATATTTACTTCTGCTAAGCAACGCGGATTATAGAAAATTGTGGATAATGGGTGCGCAGATTAATTGATCCTTGACTGCATAATGTACATTTAAAATTTCGCTAACAACAGGTATAATCATCTCTAACCATAATAATTTTTATGACGTACCTCAGCATCCTGAATTTATCTATCTGTCTTTACTACAGTAAAAACATATGAAGCAAGAGATAAAGAATGTTTGGATGCACGACCAAAGAAGAATTACAGCATTGCTAATTTAGTGGGGTTTATCTTATTCAAATATCTACCACTATTTCCGATTAGTAATGTTCAGTTTAATTAATCAGCTATTAAATAAAGTAAATATTACTACTTGAAAAATGTTTTTTATCTGAATAAAAAAAATCATCTAAATTGGAAATACTGGAGAAGAGAGAAGGAATTTGCATCTTTATCAATGAATTCACGTCTTATATGTCAGTTTTTGTCTCAAAGGACAGAAAACTTATTGCATATTAAGCAGAACGGCATAATAACCGTTCACGTGTTAGATGTGATATATTTGCATTAGCCTTATGGACCACATGTTCAAGGGATAAAAAGAAAAAAATCAGTACATTAAGCGGGACTGCATATTAACCGGGTTCGACACAGTAAGGTATTTTAACATGAATCTATATATTCATACATTGCACAACTAGTATCTAATGAAGCATAAAAATGATATGCTGAAATATTGGCAAATAAATACTCAAAGAAATACCGGTCAAAAGCATTTTGATAATTCCGTATTAGTTGCATGTCAGCAATTAATCACTAAGGATTTAACTATTTATAGCAAACTTTTTGGTGCTGATTATTTCAGTTTAAATGTGCAGTTCAATTACATATCTGTTAACTTTGCATTTTACTCATTTATTTATAGTTTTCATTTCATTTGGCAATTTAGTTATGGAATGTCACACAGAAAAAACAAATGCAGATTTATTTATACTAGAAGATCCAACCCGGTCTTCCCATGTTACAGAACATAGGTATTTTTTTTATTATTATTATTAGTAGTAGTAGTATTATTACTAAAAACCAAAAAGCATTTTTGTAGAAAAAAATATCAATTGTGTATTCAAATAGTTTTGAATTTTTTTAAAAGTTATATCGTCGATCATCGTATTAGCCACATGCCACAGGTTAATAGCAGAAGAACTCTCCAAAGATATGCGGACTTTTGGCTTATCATTTCAGTGTTTAAACAGCATAGTTTCATTACATATGTAGCAAACTGGTATTTTATTTATTGATGAAGTATTGATTTTATAATGCAATATAAGCTGGAAACAAACACTGGTATTTTATTGTTTTAAGTGTAAAAGAGTTAAATCTTCTGTAATTAAGCTGCCTACAATAGATTAAAAAAAAAAAAAAAAATCATGCTTGAAAATTATTTTAAAAACTACAAAAAATCAGTGAATTTTCAAACAAGTTGCATTTGAAGGGCTTTTTTAAACTATTCCACAGAGTAAAAAATAAAATTATGCAATGTTTAGAAGAAATTAAATTTGCAAAAAAAGAGAGATGGACTGCTTACATTGATGCCACCAGTGAAATGACATCAGCATTACTACTCATGGACATTTTTTTTGCTTTTTAAAGTAGATGTGTATTTAATGTTTCCTGTCATTAAATTAAAACTATTTTGCAGAAATTCATCAAAAATTTGTTTTCAATAATTAATGTGCATTGTTTCATCTATTGTATTGATTACACACTTAAAAAACGTGAAGAACAATGCTCTTACCTGTGTTATTGTCAAAAAACCTTATATGTCTATCCTCATGAGCAGTCACAGTAACTGGGAGAGTAGGATGGCATACAATACAATTAATCTGTTTTCCTAATGCACTAGCATCTGAAAGACAGACAAATTTTATTGAAACTTTCAAGAGCAGGATTAAAAAAGTATCTAAAACCTATCAAAAATTAATGTAAAAAAGATACATTTTTGAAACAATTATAAAGAAAAAAATCGCAAGGCTATAAGAAAAATTTTACAAGAAATCATAATACATTTCTTATCCTTAACTGGATAAGAATTTTGATTTTGTTTTGTATTTTTTTAAAATAACTGAATATTAGAGGTGGGCATTATTTAACATAATAGTAAAAAAGCAGAGTTATTGCTTTAAAGTTTGTTTTTTAGTAACAGATTATCAAAGCCTCCCTATTAATTTTGGAATGATTTATTCATTTCCGTTGCAAATACTGAAAAAAAAAGGCACAAAAAAAATTTTTTTTAGCTTTATTTTAACTTTATATTGTGACGAAAATAAAAATGCAAATCTTTTTTTCTAGCTTTTAATAACCCTCTAAGAAAAAGGCAAAACAAATTATTCCACTATCACAAAAGAGTCAAGTAAACCCTACTTTTAAAAAAATCCTACTTTAGCACAAAAAACAAAACTGAAAAACTTTCAATCTTCCTATCCCTTTAAGACCTGACCTAGATAATTGTGTAGGTGCTCCTAAAGAAAAAGAAAAGACATTTTTCCACTTTTTGTGCGATTTAAAGTCGAGCTTGTGTCCACAGAATTGTGTAGATCCTTCCTTGGCATAACCTGACATCGTGTATTTTTTTAAAATATCTTTTTCAATCAAATATGATCCTATTAATTAGGGGAAACCACCTAAACTTTTCTTTTCTACCAAAAATCTTCAGGTCTTACAAGGCTATGAATAAAAAAGATCAACAGTCTAAATCATTTTTCCTTTCATTCATTACTCAATCACCCATCACCCTCCAGTGATTGACAATATGGTGCGCGCAATAGACGCATGTTGTAATCCTGGTCCATAGTGCTGTTTAAAGTGAATGTGATGTCAGAGTGGTCAGTATTCATTAGTTATGGCTCAAAGGCATAATTTAAGTGAAGGTCAAAAGTGGTGAATAATTGGTAGAATCGAGGAAGGTCAAACACAAATGGAGGTTGCCCAGAATTTGAATATCCCTCAAAGTGTCATATCAAGAGCTTCAAGACACTTTTTAAGCACTGGATCCGTTGAAAGACAGCCTGGTCAAGGGAGACCAAGAACAACAACTGCATTTGAAGACCGTTTTCTGTCATCGTGGCTCAAAAGAAACCGCAAAGTGACTACAAGAGATTTGGTTTGAGGCATTCAGGCTGCCACAAGAACTCGAATTAGCCATTCTACTGCTGCACAAAGGCTTAACAAGGGTGCACTATATGCGAGAAAACCAATAGTTTGTGTGACACTCAATCCAGCTTACAAAGGGTCCCGAGTATTGTTTACTGACGAATTAAGATATAGTCTGAACACTGATTCTAGACATGTTTTGATCTGGAGAGGAAGGAACGTACAATTTGCCTTCCCTTGTTGTGAAATAACCCAATTCTGCGACCGCCATTTAATGGTTTGGGGTAGAATCATGACAAATGACCACACCGAGCTGACCTCTCCTTTCCCTTTGGGCATTTATTTTATTAACCATTGGAGACTCAGGGGTCGAATTTCCTGTTTGCTCTGAGGAATTCATTGTTACTCAATTTTATTATATAATATGAACAATAAAATATACTTTAACTAAAAATAATAAAAAAATTCAAGTCATTAAGATTAATTCATCACTTTTTGGGCTGTTTTATTTAAGTGAGTACTTTTCTTTTATACCTGGTTACTCACATAACTATCAACAATATAAAGAAATAAAATATACTTTCAAAAAATCCTAACAAATTATTACCCATTGTACTAACAGCCTATCAAATATGACTAAATAAAAATAACATTCTTTGCAAGACTCAATAATAGTAAAAATATCAATGATTCTCACATAAAAATATTAACAAAATATCAAAATAAATAATTTAAATAAAATCCACTTTACGAATTTTTCAAAAAATAATGAGGATTAAATACTATAAATTTAAATAGAAGTGTCAATAGTAATTTTCACTGTTTTATATCTTTTCTTCACTAAAAATGTCTCTTGTTTATTTGAAAGTAACAAAAGTACATACCTGAATGTCCTTTTAAATTAATATTTTCTTTTTGCACACTTTCTAAAAATTAATAAAAACACATTCACACTTTTTTTCCATGACATGCCATTTGTATGAGAAAACTTCATTGTTATTCCTTTTTTGCACGTAATCCATTAACGTGGTGATTGGTGGCACTCTTTTCATCTTTTCACTGTTCCTTGGGAGTAAAAATGTCATCGACATCTGGATCAGAAGAGTCAGCAAAATCTTCTTAATCAGAGAGTTCATGCTACCAGTCCTTCAGATACAACTTTCCCATTTGCATTACCAATTTTTGAAATCGGAGAAATTGTTGCAGTAGTAGTCATTTCCATAACAGGGCAGCAAACACTTTATTCATTGCAGATGACAAAGAAAAATTTTGGATCCAAGCTGGCAGGCAATCTCAAAAAGCAGTTCCTTTTTGAAGACAGTCTCTCTCAAACTATGGAGATAATTAAAACTTTGAGTTGACTGAATTCAGGTAGACATTTCTACTGTATCCGGGTGAAGACAAATCAGTACAATCCTATATATCCAAATGAAGACGAACATGTACAGGAAAAATTTTAATTTTTCTAGTCAAAGTGAGAAATTAATCCACTGAGATCTTCTGTGGCAGGAACCACTAACCATCCTGCCGACTAATGAAATGATTCCGCTTGTACTTCATATTATTTGAGTGTAGTGACCATGGCCTTACAAGAAGATGAGGCAGTTGGTGCTGAACCTGACTTTTATTTTTCTGTAATAATACATGATATCATCCGAAGTCAGGTCCAGTGACTTGGAAGATGGTACGAGCCAAAGCTCTCTAAATTATTCCTGATATTCTACAGAGGACTGCATCATAATCTGACTCCTCCTTCCCTCTGCACCGCGCTTTTAATCAGATAGTTATTACTTTTTCCAGCAGAGGGCAGAAGTATCAAAGTGGGAGGCTTAACCTTTCATGATTGGTGCATCATCTTTTTTATAACTGTTTTTTATGTGGAGACAAAGAGTCTGAACTTATGATTGCACAACAAGAGCTAATTCTAATTTAAATGTTAAATATTATTTATGAGATACTCATAATCTGAAGTGTCAAATCAGACAAAAGTTAATTATGATTTACTGCTTATCAATTTTCTACTTTGACACTAATTGAACTAACATATTTACTTTGATTTATTGCTCTGAAATCACTCCTTTGTTGTTTATAACTCCATTCTTAAATTATCTAGCATAGCCTGAAAAACTCAGTTTGTTTACGCTATAAATATAATGATGCTTCCAAGATAATTTAATATGTTTTATGATGACTGTCTTATGTCAACAAAGGGTAATTTTTTTTCCAAACCTGTTTCATAAATATCAATCAGTGTCAAAGATTTTTATGATGAAGAAAATATTTTTATTTATTTGCTTTAAGAGTCTATGAAAAATAAGTTGGGTTTCCCGATTTAAAAATTAAGAGATTTTATCTTTTAAAAAGGGGTTTATTTTTATTTACTTATTTATATCCTTTCATATATATATATATATATATATATATATATATATATATATATATATATATATATATTTCAAAAGGATTAAGAAATAAAATTCACATTACCATATTGAAAGCATTGCTGACTAAGAATGAGGCAACATTAAATACAAGTAAAGGCGATTATATGCACATGTTGCCAAAAAAATTCCCCCCCCCCCCCCAAGCAAAAGAAAAAATTAACCTTTTTTTGTCTGGAAGTTCTGTTTTCACTCTAGCATTGATTGGAGAATAAGAAATTGCATTGACAAATAGATGGAGATAATTAGAGCCGACATATCAAGATTTGAGGAAGATTAAAATAGATTATGCTCGATTATGTACTCATTTATTGTCCAGCCATACTAAGAACTTCCACATATGAATATGATAATTTATTGACTCTTATAACATATGGAATTTTCTATCAATCTATCTACTATTTGCCAAAAATAATTAACAGAAAATAAAACTGACAACATAATTTCTTCTTTTTTTTATATATAAATGTTTGACTGCAATAAAGCTTTGATTTTGAATGAAAAGAAATCACTTATTTTATTCTATAGCAGTGGTTTCCAACGTGGTGTGTATGCCCCACTGGGGGCAATTCCAAATTTGTTACCCACTTGCTATCAGTTTCTTTTGCCCCTTTAAGGAAAAATAATGTTGTAGACTGAAAATAAATGGAATACAAACAAAAATCTTTTTTTTTTTTAAATTTTTTAAATGTCCCCTTTCAAAAGTTTAAAATATATTTAACACCAGAATAATTATACAAATAATCTTTTAAAATATTTTGACATCTTTTTTGCAATATTAAAACTCGTTATAATTTTTCTGGTGGTACAATTTACAATTTTTTGTAACACTTTCGATTATTTATTGAACACGTTTTGTAACTTCTATTCTTTGCTGTATGTCACACGAAGAACCTTTTGAAAGTCAAACTACTTAAAAATATATATAAATTTGACTGTCTTGAGCATATTTAACCTAAAAAATATATGAAATATCTGAACGAGGTTCTACCAACTTTATAAAACTTATAAATCTTAAATATCATTAGAAAAGGAAATGGGTAGATAGTAAATATGTATGGCTTTAGTGCAGGCATCCTACATAGTAAATAAATTTCCATGATGATACATACATTTTAAACTTTAAAATCAGCTAATACATGGGAGACAATTAACGATACTGGGAAAGAAAATACAGAAAATGCATTGTGATGGGAAATAATGACTACTTAAATTTGATAAAGATGATAATCTTGCATTGATTCTTGCGTATTGTGTTATTCACAGAAAGAAAATTAGGTGTCCAAAGCTTTTCGACCAACTCTTAATATGTTACAAAAATGCATTATAAAATGTAGGAATTTATCAATTTTAACATTAAGTATAATTTCAAGATATTTTGTGAAGATAAAAACCAGACCATATAACACTTTTCATTAACACTGCAATAAGTTGAAAAAGTACAACAAAACTCTTTTTGGCATAAAGGCAAAGATGTACAACCTCATGGCATTTATAAAATTGTTAAAAACACACTTGTGATAGAAGATTCACCTATTTGATAAGTTAAAAAATGTGAAATGAATAATTGCTAGGTCTCTATTATGCTTCCATTGTGTGAATAGAGTTCCCTTTTTAAATATTAAGAGACATAATTTACAGGTTGGGAATTTACAGATGCTTTGGTGGGGCGTGGCCAATAAAAGGCTGGGAACCACTGTCTATAGTTTATATGAAATCAAGTTTAAAGTCAACTTTTAATAATAATGATGATCATACCTGGAGTTTGATTGCTGTCAAGACGGATGATTGGCTTTCCTGTTTCCAAGTCAAATATTACAGAATTTGAAGATGTGTAAGCAGCAACCATTTGAGTCATATCACAACGAAGGAAATCAACAGATGTTGGGTTTCCATCAGCTGCATACACCAAACAAATTCACTTTTACAAATACTATATTAAATGTTTAAAATATGATAATTCATAAAGTATAAAATAAGACATTGTATGATCAAAACTAATAAATAAAAATGTACAGCTAATATGATCAAAATATTAAAAGAACAAGATCTTGTATACTATGAAGAATATTGGCATCACATTCATTTTAATTTTAAAAACTGATCAGAAACTACAAAAGTATTGTGATAAGTTTAGATTAATAGTACTAGAAAAAAATAATAAAAAATAAATTAATAAATAAATAAATTTGCCATCAATACGAATATCAATTATAAGGCTGGATTACTTATCAATTTATTAGTCAAATATTGATATTTTTTAATTATCACAATAATGATATCTAAGCTTTGACGATATAGCCCAATAACGATATCAAGGCACTGACTACCAATATATGACAAGATCATTTTTTTCCCCCAATCCACTACTTTGAACCCCAAGAAAAAGTGCCGAATATTATGTATCGCAATAACCCTTTCCATCCTTTCTTTCACCTGATCTATCCATTTATTCACTGACCTTCTTCATTAAAATCAGAATACCGCCTCTGTTGATTATCTCTCTCTCGTTAATATTCCAATATATCCCAGTACATTCTCTAGGTTCCTTGTTATTTTTACAAACCGCAGATTCTACTGTCTGTTTGTTACAGAATAATAATGTTATCCTCTATGTTTTAATTCTGCTGCTGCTATTGGTCTTGATATGTTGCAAAATATCAAGAAATTGATATATCATGTGATGGACATAAATCAAGCTAAATAACTGTGCTAAAGATAATTTCTTCAGTTACATAAATAATACGTCATTTCATCTCAGCCATAAATCTCTTCAAATGTATTTAACCTTGAAAATCCTTTGATAAAGATAATGACTTGTTGAGTGATTGCATTAAGATTCATAGACTACATTAAACTGATTTATTATTATGATATTATTACAATTATTTTTACTGATTTATTATCTTATAATGTAAACATCTTATTCATTCTCAACATGTTGTTTATCCAGAGAAGAGGCATGTAAAATGCTCTCTCTTTTACAATTTAAACAATGAATTAAATAGCTTAAAGTGTTACCACTGCTTATTCATTTGATATAACAAGTATTCTACAATCTTTTTTGTCAAAGGAGGTTATAAAGAGTGGTTGATTAAAATTAAGATAACTAATATATATGGGATCAAAACAAAGTGTGGATTTACACCGAAATGGATAAGTATCCTGAAGAAGGGTAAGTCCCAATTTACAATTTATCACTTACTCACGCCTTTTTATTGGGATTCAAATCCCAACAAGATTATGAGACTGATCACTGAATAAAAATAAATAAATAACCTCCACTGAAATCTGAAATATCAGATATTTGATAAATAAACTTTATACTTTCAAAAAAAAAAAAAAAGTTGGAAGAACTTTTTACAGTAACATGTAATTAATCAAAACTTAGGAAAATGGCAGCTTCTAAAGATAATTTAGCTATTGAAAAACTAACAGCTACGAACTATTCAATGTGGAATTTCAAGGTCGAAATGATGTTAACTAAAGAAGACTTATTTCATGTAATAACAGAAGAACCGCCTAATCCAATTACGGACGATTAGTCCAAAAGTAATAAGAAAGACCGTGCTCTAATTAATCTAACAATTGATGACAGTCAGATTACACATGTTAAAAATTTACAGACAGCCAGACAAACTTGGCAAGCTTTGCGCGAAATCCATGAACAACATAATTTGTCTAGCAAACTTTATCTCTTGAGAAAACTTTACGGGATTAAATTAGCGGAAGGTGGCAACATTGTTAATCATATTACAAAAATAATGGAATTAGTAGCCAAATTAGCAGCCATAGGAGAAGTTATAAATGATAATCACATTTCTGCACTGTTATTATGCTCCCTACCCCAATCTTATGATACTCTCATCACTGCCCTTGAATTGAGAGAAGAAAATCAACTTACACCATCATTTATTAAGTCTAAACTTATTGACGAATATAACCGACAATATGATAATGATGAGAGAACAGAAAATCCTGCCAGAGCATTTAAAGCACAGAAAAATTACAACAACAAAACAAGTAATAAATACTGCTCAAATTGCCGGATGAGAATCCATTATACACAGGAATGTTGGCATAACAAAGCCAAAACACTCTACATCACTAGTTTTTCAAAAGAGTGAAAACAATTTTAGAAGTGAACAAACACCGGAATCAAACCATAGGTACAGTCACTCTGAAAATGAAAACAATAGATGGAGGGCAAGCGAAAATAAAAATTACACCTTTATAACGAAAGGAATGGAAAACAAAACATTTATAGTAGACAGTGGCAGCTCAAGCCATATTGTATGTTCAGAATCAATGTTTACAGAAATAAAATCATGCGATAAAACAAATGTAACCATCGCAAACGGAAAAAAACTTATCAGTTACGGGTCAGGTGACGTAAATATAAACACGCGAACATCAGACAACAAAGTTCATGAAATAACACTTAAAGATGTATTACTAGTACCTGAAATCGAAACAAATTTATTATCGGTTAGATAAGCAACGCAAAATGGATGTGAAATTATATTCAGAAATGACAGATGTATATTCAAACTTAACGGAGAAATATGCTTAGAAGCACGAAAAGTAAATAACCTATACGAAGTTCAGTTGGCATTCGAAAACTATGCAAACGTAGTACAAAGCTGCAACAACAAAAGTTGCCTAGAATTATGGCATTGTAGGCTAGGACATAGAAATCTAACATCAATTAAAGAAATTACGCAAAAGGAATTAGCTAGAGGAATCCAAATAAAAAACTAAGCATAATATAGATTGCGAACCGTGCATTAAGGCAAAATTAACTATGAACCCTATCCAAAAATTGCAGAGTATAGAGCAACTAAAAGACTCCAGCTCATTCACTCCGACGTGTGTGGATCTTTTCAAACACCGACAATAGGTCGAAATCATATTTTTTCACTTTTATTGATGACTACTCGCGATTTACGATCATATACCTATTGTCTAGAAAAAGTGAAGTTTACGAAAAACTTAAAGAATTCATCGCGTTAATTAGCAACAAATTTGGAGAAAAACCAAAAGCAATTACAGCAGATAATGGAGGGGAATTCACATCAGATGAAATAGAAAATTACCTCAGGGCTAATGGGATAAAACATCAACACACAGTCCCATATTGCGGAGGCCAGAACGGTGTGGCAGAGAGGAAAATAGATCGTTAGTTGAAATCGCTAGGGCAATGTTAAGTGAATCAAATTTACCATTACAGTTCTGGGGGGAAGCAATTTGCACAGCAAATCATTTGCAAAACAGACTACCGACAAAAGCAAATGAAAAAACACCATACGAGTTATGGACAAACAGACAGCCAAACTTAAGTTATGTTAGGGTATTTGGCTGCAAAGCCTTTGCATATATCAGTAAAGCCAGAAGACAAAAATTAGACGATAAAGCTATAGAGGGAATTTTCGTTGGATATGAATCCAAAGGATACAGGATATATGTAGGAGGAAATGAAATAAAGATCGTGAGAACCGTTAAATTTCTCGAAAACAAACTTAAATATAGAAACGAGAAAGTAGAAAACAAACCAAAACAAGATGAAAATCGGGTTAACGAAAACTTTGTAGAAATAGAAATTTCAAATAGCAATGAGACACCATCCACGTCCAATCAACCAGTAGCAGAACCTAGATGATCAGAAAGAATTAATAAAGGTGTACCTCCTGATAGGTTAATATACATGGTTAAGAACGAAAACGCTACTGAACCAAAAAATTATGAGGAAAACGAAAACATGGAAAATTTTAAGGATAAACAAAATTGGATAGATGCAATGAAAAGCGAAATGAACTCCCTTATGAAAAACAAAACTTGGTCAATTGTAGAACCTCCACCAAATAGAAAAATAATAGGTTACAAATGGACCTACAAACTAAAACGCGACAACACAGGAAAAATCCAAAAATATAAAGTGCGTTTAGTTGCAAAAGGATATTCACAAAAATTCGGGGAGGATTATGATGAAACTTATGCACCAGTCGTGTCATATACAACAATAAGAGCATTATTAATAGCAGCATTGCATCAAAATTTAAATGTAAACCATATTAATATTAACACCACGTTCTTACATGGAGAGCTTGAGGAGGAGATATATATGTCACAACCAGAAGGTTTCACTGAACCAAATGAGGAAAATAAAGTATGCAGGCTAAACAAAGCCATATACGGACTTAAACAAGCCGTGAGAGCGTGGCATAATAAAATTACAGAAACACTAAAAAAGATGAAGTTCAGTCAGAGCAAATTTGACTCATGCCTTTTTATGCGAAAAAGGGGCGATAACGCAACATACATAATAACATACGTAGACGACATTTTAATTGCTGGAAAAGACGAAATAATAGAGGAAGTAATTGCGAGCTTAAATAAAGAATACGAGCTAAAAGATTTAGGTGACATCAGTAACTACCTATCCATGAATATTAAAAAAGTAAATGAAAGCTACATGATAAATCAAACTCAGAAAATAGAGGAATTAATCAATAAATTTAATTTGCAAGATGCAAAATAGTGTAGCACACCCATGGAAACAAATTACACACAATTAATGATGAGGATAACATTTTACCAAACAACACATATTACAGACAAGCCATAGGAGCACTTCTATATCTAGCAACTATAAGCAGACCTGACATCTGTGCAGCAGTAAACATTCTTAGCAGAATAAATGAATCATCAAGAATGAAAGACTGGAATGCAGTAAAAAGAGTGATAAGATATTTAAAGACTACAAAAAATTATAGTCTAGTTCTAAGCAGAGAAAAGAAACCGATACTTGAAGTTTATGCGGATGCAGATTGGGGAAGAGATGTAGATTCACGAAAATCAACGAGTGGGAACCTATATCTGCTAGGGAGAAATCCCATACAATGGTCGACCAAGAAACAATCCTGCATTGCATTATCATCGGCAGAGGCTGAGTATGTGTCAGCAGCAAATGCAGCAATTGAAATAAAGTGGCTAGTCAATCTACTGGAAGAATTAAACCTTAAGCAAACCTTACCTATAGACCTATATGAAGACAACAGTCCACGATCAAAATGATAGAATTAGAAAAGCACTCAAGTAAGACTAAACATATTGAAATTAGGTTCCACTTGATTAAACAACTAAAGCAAGAAGGGACAATCAACCTAAAGTACTGCCCAACCAAATTGATGATAGCAGACCTGTTTACAAAACCAGTTCCCGAACCTGTCTTTCAAACCCATAGAAGGAACTTAAATTTGTGTGGCAATGAAACTTCAGAAATTAAGGAGGAGTTGATGGACATAAATCAAGCTAAATAACTGTGCTAAAGATAATTTCTTCACTTACATAAAAAATATGTCGTTTCATCTCAGCCATAAATCTCTTCAAATGTATTTAACCTTGAAAATCCTTTGATAAAGATAATGACTTGTTGAGTGACTGCATTAAGATTCATAGACTACATTAAACTGATTTATTATTATGATATTATTATTACAATTATTATTACTGATTTATTATCTTATAATGTAAACATCTTATTCATTCTCAACATGTTGTTTATCCAGAGAAGAGGCATGTAAAATGCTCTCTCTTTTACAATTTAAACAATGTGAATTAAATAGCTTAATGTGTTACCGCTGCTTATTCATTTGATATAACAAGTATTCTACAATCTGTTTTGTAAAAGGAGGTTATAAAGAGTGGTTGATTAAAATTAAGATAACTAATATATATGGGATCAAAACAAAGTGTGGATTTACACCGAAATGGATAAGTATCCTGAAGAAGGGTAAGTCCCAATTTACAATTTATCACTTACTCTTGCCTTTTTATTGGGATTCAAATCCCAACAACATGACCAATAACATGGCTAAAATATGTGCTGGTTACTGTGTAGTTGATAGTATTACTACAGCTTAGTAGTTGGGAAGTACGCCTCACGAGCAACCAATCAAAATCCGTTAGAGGTAAAGTTTCACTTCTGCTTTTCACATGTCATCTCTCTGCTTGTTCACTGTGATTGGTTGCTTTTGAGATGGGCTTCCCAGAACTAATATCCAGTATTGCCTATGCTGCACTTTTCTCTGTCATATTATCGGTGGACTGAAGTTTTCCAGAGTAAATTTAATATATCCTGTCTTCATATTTCAGATTAAAACGAAGTAACAATTATTAAAAAACTAAATTTTAATCAGTATAAAATTATTTCCAAATGAGATTTGAATATTTATATTTCAAAAAAAGTTTTAATGTTGTATTTGTGTAGTAAATAGATAGGAAGGTATAAATACAGTGAAAAAAATTTCTGTTAAGAGTGCATTGATAGCTTAGTAAAAAATTGAAAAACAACAATTTCTGCTGCATGTGTCACTCATTGAAGCCTATTTAATTACAAGTATAGTAGGATTAAATGTGGCAGTAAATTTCAGTTTTTGGTTTTGTACATTTTTGTTTTTGTTTGTTTAGTCTCATTAAAATCACCAATGCCCTAAATTGAAGAACATTTTATTTTAATTTCTTTTTTTCAGTTATTTGCGAGGAAATTAAATAGTTAAAATGTTATTAATAAATAGTGTATAAACTAGGAAGAACAAGGAACATTTTTTAAAGAAAAACACTATGCAAGCGATGGTATAAGTGCATTTTAAAATATTTTTATTTTATATATATATATAAAGAATGCGGTGTGACCAAATAGGTAAAAAACATTGATACATTGTCATCTGGTTGTACTTAAATTGTTGCTACAATACCATTTATCTTTCAAAATTAGTAACTTTTCCCACCCACTTTAAGGTAGTAATTCTGATACATCACCAATATCAATATTAACTCATTGATATATTGCAATATTAAACTTCTGATATCATCCAGCCGTAATCACCAATATCCGGTACATATAAATAAAATATTACTTACATAATTTCAGAGTACAAAAACTTATATCTATGAACTTCTTTGGTGGGAAAGAAAAATAAGGTAAGTTCTTCTAGAGATATTTTCTGTGTTAGTATGCAGTTTAAAAAACACGGATTACACGGAAAAGTTACAAAGTGAAAGAGAAGCAGGTAAAACAGCAATTCTTTTTAATGCATATGTATTAACTTTTTAAACAGAAAAAAACTATTTTACATATATTTAGGCATTAGAAATAATCGAAAATGTATTTTCTTTTATACTGAACAAACAGCTCTAAGCACAACTATAGTAATTGCTAACTGATGTTAATCTTTAGAAAAATAAATTTACATTTGATTATGTCTCTTAACAGGTATAGCTTTTAATATAAATTCTTCATAAAATTTTCAGACAGATAGAATTTTATTATACATCTTTCTTTATGAAATACTATGCAGGTTTTTTTTAAATACCTATTGAATGGGAAAGAGTGCCAAAATAGAGGAATCTCCATTGAAAAAAAGGGAGACTTGGCAGATATATGTATTCTCCTACAATCATAAAAACTAAAACAAGTTAACTAAGGTCAAGTGAGCTATGAAGGTATTGAAATTCATGTAAAAATAAAAGTTTGAGTCATAATTCTGTCAATTTAATCTCTATTAGAACTGAAAGTTACAAAATTAAATGAAGTACACATTTTTCATAGGAGAAATTTTAACATTGATCTAATGTACCATCCACCCCTCCCAAATAAGAAAATTTATCATATAATTTATAGAAGATTAGAGAAATTAAAATATCCAGAACTCAACAAAATTTCTTATTTAAAAGGTTTAAAGTTAAATGTTTCAGCTGCATAAAGGTCACAAGTAAATTTTAATACAGTTGACTCTTTTTAATTCAAACTTCCATAATTTTTCTAAAAGCCATATCAAAAGCAATCTTAACAGCATAAATAATAAAAATTTCAAACCACTTGCCTGGATCATTTATAGATCTTGAGTTGGGATGGGTCATGCATTAATTCTATGAATAAATATGTAATGCTGATTTTTGACTCAGCAGAAATAGTTAGAAAAATGGAACTTTAAGTCATCGATTTTTAGTTATCCAAATGAAATTATAGTAAAGTATTATTGGGTTGGTCACAAACATAACATCAATGATATGTTTTAATCAGTGAAAAAAAAAAAAAAGAGTAATTTCTTAACTGTGTAAATTAAAATATAGAAATATAACCTTTTTTTATTCGACCCCTCCCCCACCCTACCCACAAGACATAAAACATAATTTTAAACTAAGATAATGAAAATATGACTTTAAGATAATCTAAGATATGACCTTAGATTTTAAATAGAAAAGATAAATTTTTCTTATTTTTTTTATATTGTTCATAGTGTTTATTAAACTGATTTTGTTTAATATAAAAGTTTTGGGTAACTCAGATTTTGGATTATTTGAACATTGTACATTCCTCCTTGACGCTCAAATTAGAGTCTGCTGTATTATTTATTATTTATATTTCAAAAATAACAAAAAATCCTTTGACCATAAAAAAACACTTGCAAATTTAGCATGATATAGATACAATAATTTTTTTTTTAATGCAATACCTATATCAGAGCCATATGTATGTAAAAGGGGAACTTTGCATTGAGGGGACCATAAACGAACTGTGCCATCAGCTGAACATGATAACAATTGTAACTTTGAGCTATGTATAGAGAGGCCCCAAACTGCATCTGTGTGGCCTTTTAATGTTGCAGTTAAAACACTTGGATCTAGAAAGAAGAAAGTCTAATGTAATATGACAGAATGACTTGCATAAACAGACAATTTCAGAAAAACAGAAACAAAAATATTTTACAAAACAATTATCTTTTTTATACTAGCACAATAAGTATACAAATTGTAAATGGGTGTATAAGCATAATTCCAAGGGCGAGATTGAAAGGTATATAAAAACTCAGTAGCTAAGATTTGTAACAGATTGGGAGAATACATTATAATGAAACATTCCAAAAGTTGTTTCTTATGTTACATTAAAGAGTTTTATTAGTATACAGTCAACTCTGAAATCCACCAATGTATAATCCGCAAATGTCTATTATCTGCACTACACGTTGGAATGTAAACAATGTAAATTGTCATTAACAGTTAAAAGTCAAATTTAGATTTTTTTTTTTTTTCAGTTTTCAATTTTCCAATGAATAAACATTTTATTCATTGCCATACCTGCCAACATGTCAATTTTGAAATACTTACAATTTTTATGACGTATCCTTACGTGTTTAAACATACATAACATATGCACATGCAATGAAAAAAGTAATATTTCATAACATTTTCTATGCTATATTCATGTACAGTCTTTTTTTTTTTTTTTTTTTCCCAAAATAAAAACGTAAGATTTCATAATTTTTTTTTGCATGGGAAATTCTAAGTAAAAAAAAAATCTGACATTCACAGAAAATTTTCTGAAAGGTTACAGCAAAGGTATTGGGGAGGAAACAGAGGGGAATTCCCTGCAGTTGCTACTTATGAGTTTTTTCGAGGCCTATTGAAGAAATTCACATTTCTGCCATGATCCTGTGAAAAATTCGCGTTTTTTTTTTTTTTTTCGTGATCCTTTGACGAAATTACTGTTTTTTCCTGCGACCTTTTAACCAAATTTGCGTTTTTTTTTTTTTTCCGTGATTTTTTGACGAAATTTGCGATTTTTCCGCGATCTTTTGACGAAATTTGTGTTTTTCCGCAATCTTTTGACAAAATTTGCGTTTTCCGTGATCTTTTGACGAAATTTGCATTTTCCGTGATCTTTTGACGAAATTTGCATTTTCCGTGATCTTTTGACGAAATTTGCATTTTTCCACGATCTTTTGACGGAATTTGCGTTTTTCCACGATCTTTTGACGGAATTTGCGTTTTTCCCGATCTTTGTCAAAATTCGCGGTTTTTTCGCGATCCTTTGAGAAAATTAGCGTTTTTTCTGCTATTTTTGACGAAATATGCATTTTTTCCCGTGATCTTTTGAAGAAATTCGTATTTTTTGACAAAATTCATGTTTTTTTACGCGATCCTTGACGAAATTCGCGTTTTTTTATGCGATCTTTGACAAAATTCGCATTATTTCCCGCGATCCTTTGACGAAATTCACGTTTTTTCCAGCGAACTTTGACGAAATTCGCGTTCTTTTCACAATCCCTTGACGAAATTAGTGTTCTTTCCCCGCGATCTTTGCCGAAATTCGCGTTCTTTTCACGATCCTTTGCTGAAATTAGTGTTTCTCCAGCAATTTTTGACAAAATTCGCGTTCTTTTCACGATCTTTCGACAATAATAGTGTTTTTCTGCGCGATTTTTATTGAAAAGCGCATTTCTTTCACAATCCATTGACAAAATTAGCTTTCTTTCAAATATCTTCGATAAAATTTGTGTTTTTTCCTGCGATCTTTGACGATATTCGCGGGTTTTTGTGTGATTCATTGACAAAATTAGCGTTTCTTTCGCAATCCTTTGACAAAATTAGCGTTTTTTGACGAAATTCGTGTTTTTTGACTAAATTCGCATTTTTTGACGAAATTCGCATTTTTTTCCCACGGACTTTGATGAAATTCGCGTTCATTTCACGATCCTTTGAACAAATTCGCGTTTTATCCCCACGATTTTTGACGAAAATCGCATACTTTTCACAATTCCTTGATGTAATTAGTGTTTTTTCCCATGATCTTTGACAAAATGCGTTTTTTTTTTCCACGATCCTTCGGCGAAATTAGTGTTTCTCTCCACGATTTTTAACGAAATTCGCGTTTCTTTGACAAAATTAGCGTTTTTTCAAAGATATTTGATAAAATTAGGGCTCTTTTCGTGATCCTTTGAAGAAATTAGTGTTTTTTCATGCGATCCTTTGACAAAATTAGCTTTTTTTCGGAATCCTTAGAAGAAATTAGCGTTTTTTATGCGATCTTGGATGAAATTCACGTTTTCCCACGATTGATTTTTCCGTGCACAAAACCGTATAATCATACTGTTCATCCGTACAACCGTACACTTAGAAAAAAATCCGTACATTGTACGACCAATCCGTACAAGTTGGCAACTATGCATTGAATATAAATATTTAAAAATAATTAAATTTCCTTGAGTAACAAAATTTTATCTTGGAGCAAGAAGTAATTAGTGTTCATAGACTACAGAAAAAAAATTAGTGACAACAAATCAAAACTACCATTGTGTTGTGTCAATTTTTAAAATAATGAATTATCAGTAAAATTTGCATTGTATATCATTTTTCTTTAAATTAATTTAAATGTTAAATATATTAAACCAATGTTGCAGGATGTTTTTCTTTTCCATTGTTATTGTAATTTTTGTGCAGTTGTTCTTAATTTATAGTCAGACTTTAAAAAAAACAAACAAAGGGATGATCTATCATCCACAAATATGTATAATCCACAAAACCTTCTGCCCCTAAGTGTGTAGATTTCACAGAGTTGACTGTATACAGATATATATGATTGGTAAATTGATCAAATGGATACAGTTTTGGCGTATGTACAAAGACTAAATGAGGAAATTTAGATGAAAATACCAGAGGGTTTTGTGAATATTACCAAAGAAACTTAGAAGGGAAAGTTCTTAAACTAAATAGAGCTTTAGATGGTTTTAAATACAGTGGCTGACTTTGGTATCAAATGCTCAAAAATGATTTAGTAAAAATGGGCAAAGTTCTTTTAATAGTTGTGCATACATTAAAATTAATCAAAATTGAGATTTTATTTAGTTATTATAACTGTTTATATTTATATTTGAAATTAAAAATTTAGGAATGGCAATTTATTGCATAGAGATCCAAGTTGAACATGATAGGAAAAATAGATCCATTAGCCTTAATAAAATTGATTATGTAAAAAAATATGCTTCCCAAATACAATATGCATGAGGCACATCCTGTCACAACACCATTTGACATTAATAAAAAATTTTTTAACAAAACCACTTAACAATGGTCATATTGATAGACTTCAAAAGGTTTCTACATCAAGCAGCTGAAGAAATTTTTTAAGAAATCTTGTTTGCATTTCAGTATTTTTAAACACTTTTTTATTTTTTTTTTTGCATTGGGTAGGTGAGATCGATCTGTAGAAAGGGTGTTTTTACATATATTTTTAATTAGGACACTATCATTTTCGGAACCGGTTTTGAAAGTGAAAGCATCCTCTTTACAAAAAATTACAAACAAAATCGAAAAAGTAAAAAAAAGGGAGATGTAGAGATCAATCTCAGCTAGACAATGCAAAAAAAATCATTTAAAAATATTAAAATGCAAATGAGATATCATAAAAAAAATTCTTCCATAGGATTAGCATTAGCGAGCAAGTCTCTCCAGGTGACTGAAGTAGCCCCTTAAAAGCTTCATTTATGCAGCTCAGACAAGTCAACCAGATATAGAATACCCCATAAATTCAATGTACCAATTCTGTACCAATCCTAATAGAGCTCTAATCACTTAACTGTCATAAAGTGCATCATGCGCTGCCTTAGAGGAACAACAAAGATCACACTATCCTAATCCAAAGACTATGGTGTCATTGGCAACGAAAAATGATTATGGTAAGAATATTGTGGGTCATACATCAACCACTGGATATGTGTTCCTGATAGGTAGTAGAGCAATGACATTGTGCAGTAAATGGCAACCTACAGTTGCAATTAGTAAAACAGAAGCCGGATACATGGCTCTCTGCTGGAGCTAAAGAAGCCATTTGGCTAAACAAAATTGTTACAGACCTTGACATATTGCACATGAAAACGATTCCAGTATATTGTCATAACAATGGTGCAATTAACATTATTAAAAATATGTATTGTGCAAGGAGCAAGCACATAGACATTCAGCATCATTCTGAGATGTAAAGGCTGGACAAATGAAAAGTATACCAACTTCAAATATGATTGCAGATTATTTAACCAAAACTCTCCAGCAACCTAAACATGAACATTATTCTATATTACAGTTTCCATGTATGTTGTAAATGATTTATTCTCATGCTCATTTATTTTCCACTAATACTTGAGTTTAATTAAAACATTGCTTACAACAGCGCAGTAAAATGATAAAAATACATTTCTCATAAATACTGGTTGCAATGTGAATGAATTTGCTTGGAATTGAAAAACATAATTTCTATTATAATAAGTATGGATGATTAATTTTAAAATATCCAATTCGATAGCTATAGGAATGCAAATATAAAATACTAGCTGACCCCCCCCCCCCACCCCTCTTAAGCTGCCAGGATTCACAAAAAAGACAAATGTGAAAAAATCAGATAAAATCGCAAAAAATTCAAAAATCACTGCATGAATTGGAATATGCTTTACTGAAAAGACAAAATTTACTATATTAGACTAGAATATTGCTGCCAGATTCCTTTTTACTGATGTGAGAAAATGACAGCGAGAAAAAATTGCATGAAAAATCTCTAAAATTTCAAAAATCACAGGCCAAAACTTACCATATTGGTCTAAAAGTTTAAAGGACTAAAGGATTCCTGTTACAAATGTCACAATAATCAGCACAGAATATGAAAAAAACTCTTAAAATCGCAAGAAATATTGTAAAATTTCAAAAACTGCTGTACGAATTCTGAGTAAACTTTATTGAAAATAAGACGGGCTAAAAGTTTAAAACATTACTTGTTTTATTAAGGTAAAAAAAAATTGCTGAAAAATTGCATAAAAAACTGCTAAAATTTAGAAAAAGAGGACAAATTTAACTATAGTGATCTATAACATTACAATTTTTTCACAAATGTCAAAATAATCATCACGGAATGCAAAAAAATCCTAAAAATCACATTGAAAATTCCATTAAAAATTGCAGAATAAAAAATTTACTGTATTAGGCAAAAAATTTGAAACTGAATTCTTTTTATGAATACAGAAAAACTACCACAAAACGAAAACGCAGGACAAAATTTATAGATGTTTAAGGTGAGCTAAATATTGCAACAAGGATTCTTTGATGGATGTCAAAAAATCTTTCATGCAATCTGAAAAATCACATTAATAATTGCTAAAAATTCGAAATTCATAGGACAAAATTTTCTATATTAGACTATAAAAGCTTATTCCTTTTATTAATAATCAAAAAACTGCCAAAATATGAAAAGTAAAAAAAAAAAAAAAATGCTAAAATTCAGAAATTGTAGAGGACAAATTTAACTATAGTGATCTATAAACAGATATTCTTTCATGAAAAAATAAAACTCACAGAATGCGAAAAACCTTAAAAATAACACTAAAATTCATGGAAGAAAACAATTACTGTACTAAAATCTTTGAAACCGAATTCCAATTAATGCTGAAATAGTGCTGCAAAATGCAAAAATTTCTAAAAATCACAGTTGGGCTTGGCTTATTATGGTGGGCTAATATATTGTATTCTGCCAAAGAATCTCCAGAAAACATTAAAAATTCGAAAAATTGCAGGATAAAATTTTCTATATATTAGGCTAAAAATTTAAAATCAAATTCCCTCACGAAAGTCAAAAAATTACCATGGAACAAGAAGTTACTCTAAAAACTGTATTAAAAAAACTCATGAAAAATTCAAAAATCACGGAACAAATTCCGAATAAACTTTACTGAAAACAGGACAAAATTTACTCTATATTAGAATAAAAGATCAAAACCGGATTCCTTGTACTAATGTGAAAAAAATCACAAATCATGAAAAAATATTAACAGCCACATAAAAAATTAAATTAATACAGCACCCCCCGCCTCCTATACAAACACATACACGGTATGTGATTATATGATAATTATTTTTATATTAACAAGCAATTAGCACAAACACCATTGTTTAAATGATAAAAGAGACTGGAAAGAAGCAACTTTTGCATTCGGCTCTTTGAATCTCCTTTTACAACATTATCATCAAAAACGGGAAAACAAGCATATAAACAGTTCAAAATATATATGCCATAAAAATATTTAACATAAGCACAAAGTATAAAAATAATTAAACTTACCAAAGGAATCATATGGATCACTTAATGAACTAGGAACATTCCAACATCTAATAGTACCATCCATTCCTCCACTAAAGCACTGGTCACCAGAAGTGCTTAAGGCCAAACATAAAACTGGTCCTCTAAATCATTACATAAGAAAATTGAAAATTCATAATCTAATTATTCATTTTGCAATGTCATAACAGCAAAATAAAATATGGAAAAAGTTATACTTACACATGTGCTCTAAATGTGTACACTGGCTCAACATCTAAAGAGGCAGTTCTAAAGGGAAAACACAAAAGAGATGAGTTTCTTGAAATTTAAAGTGCATAAAAATTTGTTTTCAAAACTGATTGTTTTTTGTTTTTTTTTTCCCCAATACTTATAAAGTGAACAAAAGTTACTAAAACAAATGGATATTTCACATGAAAAGGAATATTAAAAAAAAAAATTATACATTCAATATACATACTTTTTAGCAGGTACTGTCTTTTGTAAATTCCATAACTTTAGTGTGTGATCCTCAGATGCAGTTATGAGGACTGGTTCAACAGGATGAAAAGCCAAAGCTCGAACTCCATCAAAGTGACTAAAAAAGAAAAAAAAAATACAAAATATAGAAAAATAATCTCAAATAAAACATACATACTTTTAAAATATACAATTTACCCCCATAACATCTTTTACAAGGTAACATCATACACACACGTCTCTTGGGATTTGAATATGGGATGTACGTCATTGCATATAAAATATCTAAGATTCTGCCAGTAATTTTTCCGAATTTCATTTTTGACAGATTTGCAACTAAATGGACTGAAATACTTTTCAATCTGAATCTGCCATGCGTACCATGTTTTTACTGTTATACACATACTTTAATGCAAAAGTATTTCTATTTCCATTTTGTACAGCAAGCATTTTTACAAAATGTAAATTTTGAACCTAGAAGGTGAGAATAAGTATAAATAATAATGAATTAAAAAAAATAAAAAGGAATGCACTCAACTACTTGACGATTATTCTTTTTATAAAATAACAAAGATATTTCTAACAAATATTGAAAAATGGAATACAATAATAAACAAAAAGTTTATTTCTCATGATTTCAGTAGCTTTTATTTAATAGCCAGTGGAATAACATAATAGATATAAATGAATGATTATATAAATAATTCTAAAGGTTATTCTTGAAATGTTATATACTTTTTTGTAAACAATAAAACACAATTGAAAGCTATCATTTTTATGGATAACAATGCTAAAATCTGCAAGAAAATAAAGGTGATCAAAATGAGGATGCTAACCCTTTTCTAATTGCAGTTTTCAATAAATTATATGCAGTACATTTTAGAAGTGCAAAGTAAAGCAAAATTGCCAGTTATGTACAGTCTGACAGTGAAATGTGAATGGCAATACTTAGTTTAGTATCTGTTTGATTGAAACCTTAGACATAATTGATAGCATTTGTATATTTCTGTAAAGAAAAAGGTTACGTAACTAATTTTCAGTTAACAAATACTCTCTAAGAACCAAGACTGTTTTGATCAAAACAACAATTTATACAGTATGTATTATTTATGAAAGATATTTTTCAAATGTATATTTATTTTCACCAAAACAGTAAAATTTCATATGCATTTCTTATAAAACTTCCCTGATGAACTTTACAAACCTCTTAAATCATTTATTCTTTACAAAGTCATTCACAATAACACACTTTAAATCATGTGCTCAAGATTTATCACAAAAGTTCCAAAAAGTGTTTTGCATAAGTTCTTAATGAAAAGATTTTGTCTTTCAAGGCTGGTATTAGACTTCACTTCAGTGAACTTCAAACTCCTGCTGTGGAGCATTTGTTTTGACTTTAATGAAATTTGTAATTTGAAACTGTTTATGCACATCACATTTGAGAAGATATTTAGTGCTTGCTGTCTATCAATGACTTTTTGTAGATTATTTTAAAAAATAAATTTTGAGCACAGGATCTTAAGTATGTTATAAAAATTTCATGTCACTAAGATGCATACAATGTTGCACACAACAATACATGTTGCAGGAGTTTAATTTTTAAAATGCTGTATAATTATTCATTTTCAGATAAAAAGTACAATTTGATCAGATATTTTATTAAATTATGCACACGTAAATATATGTGTATGCACACACACACACAACTGGAAAGGAATGCCATTATATATAATCACCTAAAGCTAAATAATTCTCAATTAATTATATGAAGGATAATTTATTCAATACCTTCTAAGTGTATATTTTGCATTCCATGTTTTTCTAAAGGCTTCTTTAGCAGAAGATATCTAGAAAATAAGAACTTTTAGTTATAATTGACATTGAATGTGCACATAATAAAGGTGTCAATGTTAAAAAATAGAAAAAATGCAAAAGAGACAAAGGCTGATTATATATTAATTTTTAAGGGGACTCTTCACAGTGAACAGCCATTAAAATGCATCCCTTGTTAACCTACGGAAAAAATTACTTGCCTCTTTGTGAGCATTATATTTTAAATAATGGACTGGGAATTTCTGCATTCGATAAAACAGAAGATTACTCAGTAACTAAATGTATTTGCTATATTAAACATTTAAAAATATTTTTTTAATTTGGCAAAACTTGCACAAATAAAAGGATCTTACTTTAAAAAATGATAAAAAAAAAATCATTGAAGCATAGAAGAAAAATGAGAAAACAGGCCCAGAGCCTAAAAGTTTCCTTGTTTATTATCAAGGAAAGTAACAATTTATAAAATTTGAATAGAGTTATAAATTGAATTTCGCAAGCAAACTGATTTCTAAATGTGCAGAGGGGATACAGTGTACAATTCTAGTCAGGAGTGAATGGTGTGTGTGGGGGGGGGAGGTGGGGTTAACGAGATAAGTATCATGTAACAAGTTGAAGGGGGAGGGGGGGGGGAAGGAAAGGGTATAATTAATCCCTTTTTTGATGATTCATTATTTATTAATACTTCAAAGTAACAAATAAAATTATTAAGAAAAAACAAAGAAATAAGGCAGATTTTTTTTTTTTTTTTTTGAAGAGTTTTAAAGAATTTCAATTTTATGTGCTTGTGAGTAATGAAGGAGAAATGGAGAAGATTTTAACCCCTTCGGGACGAGCAACCAGTATACGTGCTGGCCACATTTGCACTTTCATCCCACACGACGGGTATACGTGCCAGTGTTTTTGGCACTCACATCCCGAGCGACTGGTATTTGTGCCACACAGTTGGAATGTTTTATTCCAGAAAGTTTAACTTAGAAAAAAAATTTCATAACCAAATTTGAATATACATTTGGGAAGAACATATTTCCTTCTATCTAGGAAAGCAAATAGAATCAATTAATATATTTTCAATCCATGTCAATTTAATTTTTTTCCAAAAATGGCTGCAATGAAAAAAAAAGTGTTTATTTTACATGCATCTTATTTTGTTTCGGAAACGTGATTTTCTTTCTATCATAAATCTTTTACGCATCAAATAAAACTTTATGTTTTGTTTATCAGAAATTTTTCTACGGCACTTGGGAAAAGGAAAGGTTGAGTCAGCTGATCAACTCTTGGCATATGACGTAAGCTTCACGTACTCATATGACTAAACTTCCAATTGATTCATTTTCAATTGGAAATAATTTATTTGTATGTTGTGGCGATTAATAGTTTCAGATTTCCATTCATTGAGGAGGAAAGCCGGAGGCCCTATTTATAATTTTTTTCGTTACAGCAAATGCTGCTGCTACGCAGTTTAAATGTTTGCGGATGCTTGTTCAAAATATTTTCGGCACCGTCCACTCAAGAAAACTGTTGTGGGCTCTTTTTTTTTTACTTTTTTCCTTCAAGAATTATTCATATCGTTTCAAATAATTCTGTCTTAAATTATCTATAGTTATGTATCTTATTTTACAAACTCATTAAAATGTCTAAAAACGCAGGTATTTGACTGACAATGGAATAGCGGAAATAGTGAAAAATATTTAGTCAAAGAAAAGAAAATGTATGAAAGTACTGTATTTTGAGAAAGTAAAATTTAAGAGGGTGCACAATCACTGAACTCTGACATTTTGATAAATGTGTGCAGGTTTTAAAGTGAAAAGTTTCAATTAATAGTCAGTTTGCCCCTTATAATTGAATACATTTGATTCCATTAATATTTATATTTTATAAAATACTTCTAACATTAACAGCATTTTTTATCAGTATATTTTAAATTATTATTCCGTTTTATTTATTATTAAAAAATATTATTCAATACTTTTAACATCATAAATTTATTTATATGTTTAAATAAATAAATATATATATATATATTAATTAAAAGATGTTTAGAAAGATATTTTAGAATAAACAAATTTTTGGAAGAATGTATTTCAAGTTATCATTCAAGTCTACTCATTATTATCAATTATTCTTTATTTGATATTTCGTTTTATTATA
This sequence comes from Maratus speciosus, assembly GCA_963932465.1. Lineage (NCBI taxonomy): Eukaryota > Metazoa > Arthropoda > Arachnida > Araneae > Salticidae > Maratus > Maratus speciosus. The sequence goes on from OZ010787.1 coordinate 576,646,114, forward strand.
CATTAATATGTATTATTTCTTTTATTTTCAAAAATATTTTTAACATCAACAATTATTTAGAAATGTTTATTTTAAAGTGCATTTCTATTTTACTTATTATTACTAATTATATTCAATAGTTTTTATTTGATAGATATTTTATGATTGATTATATATTTACATGTAAATTTTCAATTTTCACAAATATTTTAAATTAAATTAAAAATTTTCAACTTATTTTTTATGTATGTCTGTATAATAAGTATTAAAAAGTTGCATGCAGAAGTTGCTCGCAAGTTTTATTTAATTATTTTTATTTGTGAATAAATCAGCTTTTTTAAAACACTTATCTTGTTTACAGAATGTGTTAACAATTATTTAGAAACAAAATTATTATTTTTTTAAAACAAAATTATCCTTTATTTGAGCAAAATATTTCATATGTTGCTATGTTAAAGGAATGTAATTGTTTTGTAATCATAATAATATTTTTTAACCAAAAAACGTGGTTAAAATATTCATTATGTGTGTTTAAAAAGTCATTTTTACATTAAAATATCCGAGAAAATATCTCAATTTTTTGCGTAAATATATGTATAATAACTTATTTCATGTATGTGCATTTCAAAAGGTTAGATGGAAAAATGAATCTGCTATAATTTTTTTAAGAACTCTTTACAAGAGTTAGGCTTAGTTTCGCAAAATCCTTCGGCCCAGAAGATGAAATCAAATTTTCCCGCTCCATCCTCAGATGCACACTTCTGAATACACATGCCGTTGCGAACAACAGGTTAATGAAAGTTATAGAAATATCTGTGTCGTGGGGAAGGGAGGAAAACAAAGTACGATCAAAAATTTCAGGGGAGGGGGGGGGGAATTTAGATGCTTATTTATTTATTAGTGCCTCGAAATAACAAATAAAATACAGATTTTTAAAAACTTAAGAATTGTAAAGATTTTAAACATTGTGTGCTTGTAGGAGAGAGGGACAAAAGGATGGAAACAAATTTTGGGGACTAAGGGAAGGTGAAAATCTATAGAAATGTTGAAATTGTCAGCCCCTGCCAATTCTGCAGAACTTTGTGCCATTTTTATATTTTTTTTCCCTGCCCAAAATTTTACTCATTTTCCAAAAAACTTTTTGCAAGAAATCTTTGCCATTCTGCAACATTGCTGCTGCAATTCTACCATGGGGGCTCAGGCTAATATTGAATATTTAAAATTCATTATATATCATGTCTAATTTCTCTAACAAATTTCTGGTAAGTAAATATGAGACAGTTTTAATGCATTTTTGTGAGTTTAAAAATCACACAGTGGACTGAAAAGTGCAACATATGGTCATTACTGGAAAATGTTCTATAATCTATAAATAAGAAAATTCTTTTTTTCTGCATCAACAGGAACCATAGGTTTTTTTCCACATAATATAAAATCTACACATCAGACATGCCTACATGTAAAAATGTTTATAGTTATAATATTATTAGGAATCTTATAATCATGAAAATATGATAGGAATTCCAATCTTCTGTAACAGGATTTATATAATCTAATATATTATGATATAGCATTATGTATCATATCATTTTTGCTTTTTTGAACTGCTGATCTTCAAGAAAAAAAAGGCCAGTTCTACCCTGGCTGTGTAAGAGGCAAAATGTCTCTTGAAAAAAAAAAAGATGGTTATTTCATCATTAAAAGAAGTTGTCTTTTGAACTACTTTCTTATTTGATTTTGAAAATGCAAAGGACTAAAATGTAACAAACAGATACCTATGCAAGTAAGGGGTTTCACTAAATAAAACTGGATATTATTGCATTGTTATATGTGGCTGGATAGCATTTTCACTATTCTTTGGATGAGGGAACAAAAAGATTTTATTAATGATTGAGGAACATCAAAATCAGGTAGATTTTGACAGTTAGATTTGTTATTTTTAGCTGTAGTATGTAACAACGTGTATTACTTGATAATTAAGTTTTTTGAATTTTAAAAGATATTGTCATTGAAAGCACACAATCGTACATAATATCAGAACTCTACAAGTGGGCCAAATATCAATTATAAAATTCCATCTTTACATACATGAACCAAGTTAAATAAAAGCAGGTAAACTTGTTTCAGGACGTTTCTAGGTGTTTGTTGCATGTAGGCGAGAATTAAAAATGCTGTCTCTTCTTATTACTACCACTGCTATTTGATTTAAGCTTTTTCTTTTTTTATTCACTTTTTAAGAATTGCTAAAATATTGCCTCTCTGGCGACTGCTTAGTCTTGCCAAATGGTAGAAATAGCCCAGCTAATTTGAAAACATGGGAAAATGATTGGAGAAATTTCTTAATATATAAAAAAGGATACCTCCTATAATTCCTGACACAAATATATAAAAATTATTCTGGTACTAACTGATTTTCAATAATGTCTGTAACTAACTGTTATGCACAGATTAGAGTTTGAAGTTATTGACATAATGAAAATAGTACTAGCTTTCTTTTTTCAAATAGTAACAATCACTTTCTTATACTCCTTTTCACTAACAGAGATGCATGACCTTCACACTCACCTTCGTCAACTGACATAAAAATCACATATGGTACCGTCTCTTCTACCCTGCGTTATCACAGAAACACAGTCTCAACTTGTAAAGGTCAATGAAAGGAATGCGCCTGTTAGTGAAAAGGAGTATAACACTATATTTGAGTTCCTTGGATCAAATCATTGCAATAAAGTATTTAATCTATGCACTTTTTCTTAAAACTTCATAGAATTAGAAGGTATTAAAAATTTGAGGATGCTCTTGTTAAATTCCACATAACAAAATTTAATTTATATCTAACCAAAAGTTCATCCAATTGAAATAGATATATACAATAGAACCTTTATTTAATGAGCTTCTAGTTAGCAAATCCCGCTTATTTAGCTAACTTATATCCAGAACTTTGAAAATAATTACATGTAAAATAACTTTTATATAATGAAGCAAAACCTCTATTTAACAAAGCTGCACAACTATTCATAACAAATTTTATTGGTAATCTTATTTTCTTTTTTAACACTTTCACATTCCTAACTCTAGAGCAAATTCTCTATATAACTTTGCCATCAAATTACACACATTCCACAAAAATCTCCCTTATTCTTTGTTCTCTTAAAATTGCTTTTGCTATTGTTTTCTGCTACCAAATTGAGCAAATTAAGCAACCAATAAGAGAGTGGGGGTGAAAATGTTCACTCTAGAATGGTCAAAAGGCAATATCTTGAAATTTTATGTATCAGTCAGTTTGGTATGCATTCCTAACTTTAGTTTCACGATTTTAAAAAATGTCTAAGAGAAAGTATTTTAGTATTAAAGAGAAAGTGCTTGAGGATGTTAATAGGGGAATCAAGAAAAAAGACATTGCTTTAAAATTTGATATTCCTGCAAACAGTTTATGAACAATTATAAAAAACCATGAAACAATTTTAAAACAAAGTGAAATATTAGTCAGTTGCAGCACTGGTAGAAAAGGTTTAAATCATCCTTGTACGATGATGTGGATGAAACTGTTTTGAAGTGGATTTTATTGGTACATGATAAAAATGGGCCACAAAGCTATTGAATATGCTTGGCTGTTGTAGAATTCAATGCAAGTAATGGCTGACTGGATACATTTCTAAAACATTGTGGAATAAAGGAAAGGGTAATACAGTCGGCTCTCATTAATTCGAACTCGTCGGGACCACAAGAAATGTTCAAATTATGGAAAGTATGAGAGAAAACACGTTTAAAGGGGTACTATTACAAAGGAATTAATGTTATAGTATTTTTTTTTTAATTTCGGATGTTATCGTTACAATGACTTAATATTAAATTAAAAGATATAAATACATAAAATAATAATATTAAAATATAAATAAAACATAAAAATTAATAATACACTATAGAACAACGGCATTTAAAATTACATTTTAATTGTACTATAATTTTCTTACCTGAAATTAGATGAACATTTAAGAAATTATTTACACTTATTTATCATTTCTATGAAAAAAAATTATCAATTGTTGTTTGCTTTGTCCTCTTCATTTTTTACATTTTAGCCACTTTTTCTATTTGTAACAAACAGTTAAGTTCTTTGTCTGATGACGGCTGCATCAGGATAAATGCACACAAACACTCAATTGATTGTGCAATTGACTTTTCTGTGGGTAAGGAAAGCACTTGGGACATAGTAGCAGAATCACCAGAATCCGATTCCATCTCCTCATTGCATTTTTCATGAATTGTTTCAACAATTTCTTCCACAGTTAAAGGTCCAGATACTTCTAAACTATTGTCGGCTGCTACATACTCTGCGAACGTAATATCGCACTGGAACTTTTCAGAAAAGTTTGGAAATTCTATTTCTTCAAAAGGTCTGTCGTTTTCGTCATTTGCATTATAACCACTCTTTTTAGATGGATGGATAAATCCGGCATGTCGAAAGCATTTTTCTATTGTTTCAGGTTGTACGGCACCCCACGCCGCATATACATCGTTGATGGCCGCGAGTAATGTTATGTTGTAGCTTTCTTTAAGGTCAATTGAAAATAAAATTTGTTCTAGAACCCTTTTACCGTAATGAGTTTTTAAATTTTGAATTATTCCTTGGTCCATCGGTTGCAGTTGTGCTGTAATATTAGGGGGTAAGTATTCAATCTTTATAGAACTCAGTGTTGGTAGTTTACAATGACTCTGCACATTATCTAGCAGCAATAGAATTTTTCTGTTTTCACGAGAAAATTTTTTATCCAGTTCTTTTAACCAACTGATGCAGATCTCACGTGTCATCCAGGCTTTGGCATTTGCCACATAATCAACAGGCAGTGTTTTAACTCCCTTGAAGCAACGTGGATTAGTTGATTTACCAATAACTAACAATTTTAACTTCTCACTTCCATCCATATTGGCACCTACCATCACAGTTATCCTGTCTTTTCTAAGTTTATCACTTATGCACGTTTCACCTTTAAATGTTAAAGTCTTATTAGGAAGAAGTTTATAAAACAACCCTGTTTCATCGGCATTAAACAAGTCTTTCATTGCATAAGTAGAAATAAGTTCGGGTAGCTTTTCGCAGAATTCATTGCAAGCAGCGAGGTCTACAGCACCACTTTCACCACACACAGTTTTGTGTACAATGTTATTTTGCTGCTTAAAACGTGTCAGCCATCCTTCGCTGCAATTGAAATTTTTAATACCCATGAGTAGTGCAAGTTCTTTCACTTTAGCTGCCAATATAGGTCCACTCAAAGCTACATTTCTTGCCAATGCATCTTTTGTCCATAACAGTAAAGCTTCCTCTAAATCCTCATGGGCTGCTGTTCTCATACGTTTTCATCCTTTAGCAAATCTTTCCTTTTCCCATGATTTCAGGATGAATTCTTTATTTTTCAAGTAAGTAGACAGCGTATTCTTTTTATTCCATATTCTGCAGCAATTTCTGTCTTAGATTGGCCACATCCTACCTTTTTAATAATTTCCACTTTGGCTTCTAGAGTTAACGATTTATAACTTCCACATGGAGCCATATTTTAAAGAAACAAGATCTTTTACTTTCTCAAAAAACAATTTAGCAGTAAGTAAAATCATTGACTGAAAAATTCGATCCCCAGAGTGAAAGTAGAATGTAGTGATAAAACAGGTTTCCCCTATCTTTAACAGATGTCCACTTAGTGAATTTCTTGGAATGTCACTGGTTCAAATGCTACAGAAGGGATTAGGAAAAGCACAATGGAAGAAAGGGCGAATGTGTCATTGATGGACAGATAGGGCACACTAAGAAAGCGGATTTCAGATGCATGGAATTATTATACTAGTTCAGAACAATTCTGACAAAAATGAAAGAAAGAAAGTTATTTCAAGGATCTGAAGTCCGTGAGAAAGTACGGAAAAATGAAAAAATGGAATTCTCGTTAGTTCGAATTAAACGAAGTCAAGAGAAAATGAGTTCGAATAAATGAAAAGTTTTAACGTTATTCTGCCATTGAAAATTTCGGGACTTCATATTTAGTTCGAATTAAGCAAAGATTCGATTTATCCGATTTCGAATTAACGAGAGCTGACTGTATATGGAGAAAGTGCAAATGTGAGCAATGAAATTGTTATTGTGATCAGCAGAAACAAGGAGTTTTGAAAAAAAAAAAACCCTTGACGGACTATACTTCTGATAACATTTTCAATTCAACACAGATGAAACCGCATTGTTTTTAAGTCTCTTTCCACTAAAACCATAACTTTTAAAAATAATAAATGTTTTGGGAGAAAAATACAGTAAGGTAAGAATTACAGTTATGGTGGCCTCTAATGTGACAGGTAAAGAGAAACAAACTTCAAGTTATTGGAAAAAGAAATCCAGATGCTTTAAAGGTTAAAAATCCTTAGAGGTTGAATGTGATTTTAGCAAAAATTCTTGGATGACTGCTCATAATTTTGAAAAGTGGATTCTTAAACATGTGGTTAAAGAATATTGTAAAATTGTCATGTTTATTACATAACCCAGCTCATCGTAAAAGAATTGAAAACTTTTAAACATAAGACATCCTTTCCACCTAATATGACATAAATATCAGCCAATAGCCAAAGATGTCAAAGAATCTCAAAAGTCACTAACACAGAAAGAATACTGAAAGGAAACACTAAGTGCTATTGATATTAATCAACCAATAACCGACACTATACATTTGTAAGACTGTATTTCTGAATTGGGCAAATCATGGCATAATGTGAATAAAACAATAAAAAATTATTTTTTATAAAACTGGATTCAACAGCATTCCATCGTCTGAAGATTGTGAAGAAAAAGGCATATTGCAAAAGATACTATCTAGAAATTGACAGTGACTGAATATCCAAATGATGCTGATATTTTAGAAAAGTGTACGAAAAAAATCATGAGGTAGACGAAGTTGACAACAAGGTAAATGAAAAAGAAAGTAAATGTCTTTTTAAACCTTCACATGATGACATGATCAAGGAGTCAAACAATTCAAATTTAAATGATTAGACATGGATTTCAAGAAAATGTACCAGATGACGTGTTCAATTCCTTGCAAAGAGGAGTTATTTTTTGAAAAATACGAAAGTGCTAAAGCCCAGCAGAAAAGAACAGACTATTTTTCAGCATAAAAACATTTTCTTCACTAATTGTACACTAACACCATTTCTGATGCTTTTCATGCTCCTCAATATTCTTATTTTTTAAGTTTATTTTAATAATTTAAATATTGTTTAATACATCATCATGGTTCATACACTCGAGAACAAATAAAATTCAAGCACTTTTCAAGGACTGTTTAAGATACATGCATAAAATGGCATAGAATAACACATAAGGAAAACAGCCACCCCATTGATTATCTATATCAAAGAAATCTTATCAAATCTTTTCATTTTTATAACAGGCACTTTCAAGACATTATTAGAGAATTTTTAAAGACTAATGTGTTTTAACTTATTAAGGTACCATGGGAAGAAATTTCATATATAATAAAAAGTTAAGACAACAGAGCTTGATTTTCTTTTCTTTAAGTGCAAAATATATTTAAAAAAATAAATAAATAAAATGTATGGTATCACTACAAGAGCAGAAAACAGGAACAAGCCAGTTAAATTTTAGGAATTCTGAACACTCATCAGGAGTCATATATTAGCATTTCTGAAGTTGTGAACAATATAATTTTTAATAAATATTCTCTGAATTCTCAAACCTTACAGCATTCACGCTTATCCATACAAAAAATAATTGAAATAAAGGTTAGATAATTTACTAATTTAAATAAAAAAGATTTTTTTAAATGGATTTATAAAAGGGAAATAAATTTATTTTATCAGTTACACAGTGAAAAATTTGGAATTAATATAATTCGGTGAAGTTTTAACTGATTGACAACATTCGCAATTTTTATAAATGACAGATTTTTTTTTGTTTGTTTTATTTTTTTTGTGACTGATTGACTATGTTAGGAAGGAGAGAGTTTTTTGGGGGGAGGGGGGGGGGGCAATATATGAAATCAGCATCAAACTGATGAATTTTGCGATTTTTTCGACAAATTGACAAAATTTGCATTTTTTATCGATGACCAATGGGCGAATTTTGTGGTATTTTTCCCCGGCGGATTGTTACAATTTGCAATTTTTGTTCAATGACAGATTGAATTCGTGATTTTTTTTCAACGTAAAGTTGACGAAATTTTCAAGGCTGATTCTCAGCTTAAAAAATTCTAAAATTCACAGCAAATTTTCTGAAAGACTACAGCAGATAGCAGAATGGGTAAATCCTCTCCTGGCACTGGCTATGCGTTTTTTTCGAGGCCCTTTGACAAATTTAGTCTTTTTCCGTAACCTTTCGATGAAATTTCCCTTTTTTCCGCGATCCTTTGACAAATTTTGTATTTTTTTTGCGATCCTTTGAAGAAATTTACGTTATTTCTGTGATCCTAGGGGTGATTCTGAATTTTAAAAAAATTCTGAAATTTACCTCAAATTTTCTGAAAAGTTACAGCAGAGAATGAGAGGAAGAAATCCACTCCTGACACTAACTATGCGTTTTTTCTGCAGTCCTTTGATGAAATTCGTGTTTTTTCACGATCTTTCGACGAAAATTGCCTTTTTTGCGATCTTTTGACGAAATTTGCCATTTTCCCGTGATCTTTCGACGAAATATGCCGTTTTCCCGTGATCTTTCGACGAAATATGCCGTTTTCTTGCGATCTTTCAACGAAATATGCCGTTTTCTCGCGATATTTGGACGAAATTTTCGGTTGTTCGCGATTTTTTGACGAAATTTACAGTCTTACGCAATTTTTTGACGAAATTTTTGGGTTTTTTCGCGATCTTCTGACAAAATCTTCGGGTTTTTCTTGCTATATTTCCACGAAACTTACAGTTTTTCCTGCGTTTCTTACGAAATTTGCATTTTTTCCGTGATCCTTTGGCGAAATCTGCATTTTTTCTGAAAATGATTGGCAATTTTTTTTTTTTTTTTTTTTTTTGTGACCGTTTGCCGAAATTCGCGATTTTTTATGGCTGAATTTTCGGATTGGTGACCGATTTTTTTGTAATTTTCGGAAATGAATGCCTTAAATTTTTGGAAAATTCGGAACAGAATCACTCCTACGCGATCCTTTGAAGAAATTTGCAATTTTTTGCGATCTTTTGCCGAAATTTTTGTTTTTTCACGATCCTTTGTCGAAATTTGCGGTTTTTGCGTGATACTTTGATGAAAATATGTGCATTTTGGCGATCTTTTAATGCAATTCGCGTGTTTTCCACGATCCTCTGACGAAATTTGCACTTTATTTGAGATTTCTTGTCGAAATTCGGGTTATTTCTCTAGTCTTTGACGAAATACGTGTTTTTTTCCACAACCTTTCGAGGAAATTTGCGTTTTTTCTGCGATCTTTAGACGAAATTCGCATTTTTAAAGCAATCCTTAGTGAAATTACCAATTTTTTAATGCGAACGATTGTTGAAATTAATTTTTTTCGGCAGAAATTTGTCGAAGTTCACGATATTTTCCAGCACTTTTCATTCCTTGAAAATGAATACTTTTTTCCAGCACTTTTTCTATTTTTTCCAAAGCGTACGAACCATGATCCTGGAATATCGGCACATAGTAGTACATTGTATGTGTGTGTTGATTTTAATGCAACAAATCAAGTTGAAATACATTATTATAGCAAATAGCTATTTTTAATAACTAACCACTAATTTACAAAGTCCTATTTAACGAAGATTTGGTTGGGACTTAGTGACTTCGTTAACTAGAGGTTCTACTGTATATAGAATATTTTTTAATTTCAGAAACATACTTTTAAAACTTCATTAGACATGCTGTTGAAAAAATACAATATTTTCAGCTTTAACTAAAAATTGGGGTGCCTGGTTTAATTCTTAAGATTATTAATAAATTCATTTTTTTTTAAAATTATGAATTAAGACAAACATTACTTTAATAAATTCAACATTGTCTAAAAATGGCAACATGACTATGTAAATTTATAGTTCATTTCAATCATTAGTTTTGGAGATGTAGAAAAAATGCGCTTTTTGACTCTTGTTATCATTTGTATCCACAAAAAGAGAAAGTAGGACATAACTGGAAAATTTGTATTTAATCTATCTCATAAAATGCTAGTTTATTTTATATATAGATTCTAAAATAACTACAAGTTGTTAATGACATACTTTACAAAAATTGATATTAAAACATTAAACATTTAAGAATGTTTAACATTTAAGAATACCCGATGTTTCAACTTTATCTTCAAACTCATTTTCTGGAATAGTTGATTGACCTTCATTTAAGACCCTGTGGACAATTCACATAATCAGTTGCTCGAGTGAAATCACCAGAAGATGACTTTGAAGATAAAGTCAAAACGGCGGGTATTTTTAATGTGTTAATATCAATTTTAGTAAAGTATCTGCTGATTAGCAACTTGTAATCATTTTAGAGCCAATTTTACAGTGGCAGTCTAGTTTTATACAGTAGACTCCCTCAAATCCGCATAGTTTGAGACCTGAGGTTGTGCAGATTTTATAGAATTTTGTGAATTTCTGATCACTGTTTTACATTTTTTAAACAGTAATTTGAATGTAATAATGCACTCAAAATTATAATGAATGCTTACAATAAAGTAAAACATTAAAATAATAAAGTAGTATAATACAAATTAAGATAATTTTTAAAAATATATTAAAATATTAAAAGCAAAGATCAAGTAAATAAGTAATAATGCATAACTATATATGCATTTATAAGTTTTTTTTCTTGAATTATTCAATGAAAATTGCCTCATAAAGGTATACTAATAATTCACATCAAAATTGTAAAATAACAAAGTTTTATTTCAGGTTTAGCCAGACTTAATGATCAAAAAAAGTTTGAATTAAAAAGATTGTAATCGCCACTAATATCAGCACTATCTTGATTTTTTTTTTTTTCAATAAATTAATGTATTTTTTTAATGGGAAAACATGAGTTCAGTCATATTAAACAGAATTATATAATAAAATGAGTACGGAATGATACAAAAATCTTGGATCCCCCCCCCCCCTCCCACCACCACCACATCTTAATAGTAAATTTCTCTGTTTACAACTGTAACAATGTGTGGATTTGAGGCATTTGTAGACTTTAGGGTTGCAAATTTGAGAGAGTCTACTGTATATAGATTTTTTATGCAGATTTTCATGTTTCTAATTGAATGATTCATTGCAAGATTTATTAGTGAAATTAAAAGTATAAATATTTTTTATAAGAAATCTGGAGGTCGAAACAAAATTCATAAAACTCTAAGGCATCGATAGAAATACTCTAAGTGAAGTGAATTTTAATCACATTCATAATACATAATAATATTTTATGAATTTTCTTTCTTATGATTTTCATTGTGGCTTAATTTCTTTATCATGTTGCTTACAGTGCCTCCCACTTTCATGATTTCTGATTAATTAAAATATTTGATAAAAATATTTTCTGCTTTTTAGTAGGGTCTTGAATATTTTAATATTTTTGCTTCTTTTATTTTCTATTTTTAGTATTTAATATACTCCATAATTCATTTTTATAATTATTATTATAATCAACTTTTTGCTGAACACTTCACCACTTATTTCTTCAAAAAAAGAAAATGAAATTTATGAATGCATTGTATTATTGAAATAAGTGTATTCATTGTTGGATCATCACAATTTCTTTGTTTGATTTTTTCCCATAGTTCAAATGAGTTATGTAACTTAATAAAAATTAAATTAAGTTCTTGAAAAATTAAAATATTGTATTGTCATTGGGAACACACAACTATGCATAATGTCACAACAGAACACTGCCAATAAAACTAAAACATTCAGAACACAGTCAGTAAAATAGTCTCTTCTCTAAAAATGAGTGGATTTTGAATCCAAAGAGTTTGCTTTAAAGTAGTCTCAACAATAAATATATTCACATCCAGCCTTGTTGTATACATTGTCCTAATTTAACTAACGTATTTAAAATACTCTTTTCCCCTTCCTTCACTCAATAAAAATGGTATATTTTTTCTTCATGGATGTTACGCCAATTATTGTAAGCAAAGTATGATTCCCCTCGCATCCTATTCTATCAAGTCCAATGTGGATAACTTAATCTCTCACCCACCCACCACACTCTCTCTCTAGTAAAAATAAAAGTAACTTTTGGATGCATGCATGCACATTCTTCACAATCATGAGGAAAGGAGAGAAAGAACTATTTTCTGCTCAGTGGAAGTAAAACTATGTAAAAAGCTATGAAGATAATAGTCTGCCTTTTAGCGCAAGAGGTTGCACTACTTGTATGCAATCAACCAAAGGAGTGAAGAATCCCCTTAATACTTAGGAAAAATAAAAAAATAAGGCAATCATTAAAATTCATAATTTTTTAAAGTATTCCGAAATTTGATTTGATTATTCAAAATTGAAAATCTTCAAAAAGGTATTTCGAAAGGGAGAGCAGGAGGATTAGAAATCTCACTCATGAAACATACCATCTTAAGAAGGTTACACTGTATATTCCAGTTATTTGGCACCGTTTGAGAAAAAAAGTTAAGAATACATGTGGAAATTATTAATTTTACTTCTGATAATTGGGACAAATATGTCAGAATTAATATGAGCCAATTAAGCAGAATCTACCGTATTACAACTCATGCCTAAAAAAATAAGCAACAAAAAAAGTCATATCAAATTTATTATTTTGAATTAAAATTTAGACAGAATTTTATCACTGATTTCAAATATGCAAACAAAATTTTCATAAAAATAAGCAGTGCCATAGTTAACCGTTAAACCAGAGCATTTCCAACTTTCAAATTGCAATTGGCAACTGCTCCAAGTAATGTGAAATAGTCAAATTAGAAAGCATATGCAGATGAAACCACTTGTTACATGCACTGCACTGGAGGGCTGTAAAGGGCGATTCCATGCGGAGAGTCACACACGTAACGCAGGCTTTAATTTGCATTTATTCAATTATTTATTATATTTTAATGTTAATTCTGATTTTAGGTGGTATGGTAAATAAGTTATTGACATATTTTATAGTTTAAATGTGTGTAAGTAAAACTCACAGAAATATATCATTTAATTTCATACTCAAAATGTGCTTTTCTTGAAATTAAATGATATATTTCTGTGAGTTTTACTTACACACATTTAAACTATAAAATATGTCAATAACTTATTTACCATACCACCTAAAATCAGAATTAACATTAAAATATAATAAATAATTGAATAAATGCAAATTAAAGCCTGCGTTACGTGTGTGACTCTCCACATGGAATCGCCCTAAAGAGGATGTAAGAAAATCTGATGTTGCAAGAGAGCTTCATAAACTGAGTTTTGAACTCTTAGAAAAATGATCAAAATGTCAGTAGAAGACATGAATCTGAATGTTTAGGATTAATTCAATGGCAGACAATTACTTCCTGTGGCAGATGCTATAGATAATTAACAGCACAAGAGCTAGATTTGCAGCTCTCTGTAATTTCAGGAAGGCCCGTATCTTGTTTATACTTCATGAGGATGAACTGATTGTAAGATGAACTGCTGTTTTTGACCTTTGGGTTGTTCTAATAACTTCCAATAAGAACCCAGTTAAATTGGGCTAATGAACAATTTAGTTAAACCCAATGGAGAATCAAGTACCCTTTAATGATGAGTCTTTATTCAATCTCCAGAATGATGTCAATGGGCTTTGACAAGGAGAACATGCAATTCAATACTGTGCAACATACATCATAGAAAGAGGTTGGAGAGTTACAGAAGAGAAATTTTATTAGAGAGCTGGAATAGCAATAAATGATTACAGTGATTTATATGTTTTCTAGTTGGTCTATAAAAGCTGCCCAATACTATGACAAAATATTATACCCCACATAAATCTTTTTCTTGTGAAAATGGGTTCAAACAAGATATTCAAATGAGATAATGCAGAGCTGCATGGAACTCAATTATTTTAAAATGTACTCACAGGATGGTGCACATTAAATGACTTGTAAGATCTCTAGACCTGAAACCAACATGGAACATGTTAGGCTAGATTGATTACAGGACATGTTGTTCCACCAAGTACCCTTCCAAGAGGTCTGACATGCACTAGTACATGAGCAAGCATTACAACCAGAACAAGTGACTGACATAATTATTGAAAGCATGAATCAACACTGTCTAACATTTATTTTAACTACAGGTAGCACACAGGCTATTAGGTAGATATCCCTATAAAATATTCTTACATCAAATTTGTCTAAACATCGTGTCTATTCCAGATCAGCAACAAATTTCCCTGACTTTTCCCAAGATTTTGTGATGTTACACACAAAAACTCTTAAAAGTTGGGAATTTGAGAGTAAAACTTTCACAACTGATACCGAAGTAACTACTACTGAATGGCTAAACAAAGCCTTGCAGAATTTACAAATTGTTAAACATTTTGCAAATACACACTTTTAGCATCCCGTTCTAAATGTTTTGTCCAATCAGGATAAAATTCTTTATCACAGCACTCAGAATTAAATACATTTTGCTTCGACATATTTTAATACAAATAATAAATATTCAATAAATTAAGCTAACAAATGTTCAGTTCCAAAACAAAGATAATTAAACAGACTGTAACATCTAATCAATTTCACAGCATTCAATACAAACAATCAGTGAAGCTGGAGTTGAAAATCTGAGTTCCAAGGAAGGATTGAAAAGAGGTAGACAAATTTATTTGAAAAACATGTTGAAATACTCTTTAGAGTACTTAAAAAAGAACAAAATTTAATTTTCCTGATGCTGCAATTTCAAATCCTTAGTTTTCCGAATAAGAATTGTTTTCCTAATTTTCTCTCGGAAGTTTCAAATTTTTGTAACTCTTTTTCAGTTTTCAAATTTCCCTGACTTTTCCAGGTTATCCAGGTGGCTGGATATCCTGTCTAGCTATGATAGTATTTTTTCATTTATTTGTTAGTCCTTTTATTTTCTAGTATATACAGTCGGGCCTGCTTATAACCAAGTTACTTGAGGACATACATAAATTTGCTATAAGCAATATTTGTTAAAAGAAATCCCAGTTTCATTTCAGAACTAATTATTTAGCATATACAGTCGATTTCCTTTAATCTGCAACTCTATAATCCTCACTATATTTCAGATGTAAACAAAAAGTTTAAATCTTTCTTTAAGCAAGATATTGTCCACTTTAACCATAAAAAAAGACAGATCTGATGAATTTATTGAGAAATTTATAATGGATTTTGCGTTCATTAGAAGGAAATGTTTTACGTATTTTATAAATAACTATTAGACTGCTATATTTTGAATGCATTTGTTAGCTATATAAAAGATAAAATTGCTTTTGAAGAGGTGTTAGCTTTGGGGGATAAATATCTTAGTTTTTTAGAAAAACAAACTTTTGTTACTGATCAAGAAATCCTGACTCTTAAAAGGCTTCAAGATTAAATAACAGAGCAAAAAGCAAAAACTATAAAGCAAACCACTATCACTGCAATGTTTGATAGATTTAAAAATAAGTAGAAATGTTTTCTATTAATTTTGTATTATATCATTTAAATGTATTTATAATATTCAATATAGTTTTATTTATTTTTTAATTAAAAATAAAGCATTTTCTTTTATTTCTGTGCTATTTATTTGCAGTGTGAATACTATATTTGATGATAAATTCCAAATATTAGAATGTAAACAAAGAAATGACCTATAATCTGCAAATCCCTTGGTCCCGGCCTATGCAGATTAGAGGGAATGTACTGTACTTCAAAACCCTTATTAGTTTTAGTTAAAACATTTTCAACATTTATTAAGGATAATTTAATAAAAAGAAAAACAAATGAATTATATTTATCTGAAATGATTAAAAAGTTAACCTTAAAAAAAATATCCTTTAAAAATATCAGAAAATGGGAGTTTATATATTTGAGAAAGTTAGATCTTTTGATTGTAAATTAAGCTATACAGGGTGTCCGGTCTCAACGGTGTCCAATGGCTAATTCCTAAACCATTAGTCATAGACATATAGTTCCAATTACAAAAATGTTTTAAATCAGGTAAAGGAATATTTTAAAAGCGATTTGGGTCAATAAAAACATTTCTTAAAAAATTACGAAATTTAAATTTTTATATGGTCCCCCGGTCCTATCAGTTATATTTAGTGAAATTTTCCTTATACACTGACAAGTAATACAAAAAAAGTCCCGTTATTCTACAATTAAAATTGACCGAGTAATAGCTGTTTAAAGTTGGAGCATATTTTTTGCTGCAAATTGGGGGTCATTCACAAATTTAATCGAAATATAATTTCGTCAGATATATTAAAAAATGGTTGAGTGTAAAATTAACATTGCAATATAAATTTGAAATCTTTAATCATTCTGGCCCATTAATGAAAAATATATAGAATTTGTAATAAACATTTAAGAAGAAAGAAAAAACAGAATTTTTGTTAAATAAAATTATTCTAAATTAACAGCCTCAATTCTTTACAAAATGATACGTATTTTAAAATACTATTAGATTGCACAAGTCTGTAAAAGTTGGGTATGTCATGTTTTTTAGCTTTTGATAATTGATTCTTATATATTCTGTACCGCTGAATCCGAAATTGACCTTCATTTTTAACTATCATATCAGGATTTTTCGCAAATTGCAAATTTCAAAGTTAAGAAGTTCAATGTTAAAATTGAATTTTCTCCCCCATCTCATCTGTGACCACTCAGCTGTTTAGCTGTAAGAATCCCAGGATAAGCAAAAACATCGAATAAAATTTTTAATAAAATAAAATAAAATAAAAAATGTTTTACATATGTTTTATAGTATGAGATTTTCGCTATATTTTAACTTGCACATTTGCGATTTGCAAAAAAAATTCTAACGTGATGGTTAAAAATGAACGTCATTTTCAGATTCAGTGCTAAAAAGAGCGTAAAAATCAATTATCAAAAGTTAAAAAACACAACCATCTCCTCTACTTTATAGTATTCGATTTTTGTTATTCTTTAAATTTGAAAATTTATGATTTGCAAAATATCCTGACATGATGGTTAAAAATTAAGGTAATTTTTGGATTCAGTGCTAAAAAATACATAAAAGTTAAAAAACCCAATAATTGCAGTCTTGTATTATCTAATCTAAAACTTTTTCTTAAACTCCTTGGCAGAAATCTGTCTGAAATTTTTTGTGTTATCCTGCAAAATAAGTATAAATGGTAACCACCGAAAATCTTAATATTTGATCGTTATCGGATTTGCGCCAGTATGTAAAATGCAATCTCGATCGGACATTTAAAAGTGGGTTAAAGTTCGAGTACAAATTTTGAACTGGAAAAACATACATACGATTGAAGTAACATAAAAACTTAAAAAAAAACATAATTTTTGTTAAAAGAAATCATATGAGAAACAGTCTCAAATCCTGACAAAATAAAACATATGTTATTTTAGCCAATTTGAGACTTAATCATAATACTTGTAGGATTTCTTTTTTCAAAGCGCAGATACACATGAAGTAAGATCTTCGAATACTTTAAACACTTGGTTATATGATCCCTTAAAGTCAAGCCGAACTCATTTGTTTTCAGAGTAGAAAAGTGGCATAAGTCATGCATTTTTAAAGTTTCATAACTCACTCAATTTTAGCGTTATATGAATGGGACTTTTATTGTATTACTTGTCAGTGTAATAGGAAAAAATTACTAAATATAACTTATAGGACCGGGGGACCGTATAAAAATTTCAATTTAGTAATTTTTTAAGAAATGTTTTTATTGACCCAAATCGCTTTTAAAAAGTTTCTTTACCTGATTTAAAACATTTTTGTAATTGGAACTATATGTCTATGACTAACGGTTTAGGAATTAGCCATTGGACACCGTTGAGACCGGACACCCTGTATAGTGGCTATATGAAAAGTAATTGTTTAATTTCTTTTGTTTTTCTTTATTTGTGTAAGTTTATGCAATTTGTAAACAAACTTTGTTCCTTTTTTTTGTGTCATCTATTTTATTTTAGGTTAAAAGAGGTTGGCAGTTTTTTAAGACCAGTGTGGTTTTGATTTGAATAACTGTTTAATTTTTTCTACTGGCCATATGACTAAGTTGGAAATAGTCTACATATCACTATGTTGTACTACTACAATTATTTTATAGCTATTATTATCATCTTAATTTCTAGCCAAGTCTTGAAGATCAGTTCCTTTTAATTGTTTACTGCCTAGATTACCCGACACTACCTATATGTTAGATGAGATCTATTCTTTTCTGGGATTAAAGAACACTCCTTTTTGCATGAAACCAGATCTTCCCAAGCAACCTTATAGAGCAAATATTTTTTCAAGTAACAACTGATAAAAAATTTAGGTCTCATCAGCATTATAATTTGTACTAATAAATTAAATTTTGTAGTCATCCATCCAATCACTTGCCACTGTCTTGTCCATTTTGGCACATTCACCACAAATTGTTTTAAAAACAATAGCATGTGAACTTTGAACCATTGTACCCACCTATTTCCAGGTATGAAATCTGGTTTATTAAGAAGCTTAGCATAATGTTTTGCTCTCTAATTTAGTATGGATCCATTTATTGGAACATTTTAATTTCTAACACTTTTAAACTAGGTAAATAAGGCCTCATCAATATCAGCATTCACTACCATTCTAAACCTTATTGACATAAGATCTGAATAGCTTGTAAAAAAAATTCTTTATAGATTTCATTCTGATTCTTTAAAAACATTGATAATGCGAGTTCTGCGAGACACTGAATTTTTTTTTAGCAATGTCACATTTTTTCACTGTTCTACCATTCACTTAATGAGTCATATAAACTTTAGTTTGAAGACACACAGATTTATGCTTATCGCTAGTCATCATGAAAGATTCAAAATAAAATCTCCAGTTTGTTTATGCACAAAATTTAAAGATAAGTCAGACTGCACACAGAGCTGACACAAGCAACATGATGTACTTCTTAGGAGAAGAAAAAGTTTGCACACGTTCTTTTTTTCTCTTCTCCAGTGCCTATCTGTTTGTCTACAGGCATCTTTTATATTTACATTAATTTCCTACTCATTGTAAATGACAATGGTGAGTGCTTTCCCTTCTGTGTATTGAACACCAACCTCCTTTACCCCAGTGCAATAGTGTGTCATTTTTAGCCCACTGTTGGTTCTTCCAAGAATCTTTCTCTTGTACACAATTCTATTTTTAGATCTCATGTAGACATGTATTTTGATAATTTTTTATGGAATGCATTTTTTTAATATTTTATTTTCTGATACAATATCCTGATTTAGAAAAGTGTGAAAAGCAGCCTAATAAAAGAACGGAAAATAGAGACAAATTTCTAAGCATGCAGCCTTTAAACCTTTAAAACCTTTTATACCGTGAAAGATTTTTTGGGAACCCACATAATTTTTGTGTGAATTTCTGTCCTAAAGCTTCGCTTTAACCGACAATAAGTGCAATGAACACACTTTGTTGGATTCGGTTTCTTTATCATAATTTAAGTATACAAACTTTAAAGGGAATTAAGGCAAATCATAACAACCAATAAATTGTATTAAACAGTATAGTTGAAAGTGTGCTTGACTGTTGAAGCTACCCATATAAATTTAACTCTCATCTATTAAATGGATTTTGTTTATTCGAAATAATTTGTTTGTTGCTTATTTTTTGAGGTTGAGTCCATTATAACAGCCAATTACAAAGTGATTAAGAAGTTCAAGCCTGTCTGAAAAAACTATTTAACAAAGGTTGTAATCATTTTTGTTTCTTAGAGACAATGTTTGTAATTGTTAATCTTTTTTCCTACCTTGAAGGTAAATCAGTAATTCCGATTCATTTTTCTTTTTCAATAATTATATATTGCTTTTGCCAATGATTATAAATCCTTATATTATTTAGTTAAAAGTATTTTTTATCAGTCATAACTACAATGACATTGAGATTTAAAAAAATAAACTTGTAGCTAAAATATTTAAGTTTATTATGGAAAAAAAAGAAACAGCTGAAGAAAAATACATATAAAGAGATAAAAAATTAAAAATAGCTACAAATCATATTCATATTTAATCAGGAATCTTAGTAACAATGCTTTAGCATCGATACTTACATCATAACTGGTATCTGCTTCATTATTGACTGTTAGACTTGCTAGTTCTCCAAGTCCTAAAGCAGCATCAAGTGAATCACCTTCACTTCCAGGGGCACCTAACAAAGGCTTCCTTGAACCAGGAGAAAATGATAAATGGCCACCACTCTGAACACCTACAAAAACACAGGGTAATTATAAACATGTTTGTTGTAATACTTGTTTTAAAAAAAAGATACTGCAATTTTAAAAAGAACTGAAAGATCACAATTTAAAATATTTATGATTCTATTATAAAGAGATAATTTAAGTAAGTTACATTGCATAACTACTGTAATAATCAAGACTTCTAAAAATAACAATTACACAGATAGTATAAAATTAAAATCAGCATTAAACAAATAACACTTACAAAGCAGGCTAGTCTGTTAACATAACACATTCCAATCAATAAACATGTCATAAAAATATACATATTAATTGTGCCAATAAATTATATATTTTGTTAATACAGTAAATAAATATAGAATAAAATATTGTTAGTTTATGCGGCAGGCACCTAATACACCACCAGTTAATTCAGCAGCCAAGAAATAAATTAGTTTCTACTATTGGGGAAGAGAAGAGAATTGTGAACAGAAAGATAGTTCTAAGAAGATTCCTAGTGATTTCTACACATAAAGTATATTGTTAATAAGCATATTACACAAACGCATCAGTAAAAGCAATCAATCAAACTTATTGTATTAGTTTTATCCCCATATTATTGTACCTTGTTATTGTTAGGACTAATAAACTGTATGCAAGATAGAAAACATACAACAAATCCATATCAATAATAATAAGCATAACTTAATTCATGGTTAAAACTAGTGTCCGACCAAAACAGAAAAAAACATACCAAAACAGAATCTCAGCTCTTTGAGTTCCAGCTGAAAATAAAATTATTGGAAGAAAATGTACAGCTATTTACATACACACACACCTACCTACCTACCTACAAATGTGTGCATATAATGAATGTATGTTTGTATGTGTTTATTTATTATAACATTTGTAATTATTAGTGAAGTAAAAGCTTAATGACTGCGACAAATTTAAATAGTTAAACAGAATTTAAAAAACTAATTTAGCAGTTAAACTTATCAAAGAAATATTAAAATTACATAAATATAAGCACTATAAATATATATATATATATATATATATATATATTTTTAATGATGAAAATATTGAATGTTATTGGTGTTTCTTTTAAGACAGTAACCTCTACTTATACACAATTGAAGGGACAAATTTAAAAAGATGCATAATTAACTAAAGGAGACACACAAGGAGAATTTTTTATTTATTTTATTTTATTTTTTACACAAATGTTTTAATAATATAATAATTTACTCAAAACTGTTTATTTTTTCTCATTTGACAATATGAATCATTCTTGCACATTTACAAACTTGTTTTCATTCCTATATTACGTATAATTTGTAGATTTTTTTTTTCAGCCAAGAATTTTAGATTATTTTTTAATACATCTTTCATTACATTCAATTGCTATCTGAAGAAAATTTATTTGTGACAGTTATGCCTGGAAAATCTGCTCAAAACAAGAACTTTAACAGCATTATCCACATGGTTCTTTTCATGGAAAATTCAAATATTGCTTGATGCCTAGTAATCAGTAAGTTTGACATGTTTAAGAATGAAAATGTTTTGTGAACGCATGAGGAAATAAATTAGTTCAGATTTGAAAACAACTAGTGAGATGGCTGCAATGAGATTGCTTGATAAAAATCTTTAAAAATGCAATTTAATCAAGTGATATTCTAAGTCTGAGAGCAATGCCCCCCCCCCCCCCCCCCCCCCTCCATGGATGCAAGAAGTACATCTAAGACAAAACTGAAAACTTTTCTGAGTATTAGGAATAACCAAAAAGAAATGCTCTAGAAGATTTCTATGTCTTGCATTATGGCTAAAAATTGATCCCTTATAATAAATTATAGTAATTAAAGGTTCTCGATACTAAAATTTCTATCATATAAGTATAATTTACTATTAATCAAAAGTCTCTCCAGGACTGAAATCCGTTCTAAGACTGCACCCATGATGCCACCTATTATAAAAGTGTCCTCCCTTCATAAGATTTAAATTTTTTTCTTGATATTAAAGGCCAAATTGGAAAATTAACTCTTGGAATTCTTCAAGTCGTCCCCCCCACCCCCCACACACCTAAATACTGAATTTAATTTTATATAGCAAAGAAAAACATTACTTGTAGTTTTACTTAAAACAATGTAAAACTACATATATCAATTGGTTCTTCATAAAGCTGTCATTGGTAATAACAAAACCAAATTTTTACATCTAATTTATTGAAACATGTGACTGGATTATAAATAATAGCATTTAAAAAAAAAAAAAAAAAAAACTGGGTGTTTCTGAAGTTTTAACTGTGTTTACATGAAACATAAGATAGTTAAAAATTATGCACGTCATGCTAAACTTCTACATTTCAGACACACAAAATATTTCCATAATATCTACAAATTCAGACATGATTCCGAGTATGTCAGGTCACTTTTATCAAGATTTTTCTTAGAATACAGAACTAGTAATGGGCATTTACAAGCAGTAAAATTTTTGTTGTGTATTTAAAAGTCTGATTTTTGTCAATGTTTATCACAAAAATATATATAAAAACCTTTGTCAAATGAAGATTTTATTTAATTCAAAGTGATGAAGGGGAAAAAAAAAAGGAGAATCTGAACTCAAAACTTTGACAATCCAGAATATGAATGAAGCCGTCACGCATATGTCAATTTTGTTAGCATTATGGAAGAATACAAAATGCCATAGAAAAATGCATACTTTGCATACGAAGAGCAACCAACCAACACACACACACAAAAAAAAAAAAAAAAGTGTGTTATAGAACTTGCTATGAAGAAAAGAAAAAGAAGAGTGCACTTCAACTATTTCTGGGCAATTTTATAAAAAAAAAAAAAAAAAACCCACATATGAATCAATATTGTTACCCCTTTGTGCTAATTTATCATATGTATTTACTACTATTAAATCTGATCAATCTATAATTTCCAAAAATCAAACAAAATTTCCTTTTTCTGATTATTGCAATTATTATTCTAATATTTATTAAATTAATTTCCATTACAGGAATAAAAAATATAATTGTTTATTACATGGTACGGATTTCATAAATTATTCAATATTTGTAGTCTGTATTTTAACATGGAAGCTTAATAAAATTTGTTTTGTCAAAAAGAATGTCTAATGAACAACAACAAAAAAAAAAAATCTAATCTAATGGATATCTATAGGTTGTCCACAATTTTTTCGCATTTCAAGAACCAATTATGCTCAAAAGTTCAGGACCGCTGTACTTAGGGGAGGGAAAAAGCCTTTAAAATTACATTATGAATATCTACAATTTGATCATGATACAAAAAAGACTCATTTGATGTGCAAATACTCATAGAAAGAAAAAAGAAAATCTTGCAAAAGCTAATGGAAATATCAAAGGATTGTAAAATATTTCTTTAAAAAAAAAAGTGGGTGATAAGTTTTTGCTATTTTGACTTAACAGAAATTTAAGAATATTTCATATTTTAGCCATCCTTGTTTTAACATTTATTACACTAGCCTACACAATCTGGGTTGTGTCATGTTTTGTGTGTTCGATATTTTGTTGTTGTGGTTGATGTTAGTACTGATGAGGCTATGCGATGACATAGTGAAACGTATACTTTGTATGATTTTGAGAAAATGACCTTCATTTGTTTACCATCATCTAAAGATTTTTTGAAAATCTTTAATTTCAAAATGAAACAGTCAAAAATTAGTAAAAATCTGATACTGTAAAATGGATGAGATTGTTGCTTTTTTAACTTTTGATAATTGACTTATGTATTTTTCAGTGCTGAATCTGAAAATAACTCATTTTTAACCACCACGTCAGGATTTTTTACAAATCGTAAACTTCAAAGTTAAAAATGACCCCCCCCCCCCCCCCCCAATCAGACCCTTGAACTGTTTAACTGCCATGATGGTTAAAAATGAAGGTCATTTTCAGATTACGTATTAAAAGTACATAAAAATCAATTATAAATTTAAAACAAAATTTAAAACATTCAAACGTCATATCTATTTTACAGTACCAGATTCACTTTTTTTTTTACATTTTAACTTTGAAATTTATGATTTGCGAAAAATCCTGACGTGATGTTTAAAAATAAAGGTCATTTTTAGATACAGCACTTAAAAATACATTATAAAATGTTAAAAACACAACCATCTCCTCTATTTTTTAGTATCAGATTCTCTTTTTTTTTTTTTTTTTAGCTTTGAAATTTACAATTTTTTTAAAATCTTGACGTGATGGTTAAAAATGAAGGTCATTTTCAGATTCAGTGCTAAAAATACATAAAAATCAATTATTAAAAGTTAAAAAACACAACCATTGTTATTAAAACGTTTAACAACCATTGTGCTTACTATGTGCCTCAATGTCATCAATAGTGTTTGAAATACTAAACACAGATAGCAAGAACAAAAAGACAAAAAATCATAATGAATTCTTATAGTGATACATTCCAGTGAGACTGACTGCAGTGAGCCGAATGTTCAGCTTTTTTTTTTTTCGTCAAAAACAAAACAAACCTTCAGTCGGACACTAGTTAAAGCAATACTTTGTAATCAAAGCATAAATTTGTGTTAACTTAAAAATATAGAGCGAAACATACGTGTTTTAATTGCAACAGTTAAAAACAACTGTATTTAGTTTATTTTCACTCTAAACAATTATTTAAAATCTGTTTCAATCAGGGCTATTGATAACATACCATTTTCATCTGACTCAGTTTGAGAATGGCCTAGTGGAGCTCCAATATTCAAAAAAGAATTCAAGCTGGGTCCTAAACCAGATAAGGAACTAAGGTCATCCCCAACAGTACTTTTGCTATTAACATTGGCATCACAGAGGGCATCTGTCTTGATATCTATGACCCCAGGTGTAACTGATGTTCCTGATATATCATCTGACATTATGTGATCTCCATCAGTTCCATTGGCTAAACGCACAAGCATTGCTTGGAGGGTGGACCTTTTTGGTCCTGGCATGAAACATGCAAGTAGGAGATAAATGAAAATAAGAGACCAAAAAAAAAAAAAAAAACATAAAAAAGGGTGCAGAAACTCAGAACAAATAGCATACAAAATACTGAAATGCAAAAATTCTTTTAGCATGCATAAATAATAAAAAAAAAGGGGGACAAAAGAGTAAAACTGACTTTTTTTTAAGCATGCAGATATACGAATGTAAAAAATAAGTCCTAAACAATTGTATTAGAAAATACGAAATAATGCATGCTCTTTATTTATCAAATTAAAAAATTCATTTTAGAAAATAGTTTGACAGCCTCAAAATCACCTTCTTTCATTGTCTAAAATACATTTACATTAAAAATTTTAATCAAAATTTAAGCCACTTTTTTTTTTTTTTTTTTTTTACATAAAAAGGATATATTAACTTCAAGTTTTGAAATATAGTCACTTCTAAACTATTTAAATTTAAGCTATTTCTATCTTCACATGCATTAATAAAAACGAGTTGTGTGGATATATATTTTTAATTGCAGGCGAAATCTCAAACATTTTGTTTAACAAGTGAAATATTTTCAGGATGAACTTTTCAGAAAGTTAAACTTACATAACTTTAAAAATAATAATACAACATAATTCCAGTTATGTAGATTAAATATTTTAAGTTCATCAAATAATATTTAAAAGACAAACTTCCAAACTCAAATTTTCTCTCCGTCGTCTTTTCTCTCTCTTTTACACACACATATTGTGCTTCACAATAACAGCAAAGTGAATATTATTGGACAGCGATCAGTTGAGATGTGTCTAGCAAAATCTTTCAAAGGGAAAGCTACTAAAATTCAGAAAATCTTGCACAGCAAAATCAACAACCCTACACATTTGCCCCATGAAGATTCAAATTGAGAAACCTTTGACAAACTGAGTAAAATTTATTATTTGAAATTAAATGATTCACAGTACTTTAATGAGATTGGGATTTTGCTAAGAGCTCTTATTATATGAATTGAAGAAAAGATAACCTTTCCTCAATATTTTTACAATTTCATGCTGTCCACAAAGATTGGCATGTGGCTTTGATTGTGCTTCACTCAAGTGTATGGTGAGCATTATAGCCTCATATCAATGTTTTGCAAGCATACATGATGAATGGGACTTACTCCTCTAAAAAGAGAATCTAAACACAAGTATGCTAATGGGACAAAATGGGCAAACACTTATTTCAAAACAAAGCTTAATTCCCCCTTCCAATCTATTATGTAGATGAAGAACAACTTCAATAAAATCTTTTGGCCAATAAACATAAAGGTAATTTGACGTTTAAAGTGTTACAAGGACTTTTTTTTTTTAAAGAACAATTTTACATTCATCTTAAATGTGTTATATTAACAGAACTAATACTCTAATTCTACATAAATTTAGAAATTACCCCATTTTCATTAATATAGCAGTCTTGTAAGTAACATACCTCTCAGAAGAAATTATGTCTATACATAATTATTTCCTTCTTGCCAAAGAGTAACTTAGATGAGACACACATGCATACATAAAATCAACTCTCAACACCATTTTAATTACAAGAAAAAAGTATCCTTAATATCAATTAAATTAAGAGTTCACGTGATTCAGGCTATCTATTATATGCTCTTTTTTAATTTTTACAGATAAGTTACTTAATTTTAATATCACGACTGAAATGATGTCATAAAAATTTAAATAAAAATCCCTTTGATGAGAAAGGCAAACATATTTCTCCCTATTTCTATAAAAAAAAAAAATAGTAGTTGAGCACATGACAAGCCAAAGCTAAGCCAAAAAAATTTCGTAAATTTTCAAAGTAAAATGTGTTAGTTTTTGCTTAAGCATTTTCCTTAGTAAGTTTATTTAAGTAATTTAAATGTAAATGAATAAAATGTACTTTACAAATAATAAAGCTGAAAACAGTAGATATTGAATAACATTTTAACGAAGTGTCAACTATTTTATTATTTATAGAAAGAAATTCAATTTTGGTACTGAAAACAAAAGGCAATGAAATCTTGATAATTAAAACATATACTAAACAAATACCCTACATTTAGTAAATACTTTGATGATCAACATCTTGAATAAAAATTAAAAACATCAAAGTTAGGCCTCAAAAAAAGAAAAACATAGCAGAAAGCAAATATATGCAAATCAGCTATTCGCAATAGGGGTTAAAGCGTAAAATAAGCTCAACAATGTTTTAAAAAAAAAGAAAAAAAATCAAGCAGCATTCAACAGCTAAAGCTTTTAAAAGCAGCAACTAATAATGTATATGATGTTCTAACGATACATTATACTTCAAATGTGTAAGTTTATGTTTAAGCAAGTACGTTTCGATGACAAATTCACTTTTCCTTTTCCTCCCCATTAACCATTCTTGCTAATGACTAAATTACCATCATTTATTTGCAGGGAATAGAGTTGTTTTAAATACTTTCTTTGCTTAAAAGAAAAGAATCATGAATAATTTTCTGAGGTAACTTTTCTCCCCTTCTTTTTCTTAGCCCATTCTTTTCTTTAAAAGATTATTAATGTAAATACATTATTACAGTTGACATAGTTCAACTAAATATATTTATATATATATATATATATATCTACTTATAATAAAATTTGAGTGCAGGAAACTGTCGGAACCATACCGGTGCAAACAACTCTGGTCTGCGAATCGACCGTAGCTAAACGCCATGTTAGGCTTAATGAAAAACATATCCTAGCATATGACAGCTAAATGATAATTTTTTCTACTTGAAATCATGTCTATTTAGCATATTTTCACATAAAACATGCATATCATATCCATTTATAATGTATTAAGTTCTAAATTAAAATTAAGTTATTATAAACATAGAAATCAGACCTAAAGAAACGATACTGTTGCCATTCAGATTCAAATTCCAGCAAATCTACAAACAAATGAATGACTCTTTGAACGCTTCATGAAAAAAAAATGCAGGTTAATGCCGATACTAGTCTTAAAATATTTGTAATAGTATATTAAAACCTTTAAATATTTTAACTTTGTTCAAAACCTTCAAAAACTATCCACTTAAATTCTAAATTTAAGGGCCAAATCATCATCATCAACAACAAGTTCTAAATTAAATATAATGGATAACTATCGCCATCTGGTGAAGAAAAGATATAACTTTCACTCTAAAAAGGTCTGTGAAGCACATTGCATTATATGTATTTTTAATTTATTCAGAATGATTATTCTTTTGCACAATTTCGATTTCCTGTGACATTTGTTTTCTGATTTATATAACAAAGTAAAAATCATCCGAATTTAAATATCTAAAACTTTCAAATGCATTTACAATAAAGAATTATTTTAATGGCACTTTAGCGTTATTTAAAGGGAAATTAACCTTTTATGTACTGAATTATGAATTCATGAAAATTTCATCTACTAAAGCATTTTTCGTGAATTTTTAAAACTAAATTAGAAGGTTTACATAATTATTTAATAATTTTAAGAAGGATTTAAAAGGATTAATTAAATTTGAATTTATAGGGATTTTGTGTAATATTTATAACCACACTCAAATCTTTTATTTTCAATATTTTTCTTTTGTAGAATTAGGAAATCTACTAATATAATGTTCTTACAATAGAAATATTTCTGAATTGAAAAATCCCCCCCCCCCCTCCCCTTCCAACACCAAGAAAGCTGAAAAGATGCAAAGGCCAAAGAAACCATCCTTTAAAAAAAATTTTTGTTTTGTATAACACATAATGTTTTTGGAACAAGATAAAGTAATGCATCTATAACTCATTCTAAGCTGTATTACTACTAATCGATGTATTAAATTAATTTTATAACAAATTATTTTAAAAGTACCATCAGTAGATAAAGGGTTAAAGGGACAATTTTTTTTCTGCACCGAAGGCTGCAAGCAGCGCCTCTGTAGGCCGTGTTAATTCCCAATAAATTAGGAACTTATGCTTCTTGCTAATTCTTTTGGTGTCAACTTTCTGTTATAATCTTATTTTTTTTAACAATGCGTTTTTTATCAGATTTGAAGACATTGCAAATAAAGTTAATATTTCTTATCGGTACAAAATATTTTAATTATCTTTCAGATAAAATTATGAATTTTAACATAGTTTGTAGCGAAAAAAAAAGTCCTGCTAAACAACAAATTTTTAATGTAGAGGGAACCTAAACAAGCATTTTCGTCATAGTATGTGTAGCTGAAAATGACGCGTTTAAGTGCTGGTGACTAAATTGTAGTTTACATAATTTCTTTGTTATAATCATAAAAAATGAAAGGATAATACTTTTGATTAACAAAATGCATGAGGCATCTTTTTTTTATTCTTTTTTAAGTCAGAAAAATATTTTTTAAACTATTGTTTTGAAGATTTATCATTCACTTTCCGTCATTTTTGGCGGGGATTATATGCCAATATTTAAATAATAGGCTAATTTTTATATCCAGATTCACACAAGCTATAAAATTGTACTTTCGAGAGTTTGGGGGAGGGGGGAGGGAAGGGGAGGTGAAATGAATGAAAAAATAAAGTTCATAAAGTTGGTCTAAAATAATTTTCAACCACTGTACTGCAGTATATTGATGTGCTTTAGATTTTTAGTTATAGAAGATGGAAACAGAATCACAGGAAACATCCTTGTTCATACACATCACCATTGAAATGATGAAATTGCCTGTCACCCAACAGAATACTACACAAGTACATTAAATAATTTTGATTTTTATATCATCGACGATGAATGTACATATTCAGAAAGTATGCAAGACAATTACCAGTGCAACACTCTACTTGAAGTAAAATATATCGTAATTTTTTGACATTAAAACAATGCAATCAAAACTGAAAACAAAATCCTGCCTTAAACAGAAAATTTTCATGATCCTAGCAATCAGAATGTCATTAAATTTTCCTTGTCAAGACAGAACGATGATTGTTATTTGTTGACCTGTCTGAAGCAGAATTTTTTTTTTCTGTTCACTTGCAATTCTGTCTTAGCAAGTTTTATTGTATTACTAAGCATAGAATGTGATTAAAATATAATATTGTTGTACACAACCTGTAAAAATATTAATGCAAATAAGGTGGTTTGATATATTACACATATTTCTGCATGCATGAATTCACAGTGAAACTACTGGAATGTAGCATTCTAGTTCTATGAGAAACAATTTTTTAAGTCTCACTTCAGTATGACAACATACATAAAAACTTATTTAGTGAACAAATACACTTACAGGTTATAAATTCAACATAGAAATGATATGAATATGCATAGTAAATAATGAGAACATATTTCTAGAAAATGATTTAATATGATATAATGGTATTATATAGGAGGTTGAATATAAGCAGAAAACACAATTCTTCTGCTCAATATTTTTAGTAAAGTTATTTGAATGTAAATTATCAAGCCATACAGTACACAAAAATTAAGATTATGATAAGATTTTTTTTTCTTTTGTTAGTAATTTAATAGTTGCATTCAATATTTTTATTTAATTATTTAAAACTACAAGATTAGAGTCACAGTGAATGTTATTCAAATAACCTGTTAGTAACATCAGTTTACCTTATAATAATAAATGAAATGAATTATATATTTTCTGAAAGCATGACCTGTGTACAAAGTCTTGGTGTACCTGAAGGATGAACCTGATATACAGGGTGTCCGGTCTCAACGGTGTCCAATGGCTAATTCCTAAACCGTTAGTCGTAGACATATAGTTCCAATTACAAAAATGTTTTAAATCAGGTAAAGAAACATTTTAAAAGCAATTTGGGTCAATAAAAACATTTCTTAAAAAATTACTAAATTGAAATTTTTATACGGTCCCCCGGTCCTATAAGTTATATTTAGTAATTTTTTCCTATTACACTGACAAGTAATACAATAAAAGTCCCATTCATATAACGCTAAAATTGAGTGAGTTATGAAACTTTAAAAATGCATGACTTATGCCACTTTTCTACTCTGAAAACAAATGAGTTCGGCTTGACTTTCAGGGATCATATACCAAGTGTTTAAAGTATTCGAAGATCTTACTTCATGTGTATCTGCGCTTTGAAAAAAAATCCTACAAGTATTATGATTAAGTGTCAGATTGGCTAAAATAACATACGTTTTATTTTGTCAGGATTTGAGACTGTTTCTCTTATGATTTCTTTTAACAAAAATTATGTTTTTTTATAAGTTTTTATGTTACTTCAACAATCGTATGTATGTTTTTCCAGTTCAAAATTTGTACTCTAACTTTAACCCACTTTTAAATATCCGATCGAGATTGCATTTTACATACTGGCGCAAATCCGATAACAATCTAATACTATTAAGATTTTTGGTGGTTACCATTTATACTTATTTTATAGGATAACACAAAAAATTTCGGATAGATTTCTGCCAAGGAGTTTAAGAAAAAGTTTTAGATTAGATAATACAAGACTGCGATTGTTGGGTTTTTTAACTTTTATGTATTTTTTAGCACCGAATCCGAAAATTACCTTAATTTTTAACCATCATGTCAGGATATTTCGCAAATCAAATTTTCAAATTTAAAGAATAACAAAAATCGAATACTATAAAGTAGAGGAGATGGTTGTGTTTTTTAACTTTTGATAATTGATTTTTACGCACTTTCTAGCACTGAATCTGAAAATGACCTTCATTTTTAACCATCACATTAGAATTTTTTTGCAAATCGAAAATGTGTAAGTTAAAATATAGCAAAAATCTCATACTATAAAACATATGTAAAACATTTTTAATTTTATTTTATTTTATTTGGTTAAAAAAAATTATTCGATATTTTTGCTTATCCTGGGATTCTTACAGCTAAACAGCTGAGTGGTCCGATTAGATGGGGGTGGGAATTCAATTTTAACATTGAACTTCTTAACTTTGAAATTTGCAATTTTGCGAAAAATCCTGATATGATAGTTAAAAATGAAGGTCAATTTCGGATTCAGCGGGACAGAATATATAAGAATCAATTATCAAAAGCTAAAAAACGTGACAACTTTTGCAGGCTTGTGCAATCTGATAATATTTTAAAATACGTATCATTTTGTAAAGAATCGAGGCTGTTAATTTAGAATCATTTTATTTAACAAAAATTCTGTTTTTTCTTTCTACAAATTGTATATTTTCCATTAATATGCCAGAATGATTAAAGATTTCAAATTTATATTGCAATATTAATTTTACTCCCAAACATTTTTTATATCTGATGAAATTATATTTTGACTAAATTTGTGAATGACCCCCAATTTGCAGCCAAAATATGCTCCAACTTTAAACAGCTATTACTCGGTCAATTTTAATCATAGAATAACGGGACTTTTTTGTATTACTTGTCAGTGTAAAAGGGAAATTTCACTAAATATAACTTATAGGACCAGGGGGCCGTATAAAAATTAAAATTTCGTAATTTTTTAAAAAATGTTTTTATTGACCCAAATCGCTTTTAAAATGTTTCTTTACCTGATTTAAAACATTTTTGTAATTGGAACTATATGTCTACGACTAACGGTTTAGGAATTAGCCATTGGACACCGGTTGAGACCGGACACCCTGTATAACACTGTGAATAATAAACTTTCATAATAAAATTTCATGATCAAATATTTGCAAGCAAAAACCTCAATTCATTAGAATTGGCAATTACACTAAGGTGCAGATGAATGAGGGGTGGCTAATGTCATTCAAAGTTAGTATTTCTTGTACAGTTTTACACATGTGAGGCTATTCTTAAAGTTGAGTATTCACGGTTGTCTTCAGTCATTATAACAAGCAGCACATAAGTACAGCTTAGAATAAAAGTAATCATATTCAAATGATGATGCTAACACAGGCTAATGAATACTTGAAACATTAAAATCAGAGACAACTAACGGCATTGTGGTTCTAATCAATAGATCATGCAGTTAAAAAACATTCAAAGCCCACTACACAAAATTATCATTGGTACATCTGAATGAACCTATGAAACAAGTTAATGTTTTAGATGCTGTAAGAATCAGACTCTCAGGATGAAATCACCCAAAAATGTTTGGATCCTAGAAGATATACGAGAAATTTGCCTTTTTTTAGTTTCTCAAAAAATAGAACTTGTCAACCTCCTCAAGAAGTTAAAATCTATAGCACACGATGACAATAGCATTGTTAAATTCACATAGCAGGAACCTTACAATCAATCAAGTTGATGAAAATGAATTAATAAAATGCAGAAAGGTCGGTACTACAGATGCAGCTCCACTAGAAAGATTATCAAGATTAACAAATATCAGATAAATGGAAAAAGGAATACAGATTTTGGAGAACACAGACATTAATGAGAAATAATTTACAGCTAGCTACAAAACAGAGTTAAGAAACTCACTATCTGTTATCTTTAATCATCAACTTTTATTTTGTCTAGTGAAGAAAGAATGGGGAATGGTCACTGTTCCATGAAAGAAACCAGCTAGACTTTATGAAGCTATCTACATCAAAATAGCTTCCATTGAAGAAACTTTTCCATTTTGAATATATACTATACACTAATGAACAAATACTTTCTTTAAAAAAAAAAAGATGCATGTTAGCACACGCTATTAATCTTAACTTACATGCATTTATAAGTAAACTATATCCAGAGTTATATGAATTCACCTTATATATATATATATATATATATATATATATATATATCTTTGTTGATCCTATTTATCTCAGATGCTCCTTACAGTATTATTGTATTTAAATATGGTTAAAACAAAATTATTTGATTAAAATGTTCATTTGACACTTAGTAACAGCTATTCTGGTAATCAAACTGAAGTCTCCCCCCCCCCCCTCCCCCACTTCTTACAACAACATGAAGACAAGAAAAATAGCTATGGATAAATAACAACTGAAAGTCATATGCAAGTAATGGAGATTAATGCAAAAAAAAAAAAACATGAAAGTAGAAAGCTAGCATGGTAGTTAAAATATTAATTTTTTTAATGCATGAGACATATTTCATTTTTACTTAAATAAAAACCTGCATTATGCTAAGAAAATCTGACAAACTTACTGAATTGAAAAAATATTAACTATTGTGAATTTGGGGAGCATATTTACTAAATGTTACTACACTTAAGAAAAAAAAAGGACATGCTGAAAGTCATTTATAAGAAACCCAACAATTAAAGTTGTTTCAAGACTATAACTTCAAACGATTACATAAAACAAAAACAATCTATATCCACCCAGCAACAAAATTATAGCACACTCCAGCAAAAACTGAATAAACAAAAATGTGATATTCGGTTTCAAATAACTTAATGTTTTTAAATACCTCCAGTTTCAAAATGGGTTATTTTAGTCAGCAGTCATTTTTATCCATGCTTGCATTAGTTACATGCAAAAAGTTAAAATGCATAAATAAAATTAGACATGTCCAGTTATAACAGAGATCAGTCACCACCAAATAAATGATAAAGCGAGACAGTATCAGTAATGAAAGACTGTTTGTTCTGTAGTGAAATACTGATTTAGCACTATCTTACAATGGTATATGAGCCCAACCAAAAGCACCATGTTACCAAAAGCATTAATTGTAGATTAGGCAACGAGATGCTAATTTGGGCTAACTTACTCTGAGTTGTACCTTTCTTGCATTTTCTTTCCCTACGATAAGCATCCATCAATTGAGATATCATTTGGGGATTAGAACCCCAATCTTCCTCAGATGAATCCTCTGACTGCTCTGTTATAAAATGACATGGTCAAAGAACAAAAAAAAACACACAGCCCACATACTTGCAGTAAGTCTATTTATCAATGATCTGCTTGATGTAATTATGTATTTAAGCAAAACTGAAAATCTTTGTTCATATGTCATGACTTCATCCAGGCCTGTTACTAGGTAATTAGGCAGTTTTTAAACTCAAAAGAGACTAGACTTTTCTTTTTTTTAAATATCTTTTTTTAAAAAGCAATCCTATACAAGAAATCTATTGCTATACAAAGAGCATTTTTTATACATGAAGTTGTAGCTCATTCAACAATCAAATTCTATCAATAAGTCATGAGTCAACCATTAAGTCATGAGAATTCCATAAAAAAGATTTCATGAAAGAAAATTTTAATTTTAAAAAGATTATTAGAAACTTAATATTATGTTAAAATACTATGAAATGAGTTTTAAAGCAAGAAACTTCATATTGCAAAAAAGTATCCATAATAATAGCAGTAATAATCTGATTACTCTGATTTAAGAAATTAAGTTAACATTTATTTTTATTAGATATCAAAGGCATTAACAGAAAAATGATAAATTTGAGGTAAAGTTTACTATGCTGCTTCTAAAGAATAGGGACTGGACTACACAAAATATTTTTTTATGAATGGTGATCCAGTAACAATATTAAAATGAAAATCCTGATGTACAAGCTAATTTTTGGAAAGTACAAGCCACAATAGACTCAAGAGATTTTTTTTCTTTTTTTTGAACCAGTGCTGAGAATCCATGAACATTAAGTATGTCAGGCCTGAATGAAGCATTATTTAAGCTAAAACTGATATCTTCTGAAATAGCCTGGACTTTATTAAAATACTTTTTTATGTTTACATTATATGGGACATATATATACTACAAAACTTTCATGATAATCCATTTATCTCATCAATTTGAGATTTAAAGATTCTAATAACAACACTAGTCTTAAAAAATATAGAAAATGCATAAAAAGCATAATTTGTAAGAACTGTCAAATATGTCTGAAAGATTTCAAATCATTTATCATTGTTAATCAATTTTATAAAAATAAGAAATTAAACCAGAACATATATTATACATTTTGGAGAAGAAAATTATAAATCGACTGTCAATTTTCTGTCAAAATGGGAAAAAGTTAAAAAAATTCATAACATTACACAACCATACACACAGCAAGAATTTTAAAAAGAGGGCAGTAAATTTAATATTACAATTAAAAATCCAGACATTACCTTTATCAAATATTTTCATTATTAAATTCTAATAAATACTCAAGCAAAAATAATCTAGAAGTTTCAAGAAACAGAATTATCAAGCAAAACTTCTGACAGAGCTATAATCAATACAGATGAAATTATTTAATGTCAGATCAGTGCATTAACTAGCGACGTCGATGCAGGTATCAAAATAAATTGAAAGATTTAATAGGCAAGATTTTCAAGTATTTATAAAATTTCACTTTAAGAAAGTAGACTACATAGAGAAATTAAAAAAGAAGTGCATAATTTTTCTATCAGTTATACAAATGTGGCTAGAAAAACATTTTATTTTCATAGAGAATAGAGAATAAACTTTAGTGACACTTTTTAGAGACATTCAGTCTTTGAAATCTCCAAGCTGCAAATTTTTCGTAGTCAAAAAACTAAGCAGTAGATACAAATATATTCATATTCCCATACATCTTCTTAAAGATTAAATCAAAATTCAAAATGCAATAATGCATTAACAAATGATAATTATAACAGATTGCAATACAAAAGTAAAAACATTTTTAATGGGTGGGAAGTTTTTTTTTTTTTTCAATCCTATTCTTTTTTTAAATATTTTGGTTAAACTTTTTGCTATCCTGTGCAATAATAAATTAATTCTTGAAATATTTTATGAATACCATCCAACCTCCTTCCACACTTGCCTTTAACAAGGTCTTAAAAGGTTCCCCCTCCCCCCTAATTGGCAGTATGTTTCCAAAAACTTATTCATAACGAAACTTTGTAAGAATGGATTTTGAGTGATTTTTCCCCTTTTTCTATATCTCTCTCCCCAAGAACTAAAGAAAGCATGTTTATTTATTTATTTATTTCAATTTATTTCTCAAAAGTTTAATAAATATTTATTTTTATACACAAGAAAAGCATCTGTAAACTAGAAGCATTTTCAGTCCTAGGAAAGAAATCCTGAAGCCTTCCTATATAAGGAAGAGGGAGGAGGGGGGAAGGAAGTACATAAGATTAACATTTTTATGATTAAATGTCACTAATCAATAATAAAAAAAAAAAAATTGTAAATAGAAAGAATACTATTAAATTACTGAAGCTTCATAAAAACCATTGCATTACACTACAGATTTCTCATAGTCAATGAAATAATTTTAAAGTTTCTGAAATCAAGAGAAATTCTAACACCAATAAATTAATATTTAAAAAAAAATTAGTTTATATTAGGTTTAAAATATTAGTCATATTCATATCTTTTGTATTATTTTATATAAAGGGGTGCTTTGGAATTCTTGATCCTTAATGAAGCAAATTAAAAACTTGTTTCAAAATAATAGTTATAAATTAAACATCACTTTACCCCACTCTGAATTATCTCCTTGCCCTCTATGATCACTTGCATCAGTAGCTCCAAGGAAATCGAATTCAGCCAAGGCTTCTTCAGTTGATGTTTCGCCAATAACATCGTCTCTGCCAGTCAAAGAATCATTTGCTCCCTGCAAAGTAGCACAATGGCAAAAAATTAATAATCCATAAAAATTAGCACTAGGACAAAAATAAAATTTATATAATGCATTTTTTTTTAAATACTTTGAAAATTCCTTTGCCTTTATATTATTTTGAAAAAATATTATAAAGGCATTATAACTTAATAAATATGCAAGACTAAACTGCTGCCTGAAAATGACCGAGCTGCCAACATGATTTTTGATTGATGAAAATTGCGAAAGTTTTTCTTATGACGGTTCGGTAAAAATTGCAATGTTTTTGTGACTGATAGACGAAAATCACGATCTTTTTTTTAATGACACATTGATAATTTTTTTTTTTTTACCGTTCACCGAAAATCTCTTTTTTGTAACAAATCGATGAAAATCACTACTTTTAATGATAGATTGAGATTTTTTTTAGACAAATGAAAATCTCGATTTTTTTTTTTGGCCGATCAGCAGAAAGCATTATTTTTAAAAATAAATTGATGAGAATGGCAACTTTTGTAATTATTGTACATCTGTAAAATATTCATCTATCCCCGCCCCTCCCCTCTTACCACACATGCACAAATTTTAATACAAATTTGTACTGATCTCAGAAATGGTCAAACTCAAAGAAAAAATAGTGGAAATCCACAGAAAAGTAACGTGTTTGTCAACATTTGGAATTTTCTGGTGCTACAATTGGGTAATAATCTATTCCACCACAACTGATACGATATTGATTAAGATCAAAGAGTACTTGTTGGCAATTATAATTTACATCTATAAAATCTGAAAATTCTATCAAAAAAAAGGGAAACTATCACTGTACAGATGTTTGTGACTTGTTAGCATATACTGATTTTGGCTGCGCTCCTGGCATTTCTTTTTCTAACTACTGCACATTCACTCAGAGGAATTTCTACATCCGCTCCAGAAGATTGATCAATTAGTTCATTGTAGGCACACCAGATTCTGTTCACATTGACTTCATATATACATTATCTACAGTAGAAAAAACATGTGTCGAAAGCAAAAGTACTTGGCATTGCATACACACTGTACTTACGAACACAGTAAATACACTGCCCTCCAAGAGTTAAGGAACAGGGATGGGATGCTTTCAATAGTACATGGTCTGTCAAATATTTACTAAAATTATTGGTGAATTGTTCTTGAACTTCTGGGATGTAAAGGACAAGTTTAATTTCTCATATTTCTCGATGAAAATTTGGTCGGGAGGACAATTAGGAGGGTAATAATAAATTTAATAATAAAATAATATTTGCAATCATCTATGTAACAGAAAATGCTGAAAATGGTTTGTCACTGTGTTAAATGACTATTTGAGTCCTGCTCAATGTTTGTATGCATTTGTGTAAGCATAGCACTCATATTCGTGAAGATATGTGTCTGTGAAAAATTCAAAAGTTTTTTTTGTTTAATAGCATACAGAGTTTTCAACCAAACGTAACACAACTTTCCGAAAACCTGACAAAGAACAGTAGCAACAGTATACTGCAATTAAAACATGAATATATTGAATACTTGATAAGATATGGGCATTTGTATGAAATAATTTTTAACTGTGCATGCATGGAAGATTTCAAAATTTATTTCATAATTTGGTCAGCTATTTTGGGCAACTTCTATAAAAAGTCCAGTCAAATATTGTGAAAACTCAGAAAGATATAGTAAGTTGATTGAAAAGTTGTGGAAAATCCCTTATAATAAAGCTATTTTCAGATTTGTGAATTGTCGCGATATTTGGCTGGACTTTTTATATAAGGCCCTAAATAGCTGACTACCAAATTATAAAATAAAAATTTTAGAATCTTCCATACATGCCGCAGTTAAAAATTATTTCATACAAATGCTCATATTTCATCAAATATTCAATATATTCATGTTTTAATTGCAGTATACTGTTGCTACTGTTCTTTGTCAGGATTTCGGAAAGTTGTGTTAAATTTGGTTGAAAATTCTGTATGCTATAAACAAAAAACTTTTGAATTTTTCACAAATACAATAACATCTTCATGAATATGGGTGCTACGCATACACAAATGCACAAAAACATTGAACAGGACCCAAATAATCATTTAACACAATGACAAACCATTTTCTGTTACATAGGTGATTGCAAATATTTATTATTAAATTTATTATTAGCCCCCTAATTGTCCTCACGACTAACTCTTCACTGAGAAATATGAAATCAAACATGTTCTTTACATCCCAGAAGTTCAAGAACAATTTGCCAATAATTTTGGTAGATATTCAACAAACCGTGTACAATCGAAAGCATCTGTTTCCCTGTTCCTTACATTTTGCAGGGCAGTGTATTTTATTGCTCAATATGTTTGAAATGTTTAATATCCACCAATAATGATTGCAACAGTGCTTTTAGCTTCATATTTAAAATTTTACTGACAAATACCACTACTATGCACATTTCTAGGTTCTAAAAACTTTTTTTTTTTAAATTACATATTGATTAATCAAAAACTTTCTTCTTTATTAAAGAGATAATCGGATACTAATTCGCTAGAAATATAAGCCAGAAATAATTAGAAGTAATTATAAGCCAAAATTTATGCAAAAAACATTAAATACTTTAAAACAAATTTGCAGCTGGAATTACTCTATTCATCTGCTTTTACCTTAAGTATACATCCTTAGACTTATGTTTTAATACAAATGCATATAAATAAATGAGTATCAAGAATAGGTTTTTTGGCAGTATTTATCTATTAATTAAAATGAAATACAGTAAACTCTGTCTAAGGCGGAATCGATTGGGACTCAGAAAATTTTCCGTGGTAGACAATATTCCGGCTTATGCAAAAAAGTCCCTTCCCCCCCCCCCCCCCAAAAAAAGAAAAAAAATCCTTGAACTTGATGATTTTTTTATTGATTTTCCTGACTCGAAAATCGGTTGAAAACTGAAATTCGGAAAGATCTTTTGTCTTTATAGATAAATGAGAAATGCTATTCAATTTCTTAGTACTGCTGTAATACATGCGAATTGGAAGTTTACACACACACCCACAAAAAAAAACTAAACCCCCCCCCCCCCCCTCCAATAAACTTTGAGAATGAGACAGAACGCTATAACTTTGAATTTGAGTACATCCTTAAAGTATAATATATTGCACTTTCGAAAATATATATTTTGATAAATGTTCATTCTACGAGAAATATTAAGTTTTAAATATAATTTTGCATGTAAAAGAATGGCACAAGCATAAATTCCTTAAAATTTAAACAGTTCCTGTCCTATTTGAATTAACTTTTTCAAAGTGTTAGAAAATTTAACTAACATGCTCGACATTGAGTAGTTGACTTATCCGTTTTAAACGTTAATAAACAAAATGCCTCTCATTTTTAAATTATCCTTTTTTCCGCCTTATGCAAAATTTTGGTTTCGGTGGGACCTTAAAATCCTTTCCGTTTCCGCGTTAGACA
Source organism: Maratus speciosus (assembly GCA_963932465.1). NCBI lineage: Eukaryota > Metazoa > Arthropoda > Arachnida > Araneae > Salticidae > Maratus > Maratus speciosus. Next base: position 576,687,275 of record OZ010787.1, read on the forward strand.
GATTCCGCCTTATGCAGCAAGAATTAATGTTATTTTCTATGAGTTCGCCGGGACTCGAAAAATTTTCCGCGGTAGACAGATTTCCGGCTTGCACAGAGTCCGCCTTAGACAGAATTTACTGTACCATAAAATCTCTTAATATCAGACACATCAGGACAATAATTTTTTTCTGCTATTCAGAAGTTTCCATTACTCATAGGTAAAACATACAAATATGTAGGTGTTGTCGATTGAAAAGCTGTTCATTAAAAAAAGGTGTCTTCTTTTCAGAAGAGTATCATGAAGATTTTACTATATTGTTTACATGGGATACACAATACAGTTAAAATTTTCTGTCAAATAGCAATCAGTTTTAACCTCAATTAAAACTAGAAAATGCAACCAAATTGATTTTACGAATAATTGAATCATATATTACAAAAAATGGTGTTGAACTAAGCACTTCTAAAAAACTTCACTGAAAGACTTAATTTTTAATAGTAAAAATCATTTATTTATTTTGTAACATATTCAATTAAAAAAAAAAAAATATGCAGCATAAAAATGTTATACTTTCTAAGAAAAATAATTGCAAGAAAAGCTTTTATTTGTGAAAAATCTATTTCCAAAAATTCCCATACATTTTAGATCTTTAATTGTGCCTTTTCTTCTATATAGAGTATAAGCACATAAATATGCATAATCTGACATACAGATGCTGGATAGATACAAATGTATGTTTACAAAAATAAACATAAAATATAATTTGTTCTTACCACAATGCAATTTTTTATGAAAATTAGGTCCCATTCAACAAATCATAATTCAGAGCAGAAGCTTTTTTTAAACACAGCATGATCTTTCGCCCGATGTATAAGTAGCAATATCATTGGTTCATTTTACCATCACATGACACATTCAGCATATCAGGTTTTTGATCAAAAGATTCTTTTAAACACAGCAGAAAACATGCTGCTTAAGTTTTGTTAAATTGCTAAATGTATGAAAGATATTGCATTTTTTTTTTGCGTTGAATGAACTTTAATATCAAATTATAATGTTGATTTATATTCAGAGCACTAACGGCATTTTTAATGGTGTTTTCAACAAAGTTTTCAATTTCATTTTTTTACATTAAAAAAATTTGTAAATTTCATATGTCGAAATAATTTATAATAGTACTCAACTCAATCTGGCTAGAGTTACTGTAAAAACTCATGAGCAAATGAAGCAAGCTGGGACCAAATAGTGCATTTTTAAGTATTACAGGGATAGCCGATTTCCACACTATATATTCTAGGCACTATAGTTGCGGGTTGTCTTTAAATAAATTTTGTGAGTTTGCAGGACTATATTTGGGTACTCTAGTTAATAATGTTTAACCGCTAATATTAACGGTGACTCTTATTTAAACAAATTTTAAATGTCACATCTCAGTTTCGCTCTTCGGAGCTGGTTAGGGAAATATCGGTTTACCTGACCTTTAATGCAGTACGTTATACACCGGGAGGCGGCAGCACATATAATCACCTCATCGATTTCACGGCTGAAATTCCAGAATTAGTTAAATCTTGATTCTCATATTAAAATGCAATCGGTCTGCCAAGTCATATCTTGGTGGAAAACACTTGAAAACCCGATTTTAGCGGCTGACTCGTAGGTTTACCATTGTGTTTTCCTGCTCCCAGTCCACCATGTTTTCATACCTTTGGGTGCAGGAAAACACAATGGTAAGCCTACGAGTCAAAAGCAAAAATCAGGTTTTTAGGTGTTTTCCACCAAGATAGGACTTGGCAGACCGATTGCGTTTTAATATGTGAATCGAGTTTTAACTAATTCTGGAATTTCAGCCATGAACTCAATGAGGTGATTGTCTGTCCTGCTGCCTCCCGGTCTATGAAGGTTGGGCAAGTGTTAGAGAGCAAGGGGCAGAGCCTACTAGCATATCTTTAATTCGGAATGAAATTTAGATTTCAAAAAAGCAGTGTTACTTAATATGCAGATTGATGGACATAAATCAAGCTAATTAACTGTGCTAAAGATAATTTCCTCAGTTACATAAATAATGCGTCGTTTCAACTCAGCCATAAATCTCTTCAAAAGAAATTAACCTTGGAAATCCTTTGATAAAGATAATGACTTGTTGAGTGACTCATAGACATTAAACTGATTTATTATTATTATTATGATATTGCTATTACAATTATTATTACTGATTTATTATCTTATAATGTAAATATTTTTTCTTTCTGAAAATGTAGTCATTCCAGAGAAGAGGCATGAAAATGCTCTCTCTTTTTTACAATTTAAACAATGTGAATTAAATAGCTTAAAGTGTTACCACTGCTTATTTATTTGATATAATAGTCTACAATTTCTTTTGTCAAAGGAGGTTATAAAGAGTGGTTGATTAAAAATATGACAACTAACACATATTGAATTAAACAAAGTGTGGATTTACACCGAAATAGATAAGTATCCTGAAGAACGGGTAAGTCCCAATTTTATCTAACTTACTCACACCTTTTTCATTGGGATTCAAATCCTAACAAGATTATGATTACTGATCACTGAATAAAAATAAATAAATAGCCTCCACTGAAATCTGAAATATCAGATATTTGATAAATAAACTTTTAAATTTTCAAAAAGAAAAGTTGGAAGAACTTTTTACGGTACCACGTAAGTAATCAAAAGTTAAGAAAATGGCAGCTTCTAAAGATAATTTAGCAATTGAAAAACTTACAGCTACAAACTATTCAGTTTGGAAATTTAAGGCAGAAATGATGTTAACTAAAGAAGACTTATTTCACGTAATTACGGAAGAACCGCCTGATCCAATTACAGACGACTGGTCCAGAAGTGATAAGAAAGCCCGTGCACTAATTAATGTAACAATTGATGACAATCAAATTACTCATGTTAAAAATTTACAGACAGCCAGATAAACTTGGCAAGCTTTGCGTGAAATCCATGAGTGACATAATTTGTCTAGCAAACTTTATCTCTTAAGAAAACTTTACGGGATTAAATTAGCAGAAGGTGGCAATGTTGTTAATCATATTACAAAAATAATGGAATTAGTAGATAAATTAGTGATTATAGGAGAAGTTATAAATGATAACCACATTTCTGCACTGTTATTATGCTCCCAACCCCAATCTTATGATCCTCTTATTACTGCCCTTGAAACGAGAGAAGAAAATCAACTCACACCATCATTTATTAAGTCTAAACTTATTGACGAATATAACCGACGATATGATAATAATGAGAGAACAGAAAATCCTGTCAGAGCATTTAAAGCGCAGAAAAATTACAACAACAAAACAAGTAATAAATACTGCTCCAATTGTCGGATGAGAAACCATTATACCCAGGAATGTTGGCATAATAAAGCCAAAACACAAAATACACCACAAAATCAACACATTAGCCCAAACAAAAAACATTACTCTACATCACTAGTTTTTCAAAAGAGTGAAAACAATTTTGGAAGTGAACAAACACCAGAATCAAACCGTAGGTACAGTCACTCTGAAAATGAAAACAATACATGGAGGGCGAGCGAAAATAAAAATTACGCTTTATAACACAAGGAATAGAAAACAAAACATTTATAGTAGACAGTGGCAGCTCAAGCCATATTGTGTGTTCAGAATCAATGTTTACAGAAATAAAATCACACGATAAAACAAATGTAACCATCGCAAACGGAAAAAAACTTATCAGTTACGGGTCAGGTGACGTAAATATAAACACGCGAACATCAGACAACAAAGTTCATGAAATAACACTTAAAGATGTATTACTAGTACCTGAAATCGAAACAAATTTATTATCGGTTAGCAAAGCAACGCAAAATGGATGTGAAATTATATTCAGAAATGACAGATGTATGTTCAAACTTAACGGAGAAATATGCTTAGAAGCACGAAAAGTAAATAACCTATACGAAGTTCAGTTGGCATTCCAAAGCTATGCAAACGTAGCACAAAGCTGCAACAACAAAAATTGCCTAGAATTATGGCATCGTAGGTTAGGACATAGAAATCTAACATCAATTAAAGAAATTACGCAAAAGGAATTAGCTACAGGAATCAAAATAAACAACTGTAAGCATAACATAGATTGCGAACCGTGCATTAAGGCAAAATTAACTGATGAACCCTATCCAAAAATTGCAGAGTACAGAGCAAATAAAAGACTCCAGCTCATTCACTCCGACGTGTGCGGATCTTTTCAAACACCGACAATAGGGGGGAAATCATACTTTTTGACTTTTATTGATGACTACTCACGATTTACGATTATATACCTATTGTCTAGAAAAAGTGAAGTTTACGAAAAACTTAAAGAATTCATCGCGTTAATTAGCAACAAATTTGGAGAAAAACCGAAAGCAATTAAAACAGATAACGGAGGGGAATTCACATCAGAGGAAATAGAAAATTACCTCAGGGCTAATGGGATAAAACATCAACACACAGTTCCATATTACGCAAGCCAGAACGGTGTGGCAGAGAGGAAAATAGATCGTTAGTTGAAATGGCAAGGACAATGTTAAGTGAATCAAATTTACCATTAAAGTTCTGGGGGGAAGCAATTTGCACAGCAAATCATTTGCAAAACAGACTACCGACAAAAGCAAATGAAAAGACGCCATACGAGTTATGGACAAACAGACAGCCAAACTTAAGTTACGTTACAGTATTTGGCTGCAAAGCCTTTGCATATATCAGTAAAGCCAGAAGACAAAAATTAGACGATAAAGCTATAGAGGGAATTTTCGTCGGATATGATAATGAATCCAAAGTATATAGAATATATGTAGGAGGAAATGAAATAAAGATCGCGAGAACCGTTAAATTTCTCGAAAACAAATTTAAAAATAGAAACGAAAAAGTAGAAAACAAACCAAAACAAGATGAAAATCAGGTTAACGAAAACTTTGTAGAGATAGAAATTTCAAATAGCAATGAGACACCATCTACGTCCAATCAACCAGTAGCAGAACTTAGACGATCAGAAAGAATTAATAAAGGTGTACCTCCTGATAGGTTAATATACATGGTTAAGAACGAAAACGCTACTGAACCAAAAAATTATGAGGAAATCGAAAACATGGAAAATTTTAAGGATAAACAAAATTGGATAGATGCAATGAAAAGCGAAATGAACTCCCTTATGAAAAACAAAACTTGGTCAATTGTAGAACCTCCACCAAATAGGAGAATAATAGGTTGCAAATGGACCTACAAACTAAAACGCGACAACACAGGAAAAATCCAAAAATATAAAGCACGTTTAGTTGCAAAAGGATATTCACAAAAATTCGGGGAGGATTATGATGAAACTTATGCACCAGTCGTGTCATATACAACAATAAGAGCATTATTAATTACAGCATTGCATCAAAATTTAAATGTAAAACATATTGATATTAACACCGCGTTCTTACATGGAGAGCTTGAGGAGGAGATATATATGTCACAACCAGAAGGTTTCGCTAAACCAAATGAGGAAAATAAAGTATGTAGGCTAAACAAAGCCATATACGGACTTAAACAAGCCGCGAGAGCGTGGCATAATAAAATCACAGAAACACTAAAAAAGATGAATTTCAGTCAGAGCAAATTTGACTCATGCCTTTTTACGCGAAAAAGGGGCGATAACACAACATACATAATAACATACGGAGATGACATTTTAATTGCTGGAAAAGATGAAATAATAGAAGAAGTAATCGCGAGCTTAAATAAAGAATAAAGCTAAAAGATTTAGGTGACATCAGTAACTACCTATCTATGAACATTAAAAAAGTAAATAAAAGCTACATGATAAATCAAACTCAGAAAATAGAAGAATTAATCAATAAATTTAATTTGCAAGACGCAAAACCGTGTAGCACACCCATGGAAACAAATTACACACGCTTTAATGATGAGGATAACATTTTACCAAACAACACATATTACAGACAAGCCATAGGAGCACTTCTATTTCTAGCAACTATAAGCAGACCTGACATCTGTGCAGCAGTAAACATTCTTAGCAGAAGAAATGAATCACCAAGAATGAAAGACTGGAATGCAGTAAAAAGAGTGATAAGATATTTAAAGACTACAAAAAATCATAGTCTAGTTCTGAGCGGAGAAAAGAAACTGATACTTGAAGTTTATGCGGATGCAGATTGGGGAGGAGATGTAGATTCACGAAAATCAACGAGTGGGAACCTATACATGTTAGGAAGAAATCCCATACAATGGTCGACCAAGAAACAATCCTGCATTGCATTATCATCGGCAGAGGCCGAGTATGTGTCAGCAGCAAATGCAGCAATTGAAATAAAGTGGCTAGTCAATCTACTGGAAGAATTAAACGAAAGCAAACCTTACCTATAGACCTATATGAAGACAACCAGTCCACGATCAAGATGATAGAATTAGAAAAGCACTCAAGTAAGACTAAACATATTGAAATTAGATTCCACCTGATAAAACAACTAAAGCAAGAAGGGACTATCAACCTAAAGTACTGCCCAAACAAATTGATGATAGCAGACCTGTTTATGAAACCAGTTCCCAAACCTGTTTTTCAAACCCATAGAAGGAACTTAAATTTGTGTGGCAATGAAACTTCAGAAATTAAGGAGGAGTTGATGGACATAAATCAAGCTAATTAACTGTGCTAAAGATAATTTCCTCAGTTACATAAATAATGTGTCGTTTCAACTCAGCCATAAATCTCTTCAAAAGAAATTAACCTTGGAAATCCTTTGATAAAGATAATGACTTGTTGAGTGACTCATAGACATTAAACTGATTTATTATTATTATGATATTGCTATTACAATTATTATTACTGATTTATTATCTTATAATGTAAATATTTTTTCTTTCTGAAAATGTAGTCATTCCAGAAGAGGCATGAAAATGCTCTCTCTTTTTTACAATTTAAACAATGTGAATTAAATAGCTTAAAGTGTTACCACTGCTTATTTATTTGATATAATAGTCTACAATTTCTTTTGTCAAAGGAGGTTATAAAGAGTGGTTGATTAAAAATATGACAACTAACACATATTGGATTAAACAAAGTGTGGATTTACACCGAAATAGATAAGTATCCTGAAGAGCGGGTAAGTCCCAATTTTATCTAACTTACTCATGCCTTTTTCATTAGGATTCAAATCCTAACACAGATTACAACATCTTTTTCCTCCAAACACTGCAGAAATACGCAATAGTAAAAATATACAGACAAGTCATCATAGACAGTATTCCACCATAGACAAATTTTACTTTATGGAGCCACAGGGACTTGAAAATCTTCCCATCTTAGATAGATTTCCATCTTACACAGAGTTTACTGTGCTTATTTCAAGTGCAAGGGATACAAATCTTTGACAAACAAAGAATGAAGAAAATTCTTGTCTTTATGTTGATAAATTCTTCGGCTTTTGTCACATTAGCATAACTGCTAACATATTAATTTTAAAATCCATACAATTTTCATAATAAGCTTTTTAAAAACATGTGACATTAAAAATATATGGAATGAAATACAGTAAAATCTGTCTAAGGCGGAATCGATTGGGACTGAATAAACTTTCCATCATAGACAATATTCCACCTTTTGCAAATCAGTAAAAAGACTTGCGTATTATTTACGTTTGTAATCTTCAGAACCGTTCTTAAAGTGAAATATTATTTAGTATAAATATTTTTGGAGTTTGAATCCCAGCAAAACCATTGCTTACCAACAAACAAATGGTCTATTATTTTCACACCATAATAATGCATACATATTTTTTAAAAATTTGAAACAAATAAAAAAAAATATGATTTTGCACATGTATTTATTTATTTAATTTTATATATAGAGAGAGAGTTTTATGTATGAAATTTTGCATTTTATGAATTTAATGAAAAGTGTAAAAGACAAAAATGTACAGATTTTTATTTGTTCAATTGGCATTTTCTTTTTATTTACAATTGTTTACAGTTTTTTACACAAATAAACTCCTATTTTTCTCAGCGAAATGGATTAAAATACGGTATATAAAATTAAACTATACTAAATTATTTTTTTTTTCAACTATCCTAATAATTTGAAAAAAAAGTCATGATTTTTAAAAATTTGCTTTTTAAATTTTAAATGTGACTTTTTTAAAATCTCGTAGTCCTATACTTACAGTTAAAATATAGGTCTGTAATTTTTTTTAATTTTTATAATAAAGGTAATAAAAAAAATAAAAAAGCATATTTCAAATATAACACTGTAAAAAAAAAAAAAAAAAAAAAAAAAAAAAAAACCTGTGTTAAAAATTGTAAATTAAAAAAATGTTGTCGGCTAAACAAACGGAAACTGCGTATTTTCTTTTGCTTTTTATTAAATCCGCAAAAATGCAAATTTTCATAAAAATTCTTTCACTGTAAACAAATGAATGAGCAAAAATATGTTTTTATTAATATTTGTATTTTATATGTATTTATTTATATGTATTTGATCTATAAATCAGTTTTAAATTTTCGTTTACTGAATGTTTTATTTAAAAAAAAATCCTTTTTTCCGGTCTTATGGGAAAATTAGTTTTCGGCGGGACCTTAAAATCCTTTCCGTTTCCGTGTTAGGCAGATTCCGGCTTATGGACCACGTATTAATGTTATTTTCTATGGATTCGCCGGGACTTCAAAATATTTCCGTGGTAGACAGATTTCTGGCTTACACACAGTCCGCCTTAGACAGATTTTACTGTATGTGGTATAGTTCCTTATGTGAAAGTTAACTGAATGTTTATTCATATCAAGAAGCCCAGTAGCGTAGTGGTCAGCATGCCTGTCTGCCACGCTACAGGTTGCGAGTTCTGCTCCTGGCTGGACAAGGTTCACTCAACCTTTCATCCCTACGGAATCAATAAAATGAATACCAAGCATGCTTGGGAACTAAACACCGAGGGTCTCATGTTGGGGTGACCACCTGGCCGGGACACAGGCTGCATAGCACCTCGGGGCCCAGGGGGGGCCTGATCCTTCATGGATCATACAGCCACAGGTTTAGTTTTTTATTTTTATAATTTTTTTTATTATTATTCATATCAAGACATGATATTAGGTATTTATTGATTATCTGAAAATGCAATGCAATTTAATTGATGCTCTTATTTTTATATATTTTTCTTTATTTTAAGAAAATTGTTTTACATATTTTGGAAACATAATAAGGACAAAAGAGGATCAACCATGTGGTAAAATGCATTATTATACATTTATGCATGGCATACTTTTAATTACACTCTTTTCAACAAAAGAAAGAAAAAAATACATGTGTATGATTTAAAGTTTTGTCTGTTACATGGATAAAACAATGTTATGATTTATAAGTGATTTTTGCAACAAATGCACAACTATACATTTAGAGATAAAACTGTACAAGTTTATATCTACACATCAGACATCATTAATAGAAACTGTACAAAATGAGAATTCATGTCGTTCCAACAAACCCAATATGTACTATATTTTTTCATGTATGCAAAAAATATATACAGTAAAAGCTCTGTTAGCCAGCATTCAAGTAACCTGAAAGCTCAACTAACTGGAAAAATTTGAAGATCTCCTTTAGTTTTCTCTTTTCATAAACAGATGAAAAATTTTTACTGCTGAGAAATAATTTATCCCAATTTATTTTTTTTTATTGTTTCACTTACTCAAGAATAAAAAATCATTATTTTTAAAGAAACATTTAACAAAGATCTGTATGCTATATTATACTATAAAAATTATATTTCCTCAAAGAATATTTTATAATTGAATGTATTTGGATCCTCTACACTTAACAGGGATTAAAAAAAAGACACTTGAGGGTAAGTTTCTATCTTTTGTTTGGATTTTTATCAATTTAAACTTCTCCCCAGCCGGCTGCCAATGACTGGAATTCTATCCAAGTTTCGCATTGTTGAATTAGTGGAGAAAAATTTTTTTCAACAGCCTAAACAGCAAACAGAAATAATAATATTATTATAGATAAAAGAAGAATGTAACATTACTCTTTTCTTTTCCTTACTTATTATTTTTAAAAAAATAATAGCTAGCTCTGTTGCTAATTATCCAATTACATTCAAATTTTCAGCAAATTCAAATAATAATAAATTAGGCCTTTTACCAAATTTCTATTAAAATAAAATAAGTTTTCACAAAATTAGAGCCTCCCTCCCAAAAAACCCACTATCTGAATTGCTCCAAGAAAAAAAATTGCTGACAACTGTGTACGGTGGAACTCCAGTTATACGTTACCCGAGTTGTATGTTTCCCTCAGTTATACGTTTAAAGTCACTGGTCCCGGTCATTTGCCATTAAAATTTAGCTGAGTTATATGATTTTGAAATATACGTTTCCCTCAATTATGTGTTTAGTTTTTGCGTCCCCAGATGAAATTTTATTTTACTTATACATTTTGCAGAAAATATTTTTTTTTTTCAAACCTTTTCTACCCCTTGCTGATTTTTTTCTCTATGGTTTCTGGGATTTTAACTAGCCATGTGCAAAAATGGAACATATAAGAAGTAAGGAGGGGGGATAGAGGTGTTGGCCGTAGCAGCAGGGGCCAGGCTTTCCACCCCCCTCTCATGTTTATCTTTGCCAGCACAGCCATGTGATCACCTGCCTTCGTCAAGAAATCCTATAATACGTCATCCCTGCCATTGTGGTCCAGAACCAAGAAACCAAGCTATCGTTAGCAAATGGGGAATAACGACAGGTCCTTTTAAATATGCAATCCCAGCTCTGGCGGTAGACTAATGCTGAGGTCACAATATGGCAGTTATTTTGGGCAACAACATGGATATGCTTTCGACACTGTGCTGTGTCATAGATCACTTGACATTTCATCGTGCGGTTTAAAAATGAGTCAGAAATAGGCAGCTCTCTTGGTAGAGGAAAAGATCAAAATTATTTGGAAAGGCAGGAGGCCAATTTTGGATAGAGACTTTGTCTCAACGCATTGGAATACCACACTCTATCCTCAGCACAATTTTAAGCAAGAAAGAAAAAATAAAAGATGCTTTAACTGAAGCCGGTTCAAGCTCTTCCAAATGAGCACGCCTGCAAGAAGGATGATTTTCCGAATTAGAAAAACCTCTATAATTGTGGTTTCAGTCTGAGCGTTCGGCTGACATACCATTAATCTGAAATTTGTTGCAAGAAACGGCCTTCGAGTTAGCAGTATTCAAAGCTTCACAGGGTTGGCTTGCAGGATTCAAGGGCCATCATGGCATTACTGGTCACCCCATATGCGACGAATAGAATGCCATGGATAATTGCACAATTGATCACTTCAAAGATCAGGAACTTCCAAAATTAATTCAAGGCTGTTAGACGAAAGATGATTACATCACAGACAAGACCGGACTTATGTCAGGACCAGCATGTAAAGTAAACAATGTTTGACGGTACCGATAAGCTACGACATTTAGTTATTGAAAAATACAAAAAGCCCCGTTGTTATAAAAATGTAACCACATTCTTCACGGATTATGAGGTATAGGTGAAAACTGGGAAATTGAGTTAGTAGCCAGTGGCCGGTAGACTCGGTTTATATAGTGGCCACTATAATGTTTCAAACTTTGACATCTACATAAACTATAATCGTTGTATATATACATATTTTTCTATAAGTCAGAGTTTTATACCAGCTAACTATTCATGATAAGAATAGGGAAGCAGTCAAAATTCAAGAAAATTACTTTAAAACCACAGAATCTTACATTTTTTTTTTTTTTTTTTTAGAATATATTGTTAGATTATTTGTATATGTTCATAAACACTATTATCAATTTAAATTACTATTATTTTCTTTATATAAAACATAACTAAATCAAAATTCCAACAGTTAGGTGTATACAATTAAAAAATAATCAAATAAAGCACAATAAAATGTTATTTGGATTTTATTTAATTAGTAAATGTGTTATTAACATACTACACACATTACATATAGCAGAAATCTAAGCTGATGAGTGTATTTCACAGGATTAAACAGTATCTATTTAAGAAAAATAATCTAACTGGTGAGCATGTGGCAGGAGTCAAAATATTGAAAATACTGCAATGTCCTTAAAATCCACTTGCATCCAGTGAAAAAAAAAAAAAAAAATTATTTGAAATGCATGTGGAATCAAAGCTGATGAATATATTTTGCAGAATAAAACTGTATTTCTTGAAAAAAATAATCCAACTGAAGAGCAATGGCGAAAAGCTGAAATATTGAAAATACAGCTAAATCGTTGTAATCTGCTTGCATCCGGTAAGAAAAAGAATTAACCAGTTTGCTAATTAGATGTAACCAAAGTAAAGATGCATATTTCTATAAAAAAAGCTATATTTCACTTAGCGATCGATAACAGATTTTTTATCGCCGTGACTAAGGTGGCGATCGATGACCGATTTTTTAATCGCCACATGGCGAGTGGCGACTGCCAATTTTCACCTATATTACGAGGCAAACCTATAAGCGTGAATGACGTGAGCAGTCATGTACAGTTGGCTAAAGAAAATAGACGAACATATTGGAAGAGAAAAATACAAAGTTACTCTATTTATGAAACATTGTGCTGCTCACTCGCCCTCTAGCTAGTGCAAAAACATCCGAGTGAAGTTTTCCCCGGCCAACTGCATTTAAAATTCCAGCTCGTAGTTTTGGGCATAATTGCAAATTGTAAAGTAGATTATCGCAAGAGGTTACTTTAGTATAATGTGCAGAACAAGAGCACCCCAAAGTAATTGTTCTTAAGGTAAGAAACAGTTTCCAACAGATATGTTTTGATTAATGATTTACATGATTACATTCATTTCCTTTAAATACTCTGTGTGTAAATAGTATTTTTTATAAAGTTTTTATAATAAAATAACCTTTCTTTTTACAGTTTTCTGATGTACTTTTTTTTCACTCTGTTCCTTTTCACGAATTTATGTTATGGTGCATAATATTTATGAAACTTCAGTTTTTGGTGAAACAAGTAACTGAAACTTGTGAGCGAAACAAAATTTTAACGATATATATTTAAAAAAGGTCCTGGTAGGTCATTAATTGAATTGTACGTTTTACTGAGTTGTACGTTTTGTTATCCGGTCCCAAGCAAAACGTATAACTGGAGTTCCACTGTAGTTTCTTTTTATTGTGATCGAAGAAGTCTGATAATGTTCTTAGCTATGCAGAAAGGGATCATTATTAAGGTAGGCTTGCTGAACCTGTTTTTAGCCTATGTGAAGCGGGTATATTTGAGGCAACACAAGGGAATAATACAGAGGTTAATTTTTGAATCATCCACGTGCTTTTTCTTGAAATGAGGGAAAAAAGGGCAACATTTAAAAAAAAAATTATGGGATGCAAAGTTGATGTTTTATGAAAAGGAGGGGGTGCATTTTTCACTTTTAAAAAGAGCCTTTGCAAAACACCTAACAGGAGCACCGGTTGGTTAGTTGACTTTATTAGTTTTGTTATTTCCCATGTTAAAGTTTGTATTGTATCCCATGTTGTATTGTTTCCTATATTACATTGATGCACCCTTCCGTTCTTTCATGACTAATTTTGTAGCGCTGAACTATCTGGACTTTTCAAGTATCTGGCAATCGGCACTTCCAGAGCATGACGGTTAGTTGAGCTGTTACTGTATGTTGTTTATATAGATAAACTTATAAAGTCTGTGGGGTGTGTGCATGCAGATGACCCCCCCCCCCTCCCACACACACACACACAGAGAGAGAGAGATACAAAAATGTTAAGAGTACACCTCTTTAAAAATGTACATCATCAAACACCATGAACATTAAAATAATTTGTTGTTGTAAAACTGTAATAATTATGAGCTTTAATGGATAAAAGAAATTTCCTTTGAATCATTGTACATTAATAAATAGTGTAAAACTTGTCAAAACAGAACCTGTCTATAATAAAATCTAGTCAAACAGAAATGTTTCATGGTGTTACATGTAAAGTAAACCATGCTATTTACATGTATTACCATACATTACAATTTATAATTTACTTTTTTTTTTTCTATGTTAAGAAAAATGTTCTAAAACACGATCCCCCCCCCCTCCCCCAGTCTTTAGTAATTCTGTTTTCACAGGTTTTGATGTACAAGTAATATAATAAAATATTTGGAAAAAATAAGCAAACCTTAGCTTTTGGCTTGGCCTTTTTTTCTAATCGTTCATTTTCTTCATCATCAACAGTACATGTGTCATCCATCTCATCACTTCAAGTAGAAATGATTTGTTAGTGATTGTAATTGTCTAGTTATAAAATCTGTAAGGACTATAAAAAGTACATTACATACCTCAAATTTTCATCATCATCATCCATATCGACATTTTCAGTAGAAAGGAAATCAAATGTGTTTAAAACAGATTGCTCTGCATCCATGAGTGCATTTTCAGTGACTGAAGTTGTTTTCTTGCCTGGAGTTCTGCGATAAAAATATTTTTAAAAATCCTCTGTCAACAAAATCTAATATAAAAACATAGATTAAATTATGGAAAAGTCTAGTACCTTCTTAATTGAGTATCACTAGCTCTTTTGACTTGCTCACCATTAAGAATCGAAGAAATATTTTGCTTATCTTCATTTTCAGAATTGGAAGGAGCAAGACCTAATAAAGTGCGTACTCTTGCAGATCGTACATCTATAATTGTATCTGTATAACCTATTTCTTGTAAGTATCTATAATTGGAACAAAAAAAAAAATTAAACTTTATCACAAAACCCTCAAAATAAAATAACAAAATATCATATTGAATTAAATTATAACATAAAAAAGCAACAGTTATGTAATGAACAATTCTATGTCATTAGAACCATTTTAAAATTATAATACCTTTAGAAAGCTAATTTTATGCAGATAATCATAAGCAGCAATAACCAGCCATTTTGTAGAATGAAAAGATTGTGTTTTTTGTCACATTTGTAAAATACAAGTGCTACATCTATTCTATATTATTATAATTAAATAACAGAAGACATAACTATTACCATTACATAAGGTGATTGATCTGAGTATATGCGTGGCAGAATTAGCCAAAGTGTGGGAAAATGACATTTCTGAATGTACAATACAATAAAAAAACTTTCACAAAAGCTGGGTTCGGTGTACTGCCGGAAATCAAAGAACAAGACGTATTCCCGCAAATCTAACGGTCTTGGGAAAATCTGCACTCCCAAGGTCACATTACAGACGGTATTCTTAACGAATTCCTGACAGCTGATAATAAATTAAACAGGAACAATAATAGAGTTGTTCTTGGATTGCCATCCAGTCACCATTTACACTCTCCTCCTCCACCATTATTTTTTCGAAAATGCTTAGATGCTAGATGCAAGACTTCCCTTTGCTTCTCAGTCACAAATTCTTTCAGATCCTAATATATCTACATTTTGTAAAGCCTTTACTTAGGGGCTGTGCATATATAACGTTATCAACTTTTTGGTATTTTTGGACCCCCTCCCCCCTAACGATATTATATGATATCATCCCTTGACCTCCCCCCCCCCCCCCAAGTAATGATATGGTTATCATAATAATAAATAATAAAAATGTATAAAAATTCTTTAGATTTTGGTATTTTTTTTCTTTTGTTTGGAGTGATATACAAATGATTTATTTTTCTTATACTTTATTGATTCAAATGAAGAGACGTCAATAAAATATCAGTTTATATATGAAGCAACTTTATCTCAAATAACACTTAAAAGAAACAGACTGTTTAAAAGTATTTAATAATCAGGGTTGCTGGCTTTTAGCCAGGCCAAAAAAAGCCGGCCGCCTTTTTTTGGTTTTAACCACTCAAAAAAAGCCGGCTTTTATTGAAAAAAGCCAGTTTTTATTTTTTAAAGTTGGTTTACAGTAAATTTGTTTTAAATTTGGATCAATTAATTTTTAATACACTTATAAATATTTTCTACTAAAAAAAGTAATAGATTTCTATTAAATTTTATCAAATAAATAAGTCTTTATAATTTCTAGAAGACAACTGTGAATGCATTATGTCTGAAAAAATATATATATAAACATTGAAAAGGATATAAGTTAGGCTCCGAACTGGTGTTTTGAAATTCTATATTATATAGCTCCACATATACTACACATTTTAAAGATTATATTTAATTAAAACTGTTCTTAACTGCTCTGCTCAACAAGCGCAAAATGTTTTGACACATTTACAAATTCATTTTTTAATGGAAAGATGTAAAATTCGAAAGCCTGACCATGGAAGCGATTTGGAATCGAACCTGTGTTTTCCATTTTTTGATCCATCAATTACCTATTGAGTTATAAAGAGATTTTGATCACGTGACAAACATGTTTTTTCACCCTTTTCTGAGTGGTTTCTTCTTTTGTGCAGAAATTCGGTTCAAAACGCTCAATTTGACACTATTTTCTGAAAAATCTATAGCGTTTGCAAAAAAAACCCAGAAAAAACAGCGCAATTACATAGCTTCTGAACAACAACATCTGCTAGTTTCATGCATTTCTGGACAAAAATAAATTAAAACTTATGTCAGAAAGTTGCCCTTTTGGATTTAACAGCCTTAATGACAAATTGTAACACATCAAAATGGAAACGAGAAATTAGAAAAGATGTTTTATTTGAGGAGAGTGGTACATAAGTGTATAAAAAATAGAGTATTTAAACAAGAAAAAAAAAATTTCTCAAAATAAAATTTTGAAAAGCTTGTTGCTATGCATATTCATGCATATGCTATTCATAATGTTTTTAATAGTGAGAAATGGTGGTGTTTTTATTAATATGACTATGTATAATTTTAAATGTTTGCTAGAAATAAAATAAGACTTGTATATTAATAGCTCTTAAAATTAAGTAATAAAACATATAATTAAGTAACCATTGTCCTCTTTAATTTTATAAAGCAGTAAAAATGAAAAAATTGGCAGTTGGTATGGCCCTTTTAAAATTTAGCTGACATATTTGCAATTCTGAATACAAATCACTGGCAAAATCATCTAAGTTTTATTCCAGTATTAATGTCCTCATTATTGAGAAATTGGGTTACTTATTAAACTGTAAATCAATTAAATGTCATTAAAACTAATTAAAAACACTAAAAAATGTGTAGTTTATAATTACAATGCTTTATTGTATAAAGGCCAATTATGGCCAAAAAAAGCCAATTTTGGCCAAAAAAAGCCAATTTTGGCCAAAAAAAGCCGGTTAAAACCAATAAAAGCCACCGGCCTGGCTTTTTTTAATTTTAGCTGGCTTTTTTGCAACCCTGTTAATAATAGCTTTTCGTTGCATAATGCATTCAACAGTAATAATGTCTTTTTGAACTTGCCCCCTTACGGGGTGGGGCAGACTTTCTTATCAACAAAACAGGCAGACAACATTATCTTTTATTTACTTGTTAAATACAAGTATAATTTCAAACGTACATTGCATTATACTTTGTTGAACAGCGGATTATGTATGCATACACGTTGGGGTATTCCACATTTTGGAACTGAATAATTTTATAATCATTTAAGGATTTAAATAATAACTTTTGTATTTTCAGGAAAATAGATAACATACTAAGAAAGATAACATACTATTTTGATGTAAAGACCAAGTTACAAATAAGAAGAGAAAATTTTGGTTGGATCAAAAATGATAACGACATCAAAACACAACCCCCCCCCCCCCTCCCCCTAGAGATAT
This sequence comes from Maratus speciosus, assembly GCA_963932465.1. Taxonomy (NCBI): domain Eukaryota; kingdom Metazoa; phylum Arthropoda; class Arachnida; order Araneae; family Salticidae; genus Maratus; species Maratus speciosus. The sequence continues at coordinate 576,704,971 of OZ010787.1, forward strand.
CCTACGATATCATGTGCCAGATCCCTCCTCCCCCTATAATGATAACGTTATATATGCATAGCCCCTTATGCAATTTGAAATATATTGGTCAAACATCTGGTCCAATACATAAATGAGTTAATCAAAACATCATTAAGATTCTAATAATAACAAAGCAAAAAACATACAATCCACTGCTGAAATTTAACAGTTCCATAAACATAAATTTAAAAATACAACAATTGAAATCATACAAATTAAAAAAAATAAATCAGAACGTCTTTATCTGGAGTCATCATATATGAACAATTATAACACAATTTATCCATATGGACTTAATACTGAAATATTCAATAGAGAAGTTTTTCATCTATTAATAACGCTATTGATTATTCTCCAATTTATCCCACTCATGATCATAATTTAAATCATAAAACCACACAAAACATGCGAGGTAGTGGTTCTTCAATTATTGTTTCCAAAATATATTTAACTAAACAAATAAATAATCTTCAAAGTAATTATTTAAAGGATTAGAACTGGTTATTAATTCGAAAATACATCTTTGTTATTAAAAAGAAACAACTTGTACAATATTTAAATCTATTTCTCAGTAAGTTATACTTTAAACATTTCTCTGATATATTTTTTTAAATTTTATTATAACAAAAGCTAATATTTTCAACATAAATTTACAAAAAAAAAATCAAAATTCAAATCACAAATACTCAAATGGTATTCACTTTTTGAAATCAAATCTTTAATAAAATTAATATTAATTCCATAATTAATGACAAAAACTAAATTTCCTATTAATAATCTTCAAATATCAAAAACTTAAATATCCAATTACTATAGGAAGAAAGATTTTTAATTCATTTTCCAAAAATACATCTGCAGCAAGTACTTTTCCATGTAAATGCAATGACCCCTCTCTAGAAAAATACATTAATAATGATCATGAACATAACATTGCCTCAGAGCAACAGTAGGACATCTAGTAATAAAAAATGAGATGTCTGACTTGCGGCTATGAATAACTGTGTTTGCAACTAGTGGAACAACTTCTGAAACCCAAAGTTATGAATAATACTATGTCTCAGACATGTTTTATAAAAATTCCTTAGATGTAGACAGTTTTTCATAGCAGTATGTCAGACATCTCATTTTCGATTATTACTAGATGTCCTAGCGTTGCTCTGAGGCGACGATATAGTCACTGTAAATCTTAATATTGTGAATGATTTTACATTGAAAAAACTAATGGGTTATGGAACTAAATATAGACTTCTTTCAAAATTCAACATCAATTCTATTTTAAAACAGTTTACATATGATAGATATTTTTATTTATAAAATTTCAATTTCATGCAATAAACCTATTGAATATTATCAATGGAAAATATTGGTAATTGAAAAATAACTAATGCTTTAAGGAATAACGTTTTGGGTCTGGTTACTATTAACACAAAGCATCTTTTCCAAAAAGTTACTAATTTTCAAAAAAACATTAAATATGTAGATAAATCTAATAATTATGCAATTACATGCAAATCTTACTATCACCAACTTCTTACATCCCAGGGGTCTGTCCAGACTTTTCTCACAGGGTACTGTTTTTGTGAAATTGTGAAGTTTTTCTTATTTTTGTGAAAATTCTAGTTATAATTTTGTGAATTTTAAATTATCGATGTCGTCATGTTCTATCCTTCATATATAAAAAGCTAAGTAATATGCTCTTTGGTGAGTTCAGCTGCTTATTTACAGGCCAGATTTTATTTTTAAATGACTAAATTTCTGAAAAGTTCGATTTGAAGGTGAAAAAATTCTGTGAAAGGTCTATTTAAGAGACAAATAATTTTGTGAAGGGTCCTGTTTGGGGATAAAAAAATTTGTGAAGGGTCCTGTTTTAAGATAAATTATTTTGTGAAGGGTCCTTTAAAGGACCTAAAATTTTTCTAAACATATCCCTGCATCCTGTATTTCTTCTAATAATTCTTTCCAAAAAACTAATGAAAACATAATTGTAAACAATTGTAAAATTCATCGTTATTATAAACTACTTAATATTTCCTCTAACTTTAATTATCCTTATTTAATACGAGCAAAAATTGTAAGTGTAAAGCCCAGCCACGGACGCGCTATAGCACGTAAATTATGCAAAAAATCGGAGATGGGACGAAAAAAATGAGCTCTTATGCGTCCCCATGGGACGCGTAATTTCGTCATAAAATCGCGGTAAAAAGCCGATTTTCGTTAAAAGATCGTAAAAAATAGCGCAAATTTCATCAAAATATCGCAAAAAATTGCATATTTCGTCAAAAGATCGCGAAAAAAGTAGCAAATTTCGTCAAACAATCACGAAAAAAAAAGCTGATTTTTGTCATAGGATTGCGAAAAACGCGTATATTTCATCAAAATATCGCAAAAAAAGAAACACAATTTTCATAAAAGGGCCGCGAAAAAAAATAGCGTATTTCGTCAAATGATAGCGATTTTTGTAAAAAAATCACGGAAAAAAGATTTTTGTCAAAGGATCGCGACAAAAAGCACAAATTTCATCAAAATATCGTGGAAAAAACGCGATTTTCGTAAAACGGCTGCGAAAAAAATAGCATATCACGTCAAAAAATCGTGAAAAAATAGTGAATTTCGTCAAAAAATCGCGTAAAAAAGCCGATTTTCGTCAAATGATCACAAAAAATAGCGGAAATTTCATGAAAATATCACTGAAAAACTGAGATTTTCGTAAAAGGGCCACGAAAAAATAGCATATTTCGTCAAAGGATCGCGAAAAAATAGCGAATTTCGTCAAAGGATCGCGAAAAATAGCGAATTTCGTCAAAGGATCGCGAAAAAATAGCGACTTTCGTCAAAGGATTGTGAAAAAAGCACATATTTCATCAAATATCGCGAAAAAACGTGATTTTCATAAAAGGGGCGTGAAAAAATAGTGTATTTCATCAAAGGATCGCAAAAAAATAGCAAATTTCGTCAAAAAATCGCAGAAAAAAGATTTTTGTCAAAGGATCGCGACAAAAAGTGCAAATTTCATCAAAATATCTCAGAAAAAACGCGATTTTCCTAAAACGGCCGCGAAAAAAATAACGTATTTCGTCAAAAAATCGCGAAAAAATAGAGAATTTTGTCAAAAAATCGCGGAATAAAGCCGAATTTCGTCAAAAGACCTCGAAAAAAGATCACATTTTGTCAAAATATCGCAGATAAACATGATTTTTGTAACAGGTTCACGAAAAAATAACTAATTTCGTCAAAGAATCATGGAAAAAATGCAAATTTAGTCAAAGCATCCAAAGCTCCAAAAAAGATGTGCAAACCAAACTTATATATAGATAGAACATTCATAAAATGGGATTTAATTTCTTTTTTTATGAGATTCTTAAAAATATACAACATGATTTCAATGTACTTTGATTAATGTTTTCAGGGAGGTGGACCAGCGACCCCCCACCCCCTTCTTTACTGCATTGAAATGTCTCCTACCTTTTGAAGATTTATGATTTGATGCTTGATTTAGATGTGAATTTCCCTTCCAAGAAAATGTCTGATCCCAACACAGATCTATGCTGACAAATAATTCAACGGGAAGTGCAATGAAAGCACCTATTATTCAACAAAAAGTACCCCTTTACTTAACATAAGTATTCTTTTTTTCAGCAAAATTATATTTTTTAATAAACCCGTCTTGCCCCTTTTTAAAAGAAATGCAAACATTAGTGATATTTGTTAGTGGAACTTGATATTTTCTACTCTCAAATAAGCATTATTTTACAATTAAAATTGTATCTTGCATTTTTACTTTTAAAAAAGTAAAGAAAATTTCTCTTAATATTTTTTTTTAAATATCTTATTTGAGTGCAAATAATACTGGTTTTAATTCATTATTTAATTATTAAAACAATAATTAATGCATTTATTTTAATTTTTCCAAATAAACAAGTTTCATTTATTCCTTTAAAATATGAATGATTATTGATGGGGACCCGCTTTTATAAAAAGGGACCCAGAATTTTGGAAGTCCTGGGGACCCAGGATTTTTCAAGTACAGCGACATCACTGAGTGTGTGTGTATATAAATTTTATCTTAAAAATGGCTCTAACGATTTTGACTAAATTTCGTATTATACCATTCTCAGGCACGAGAAGACCATTGGGCAGGGTCACATGTTCAAGAAAATTCAATTATTGGGTCATTTTGGGTCAAGGTCAAGCTAATTACCATATTTTCGGGCTTATAGCCCGCACCCCTAAATCGAGCAATACAGAAAAAAAGTTTGTGTATAAGCCGTGGAGCTGCATCGTTGTATAGCCCACGGGCTATACAACATCTACGAATGTATATTTCGACCAGAGTTTATGCCGCATGTGAAATTTACGTGGTAATCATGAATGACGTGCTAAACAGAAACACATTAATAAGCTGAATTAAGAAATCAAAAATGAAATTATTAATTAGAAATAAATAATTTAAACACAAAATTCGAAATTATTAATATGATTTAAATAATATAAATACGAAAAACTACACTAAAATTGCATAAAATTTGCAGCTTAAATTCTGGCATATGGCACAGATGATAAATTGCATTATTATCTTGGTATATCACGAATGATTTTGCAACAAAAAAATTAAACTATAGCTCCCTTACTTCTCATAAGTAGGGGGCCTATAAATGGCACCCAACGTGGGGTGCCATTTTATAGCTACCCAATTTCCATGAAAATAGGCACCACAATATTTATCAATCAACACATCACTCCATAAGGAAATGCTACTCTATACTTCAGTACAAAGTAATGTTTAATAGATCATATAAAAGATACAAGGATATGTCATTTAACACGACTATGTACAATTATAATACATATGTACAGACTTCAGGAAATTCAGAAGAAATCTGCTGATTCGAAAAACATTTCATCATTTCCCGCCTCTCATAAAACTACGGGGGAAAAAACAAGCAAGACAGCCTGCATTCCGTAACCTATACATTGTACGTTTCAAAACACCCTGCTTATTCCAATTGTGTCTTTTGAACGACTCCGAAGGAAAGCTAATCCGCATGGAATCATGGGAAAAACTACGAAAGCCGCTAATGACATGATTATCATTTAGTGCTGCCATCTAGTGTAGCAATCTTTAAATATTTGTTACAAAACTGAATTTTAGACCACAAGCACCGAAATATGAAATTATTAATTTGATATAAATAATATAAGTACGATATTCAAAATTAATAATTCATTATAAATAACTAGCCGCCCTTGGCGACCAGTTTGGTCTCTCTTAAACATATGCTAAGCATTGCGTACCACGTTACTTTTATACATAATTTAATTTACATGCTCAATCCTTCGCCAAATCAGAAGATTCTATTACAGAAATCCTGAACTTGGCATTTTTATGTTAGCCGGGCACAGGTGATAAATCGCCCAACATTGTTCCATCATATTTTTTCGTTTTCATTTAAAATATAGTACTTTCACTCATTTTATTTAAAATGCATAACTTTAATTTAAAACTGAAATATTTAAAATTTATGACTCTCAATTATTGCTTTAAAAAAAAGAAAAGAAAAGTAATGAATAATACCATAAACCATCTATATATATATTACGCTAACGTACGTGGCACAGAAATCGCGATTATTTGTTATTGTCTAATGGCAACGCCCGAGAAACGTATCTCATTGGTTATTGTGAAAAGTCCTTTGGCAGGATTTAGGGCGATCGGGTTTATTTACATTTCGCCGTAGAGGAAAGAGCTCCCTCTTTCGCTGCAATTATAGAGCTTCAAAATATCATTTGAAATGCCCGTATAAGATCTCGGCGAATGCTTGAAAGTGAAGAAGAAGCCGAATTAAGAACAGAAAATTGAAATAGATTGAATCGGAAATAAAGTTAAACACAGAACATAAGCGATCGCTAAAATAGGCTTAATAACCGCAGAGTGCACGCGTTGCTTCTGAAATCCAAATTATTGATTTAAACGTTCCGGGGAGGGGGGGGGGGCATAACTGTGGAACTTTGAGTAGAACGTACAATTTCTGCAAAGCCCTATATTGGAAATGCGAATTAATCAGCTGCAAGAAATTTAAAAATGCTGTCATGACGTTAAGTAATTTTGTTTACCCCCCTGTGTACAGATCTGCGATACGAATTTCAGGTTCATTTAAGAATATTATTACGGGCCCACCAGAAGTAAGATACAATAAAACCCGCTTAGACGGAAACGACCAGTGATAAATTCCGTTTTATGCAGGTTATTTTAAATTGAACAAAGTATAATAACATTTTTGGGCAGACAGGGAAGCTGGAACTTTTTTTTTTGTTTATTGCAGGATTCCATTAGAAACAGGCTTTACTCTATTAGAAAATAAATTTTCTGGGTGGTACTTTTTAAACGATTCTATATAGTAATATTTGCTTACAATTTTTTTTTTTTTTCAATTATTACAGTTTATGTTGTATTTGTAATTGCTTTTTCATCCAAAGATTTTAAATAAAAAAATTATTGAAAATATAATTAAATTTTAATTGAATTCATCAATTAATTTGGAATAAAAAGAGAATGAGACATATAAAAATGAAAAAACTTAACCTGTGAATTTACACAACTTTGGAACTGAACAAGAGTCGGACTTTGGTAATCCCCCCCCCCCCCCCCCCCACTCCCCTCTGTACGCCCCTGCGATATTATTAAGGCCCAGGCAACGCCGGGCGGGTCAGCTAGTGACATTTAATTTCAACATCAAAGTTTTGTTTTAATTTTACACGCGAAAAATTGTTTATGACAGTTGCATGAAATGGACTATTATAATACTGATGACATGATATTTACAATATTTGGCAATTTATCACCTGCTCCCAGCTAACATTAAATTACCAAACTGGCCGCTTGGCATACATAAAGCGAAGTGGTCAACCCGGAACTGTTGATAACAGTCACATGACTTAGGCTTTTATTATATAGATATTTAAAAGAAAAAAATCCTGTTAAAATTGAGTAAACTTTTCTATACACTAAAGAGCGTCATGAGAACGATTGGGCATTAACAGTCTCAACTTATCTTAAGTACGCAACTAAGTACCAGTTAAGTAACCAACTCAAGTATCTTAAATAGCGTGTTTGAAGTTTGAACGGGATAAAATGACATTTATTTTCACAGTGCCATATATTAAAATTACTTACAAATAGATAATAAACGTAATTAACGTAAAATTAATTTTCAGCATTTTCTAAATGTTTTTCCCTTATCAAAAACTGAAAAACGCTATTCGATTTTGTTAAGTATTAATAAATGCGCCAATAGTTTTATACAATTAAAATTAAAAATGACTTATAGTGAATGCAGCCATTATTTATGCGTGTTTTATAATAAAGTTCTCAGAAACAAAACAAAACTTTTTATTTAATTCCAATCAATCTGTAAGAAATTTCATCATGATGACCTACTTTTATTATTTCTTTGCACGTGGAGTGATAAGGATAACATTATATGATTCATGCTAACCACTACAAAAAGATATCACGTGCGATCCTAAAGCTATTTTCTTCCCCCCCCCCCCGAACTAAATCGCGCCCGTCGGCCTAATCGTTCGGAGTTTTTTTGCTGTTTTCTTCTAAACTTGGATTTTCTTGCATAAATACGGGTTAGGTTCCCTTAGAAAGACCCCCACAGTGAGCATCCCTGCCCCTTCGGGCCCATTTCTCTCATGTATATAATTAGCCATCATAAACAACAACACACAATTTTTTCTACAATATTTTTTTTTCATGTCAAAAAGTAAATGTAATTATTGTACTAATTGCACACATTTCTGGCAAACATTAAATACCATTTATCTCTGTTTAATTTTTTGAATTGCAGCAGCAAATAGGTAAATTATCACAACAGTAATTTTTAGAGAACATGATGTAATATACAACTGGAAACAATGACATTTTACCACCTAGAAAATATGTTATTATTTTAAGCAATAATTACTATAAGTAACATAAAACTATTGTATCAAAAGGCACACAGTCTCTCAAAAATATTCATTTTAATCACTGGAATTGGAAAATCTTCAAGATCTGAAGTCTGTCATAAACAAACCAATAATATCACTATTTCCAAACACAGAAACAAATAATAATAGCATTTAAACAGTAAAAAAATATTACAAACACGGGAAAATTCTTTAAATTTCACAGCATAGCGAAAAAAATTCACAAATTTCTACAATTTTTGAAATTTTTTGAAGTTTAAATATTATAGAAAAATCAAGATTTTCGTTTATTATTTTTTTAAAAATCTTTGTATAATCCGCACCGTGTATAAGCCGCAGTGGCTATTCCAAATGTTTTTTTTTCTTGTATAACCCGCAGGCTATTATACACCCGAAAATACGGTATATCTAAAAAACGACAAGCGATTTTAACTAAATTTTATATATAACCGTTTTGGGGCACAAGAAAACTATTGGGCTAGGTCACATGTTCGAGAAATTTCGATTAGTGGGTCATATTTGGGGTCATTTTGGGTCAAGCCAATTTTATCTAAAAAACGGCTCCAATGATTTTGATTAAATTTTGTATTTTATTGTTTTAGATTACGAGAAGACCATTGGGCTAAGTCATATGTTAGAGAAAATTCGATTAGTGGGTCATTTTGAAAAATAGGCATTCAGAATGAAAATTTTTTTTAGAAATTCTTAATAGGACTCGAGCTACATGGTTAAACCAATCAGAGTTGAGTTCAAAATGTAATTTGGAAGGACGAATGATACAGTGAGAATATTACATCGAGTTGAACACAAAGATAATTTTGACCGAGCTATGCTTGGTCATCTCCGCTTGTTTAGTTCTTAGACCCAAATTTCATAAGATACTAATTAAATTTAAAACTGTCACTATTGGATGCAATACACATAATAATAAATCCAATAAACTTCTATTGACAATTCTTAATCAAATACAGTAGACACTCTCAAATCCGCAACTGCCTAAATTCTGCACATCACCACAGATGTAAAAACAATGAAATTTTCAATTCAGATGCAAGAAAAAAATTGCAGAATGTTTTGTATGTTTCTCTGTATATATTTTGATATGTAATTCTCGAAAGTATAACTAAACTCACGGTTTTTCATGAAGAATATTTTTTTTTTTTTTTTTTCTGAAAAAAAAAATCAAGATATTGTTGATATCACTGGTAATCACAATCTTTTTACCAAATGGATTTATGTATTAATCAAGCTTTTTTGTATTAAGACTTAACTAAACCTGAAATTAAACTTCCTTAATTTATGATTTTGATGTGAATTAATAGGGTGCTTTTAACAGGAATGTTTCATTGAATAACTCAAGAAAAATATATCATCTTTATTATGCATATTTAATTATACCTTATTTATTATTTACATGACCTTTACTTTTAATAATTTAATCATTTTTAAAATTATCTTACTTTTTATCATTAGTTTATAGCTTTACTTATTTTATTATTTTACTATATTGCAAGCATGATGACATTTTAATTGCTACTGATCAGTCTAATATTTCTAAATTTACAGTAGATTATCCTACTAATTTAGAATTAACGGAAAACCTTTTATCCAAAAATGCTATTAACTTTTTAGATCCAAAAATTATACTAAAAGAAAACAAAACAATTACTGATCTATATGACAAACATAAAGAATTTTAAAATTCAAAGTTAATGCATTTACGCATTTTAAATCTTGTCTTCATATTTCAGTATATCATAATATACTCCTCAACAGGGTTGGGTTTTTGACGACGAAAACTGGTTTTTGACATGACAGTGGTAAAAACCGTGTTTTTACCGGTTTATTCCGTCAAAAATCTATCATTTGCGATTTTCCTCCAATTTATAGTGTAAGTGTAGCATACAATACATTTCTAGATTAATTTTTCCTTGTTGTTCTTGTTATTATTATTCACAATTACTTTATTAAATTTATTTAAAAGAAGAGCATTTCCTAAATGGGAAAAATTTTAAAATACAAGAGTAAAAGGAAAGAACAATATTTGTCATAATCTCCACTAATATAGATTCTACTAACTGCAATGAAAATTAATATTATATAATAAAAGGTTATTATAATTATTAAATAACATTCTACATACATTTTTAATAAAATACATTAAAATTATTTTAAAGATGCAAAAATGCTGTTATATGGTATGACAATAGATGTCAAGCATGGTCTGTGGCCATTGAATAAATTTGAATAGTTTTAGATATATTTGCAAATGCATATCTTATGTATTTCATAAATGGAATTATTGTGATTTTCATTTTCACTTCAATAAGCAGAATCTTAAAATTTTAAATTAATTTTTTTATACAAACATGTAGGACCTGATTTTAGGTGAAAGCTCTTAGACTTAAAATTTAACACATAACAAAACAATATTTAAGAAAAATCAGAATATAATGTCCTGTTCCTGTATACATTTTATTAAAATTATTTAGGCATTATTTAAAGTGAATTGAAAGAAATAATGCATTGCATATTTTTATTACATACATATGACTGTATGAGTAAAAATCTTTTACCGTTAAAATTATTCTTAAACTAGTGTAAATGCCCGTCCTAGGACGGTGGGTAAAAATTGTGTTTTTCACTTAAAACTTGAAAAACTGATAAAAAAAAATAATTGACAATATGGAAGCGTTTAGATGAGCAAAGTTCGGATAGTTTATGTTCTAATAAACACACAATTAGCATTTACAATATTTCTGGGTAAACCAGGTTTTCCGGCTAATATACTACTATAACAAAATTAAGATTTCTTAATAAAACAAAAATTTATTAAATATGCAATAAAAGTGCGTAATTAAAACAGTCTGCTGCAACTATTGAAATACTATTTTTTTTTAATAACACTTTGAAATTGTATTTTATCGTTTACCACCCCCCTTCCTCCCCCCCTCCAAATTTTTAAAAATATGTATATTGATTAATAAATAAGTATCTCGGGTTGAATCCCAACCGTCTAATCCCCTAAGCTTCTGTCCTCCTGATGCAAAGCTATAAATCAAAAATTATTAAGTTTACTTTTCGTATAAATATTAATTTTTTACTTTTAAAATATGGGATTTTTTTTTTTTTTCTTAAGTTTAAATTTACATACACCTGTATATAGAAAAGGAAAATATAAATAATGTGTAATTTAAAAATAAGTTACAAAATGCCAGGATACTATTTCAGGGGAGGGGGGGGGGGGTCTAATCCTCTAAGCTTCTGTCCTCCTGATGCAAAGCTATAAATAAAAAATTATTAATTTTACTTTTCGTATAAATATTAATTTTTTACTTTTAAAATATTGAATATGTTTTTTTTTTTTTAAGTTTAAATTTACATACACCTGTATATAGAAAAGGAAAATATAAGTAATGTGTAATTTAAAAATAAGTTACAAAATAATAAGCCTAAAATATTTAAATTGATTACTTTTTTAAAAGAAAGTCAGTTTTATCAATTTTTTGCAGGAAAAAAAGGATATTTTTAAAAATGCCATATCATTGTTTTCCCTGAATCACTTTATATGAGAAATAAATTAAAATTCCTTACATGTCACAAAGAAAATTTAATATGATTGCAACTTAATACTTGAAATAATCTCAAGTAACACTTGGTGATTTATTTTGGTGGTTTAATGTGATGTGCCTTGCACTGATTTGTTAGGAAGAAGTGTCTTCTACTGCTCAATTATCAGGACTTGTAACCTTGAGAAGTAATCGCGGGATTCTTGTTTCTTGTCAACCAATGGGAGAATGGATCCTTTTCCTCTTGAGTCTCTTCCTGGGAGACTGGTAAGATTGATGGATTCGCCCCGCCCAGTGTTACACTGGCTTTTATTATATAGAGATTATTATTAAATTTAGAGAGATTCTTAAATGTTTTATTTATTTTTTAATGCAGTTAACTTTTTAATTAATGGATCTACATTTCTGCTTTAAAGTAATATTTAATTATTTATTTATTTTAAGGAAATGATTAAATTACTTAACAAAATAACAAATAATAAATTACTAAATAAAAATATATAGTTAAAAACTGAGTTTTCACATGGTTTAAAGTTTAATATGGATTTTCAATTTTAATCTCTACAAGATTTAACTTTGAAGAACAAGTCTTATTCCTTTCTCCCAAAAGATGTAATTCTCAACTATTAAAATATATTTTATTTCATTTATTTATTTATATAAATCAAGTTTTGCTATATAGAAATAAAAATAATCAATGAACAATTTTGATTTAACGCTTTAAGAAATCTTACTTCTGAGGAAATTTCTGAGAAAGCTATTTAGTTTTAAAAAGTGTAATAAATTCTGACGAAATTATGCACATTTTTTAATCTTACACTTATGGGTTATAGAATTTCTTTAAAAAAATCTAATTTTTACAGTATATGCAAAATAGCTTAAGATTATTATAGAGATCTGCTAGCAGAGATATATATGTATAGATAAATATACTTCAGTCTTTTCGATATTGAATATTTCATGTAAAACAACTTAATACTAAGGACAGAATGAAAAAAAGATAATGTAAAAACACACTACTACTAAAAAATGGGTTTTTGACAGCTTTCGACCTTTTTGACAAAGAGGTTTTTGACATGACGGTAAAAACCGTCATGCGTCAAAAACTTGCCAACCCTGCTCCTCAATCACATATATAGAATAAAGTGTTTATCTTCTTCTCATCTCATTAACAACATTAAAAAACTAATTTATGATGCATTAAATCATGGTTTTCTTACAAAATTCATATATTCTTTAATATACAATTAGTAAATATGATCTCACAACACAAATAACAAATTGCATGAAAAAAAGAAAAAATTAAAAACTATAAAAGCATAAAATAACAAAAAATTAAAAATGCAAAATAAAATTTTTAAAAAATGGCTGAGTGGGTAGATGTTAGAGTACGGAGGAGTTGTCTGGATAATTATACGCAATGAAAAAAAAAAGGACATACGTATAATAATTACGTTGCAATAATACATATTTTATTAGCCGCCCTTGGCGACCAGCTTGGTCTACTTTAAAATTTATGTTTGGGAAGCATGCTAATCATTCTATCATGTTACTTTTATTCATAATTTAATTTACTTGGACTCCTTTAAGTAAAATTAATATAATCCCTTAAGCTAATATTAGTTTTTGTTACATTAAAATATCTCAATTTGTTGATTTTCTGTAAGCAAGCAAACCCTATTGGTTTACAATGAAAGTCTATGGGAATTTGGCGAAATATTAGAGATATCACCAAATTGGCATCGCTTTTGGAGAGTAATTTTGGTCACCAAATTTGGCAATACATCACCAAGTTGGCGGAAGGGAAAACTGGGTGGCATTTGGTGACAGAACAGGGTCCCCTCTATGGTAACCCCCCTTATAGGTATGGAGATGCATTAAACGCTGTTCAATAACCAATAAGATGTGTTTCATTCGGGTGTTCCCATTAAACAATTAACAAATAATTACGATTTCTGTGCCACGTACAATAGCGTAATATATATATATATATATATATATATATATATATATATATATAGATTATGGTTATTGATTCAGCACACTTCAATGCCTACATGCAAAATTATATTTATTTATTTATTTTTATTAATAAATAATGTAATTTTAACTTAATAGCCCTATGTGGACAACATCATATTAATATCTCACACATAGTAAATTTTATAACAATAGCATAAGTGTATGTAATGATTATAAAAAGTTTTATTCTTTTTTCTATCCTCTCCTCCATAATATGTATTTTAAATTTTATGCAAGTTTGAGGGCACTGTTATTTTGGAATTGTTATTTATTATTTTCAACATTTTAAACTAATTTAAATTTAATAAGCTACATACCTTTATTATTATTATTATATATTTATTTATGTATTTAAGTAATTATGCACTGTGACAGAGATTAAATATATTATTCTACTATAATTTTGTACATTCATTTATAACGAATCATTTTTTAATGAATCATCCATCTCAATTTCACTTATTTAATTTTATGTATTGGTGTGTATATACATACAAATTGCAATTCATCTATAATATTAACTTAATACATTAATATTCATGTTTAATCCATTATTAGTTATTAACATTTATCAATTAGTTTTAATTCCCCCTACATGTTTTTTCCTAAAAATACAAGTAGACTTTAAAAGCATTATTTAAAGTTTTAGAACAGCACTAAATATGTTCCATTAGTGAATACTTTGAAGTCATTAATTGTATTATTCAACGATAGATGGCAGCACTATTTATGTTCCATTGGTGAAAATAATGTAAATTTACTATTTCATCCTGCTTACACTGTATGTTTTTGCTCCACGGATTTAAACTCATGAATATTTAGATCGATATTTGTGGCAACATGTACAGATCATTCGTTGTATCATTTATGCTGTTTCATTTATGACATGGATGGATCTTCAATTGGTGATATGCTTATTTTTTAATCCATTTTGATCCTTTGTATTTTTAATTATTTTAATCTGATGTTATTACTGCTTAATTTCTGGATTTTTTGTGAATGGTAGCCCTAACTTTGCATTCTTTAGTTTGTTATGGCCAGGGGTGCCCAGAGAGGGGTTTGGTGACGCAAAATGCGTCATAAAATTTTTTTTTTTGGGGGGGGGGGGGGGAATTTAGAGAAAAAGTACATTTTGGGGGGGGGAGGGATTTTTAAAATCTTAATACTATTTCCTTTTTTTTTTTTTTTTTTTTTTTCTCACTATTAAAAAAGTTTTTGATTTTTTTAATATCACTTTTAACTTCTTTTCAACATTCAATTTCCAGAAATGGTCATGTTTTTTTCATTCTTTAAATTCTAGATAAGGGCAACAAGAACCGATTTTGCATCTTAATATCTTTGAAAGTGCGGGAATAAAAAAAATACTTGGTATACAGGTGGGAAAATGTTTAACACATTCTGAAAGGCAATTAGGACCGCAAGACGTGATAAAAGGAATAGCTTTCCAGAAGCATCTTAAGTAATTTATTATATTGTTTGACAGGGTCGAATCGTACAGTCCGAGTGCAAAAATGCATTCTTGATGGGTATGATAAGAAATAACAAAATAAGCATTTCAGAGGAAAAGACAACGCTAAAATTACTTGATGATTTTCAGAAAACTAGGATTTTTAAGTACAGTATATTTTAGTGATGTTAGAAGAGTAGTATTGTGTGTCATTAAAACAGTATAAGGTAAACAACCTGTACAGAGAAAAAGACTTCCAGCTAGTGATGGGCGAAAACGAGATGTTTTTATAGATTTTATCGATTGTATGGACATCTCGATATTTTTTGATTGTGCAAAATTTTTCTCAATGACTCCAGTTTGCCAATTGCTTTTATACCCTACCCGATTCGATTTTATCAAGAATCGTCTGTGGGAAAGCTGGAATGAGTCGGGTTAATAAGGATTAGTTGGCTACGCCCGCTAGTGCGCCCCTTCTTTAATCAGGGCCTCTAATTTATACGTAATCTTGTAATATGAAATCTCAAACTGGGTCCCCGCTGCATACGGCACCGTATAGAAGGCACCGTACTTTCATACAATATGTCACATGAGGGGTCTCGGTTAATTTAGAAAAGTGCCACCCTGAGTGTCAAAGTGAGGAAAGGGGCACGGTAGGTGCTTAATATGAATAAGGGATCGCAGGACTTTCTAATGATATATCACATGAGGGGTGTCGGCAAAAATTAGGAAAGTGCTCGCCCCCGGGGGTCCAACTATCGCAACCCCCGAGGAATTCAGCCCCCCTTTTTGAAATTTCATATATTATAAGTAATATTTTTCGGTAAACTCCTTAAAAAATTCGAATTAAAATGATGAAAACGCAAAAAAGTTCAAAAACTGGGGCCAAATTGGGAAGGGGAGAAGAAAGTCTCATAATATGAAAGAGTGATCCGAGGGCTTTCCAATGATATATCACATGAAGGGTTTAAAAAAGGTTGAAAATCCTCCCTCCGGGTTTGTTCACTCTTTCGGCCCAGAATTCACGCATGCCCCACTTTTAATTTTTTATATTTAATAAATAATATCTACCGGAGGACTCCATAAAAAAACACATCTAAAATTGTATTCATTGTAGAAATCACTACGGTTTTAAAAATTTGTTCATCCCCTCCGCACCCCCCCCCTCTTTGAAATTTTTATATTTAATAAATAGTATTTATCAGAGGGTTCGAGGTATGTGACAGCTTGATAGGGCTAAAATAAGAGAAACTTTGAATATTAGGGCTTCATTTCACAGCTCATTGTCATGCCTCTTTCTCTATCTCGTCTCGATAAATCTTCTCACATCTCTTCTCTGCCGAGAACGAGAAATTGAATTCTCGTTCTTGGCAACTTATGAAAAGACACTAATCAAAAACAACATATCGAGAAGCGAAGAAAACTGATTTCTCATTCTCGGCCAACATACGAAATGTTGAAAAGCGCGAGAGGAATAATCGGGAAGTCAAAAGTCGAGATGCCGGTCAAAAATCATCGAGATGAGATTTACGGAAATGCCAGAGAAAGAAAGAAATGAAACTTTCAGAGTCAACTTACCGCATTTCTGGTTTAAGTCATAGTTTCTCGAAGGAGTGCATTTGCTTATCTAATCTCTTTTTGTTATTAACCGATATGGGTTAGGAGGTATAGTGGTTTATTTATTCAGTTCTGTATAGTCCTAATTTCAATAATTACTGTTGAATTTAGTGTCATTTTGCACCGAATTTTCAATGTTTCTCTTACTTTAGTTCTGTCAAGCTGTCCCATACCTGGGGCCCTCAGATAAATATTATATATCAAATATAAAATTTCAGAAGAGGAAGGTGAGTGAATTCTGGAAGGCGCGAGAATGGATCGACGGGGGATTAATTTTCAAACTTTTACCGAACCCCTCCTGTGACATATCATCGGAAAGCCCTTTGACCACTCTTTCATATTATGAACCTTTCTCCTCCTGGAGTAAATTTCGGGAGGGGGAAGCAGTAAGGGGGTGAATTTTTTAAATCGTTGCGATTTCTACAAGAAATATAATTTTAAGTGTGTTTTTTGGATGGAGCCCTTCGGTAAATATTATTTATTAAATATAAAAATTTAAAAGTGAGGGTTGCGTGATTTCCTGGTGTATTCTGGGAAGAAAGAGTGAACCCATGGGTGAGGGGTAAATTTCAAACTTTTTGGACCCGTCATGTGATATGTCATCGGAAAGTTTTCGGACCACTCTTTCATATTATGAATCTTTCTTCCCCCCTCCCCAATTTGGCTTCCCGGGTGAGGCGCTTTTCAAACTTTTTTGAAATCGTAGCGTTTTTATCATTTTAGATCGGATTTTGTTACGGAACCCTCAGATGAATAATTTATAATATATTAAAATTTCAAAGAGAGGGGGGAGGGTGTATTCCGGGACGCGCAATAGTTGGAATCCTGGGGGCATGTTTCTATCTTTTGCCGTCACCCCCTCATATGATATATCATTGGAAAGCTCTGTGACTATTACTTCATGTACATACCTCCCGCGCCCTTCTCCCCTTTGACCCCGCGGGAAGTCACTTTTCTAAATTTAGCCGACATCCCTCGTGATATATCGTTGGAAAGCCTTATGACCACTTATTCATATTATGCATTTATTGCTCCTCCGTTATTTCCTCCCCCCCAGGGAGGTTGTTTAACGCATTCCAGTAGATGGTCTTCTAATAAAGGGGAAATCGTAGAACTGATTTCAAATGACGTAAAAACATCAATAAAAAATATTGATATTATTTACCATCCTTTCAGTTCATGTTTTTGCCACTAGGGGTGCTTTTTATTCTTATTTCTTTGGCCAATTTGCTGCTAATTGTCGAAAAATTCTAATTATTGATACTTAAACTCCTTTTACCATTTCATACCTACTCGCGACTTATCAACTTTTTGCAACTAAAGAACGCCGTTACATGACTTTTCCACTATTATGGCTACATTATAGCCTTCCTTCGGTTTGTTGTTTTTTAAATCCATCTCTTTTCAGTTACCATGTATTTACTAAATACTGCTTTATAAACATATAAAAACAATGATTTTAATAAACGATTGTAGAACATCTCGATTGTAGGTTCTCGGAAGTAATTGATGACTATATCGATTGTGTTTTTTACAGATTACGATTTTTTTTTATTGGTCCACAAATTATTTTAGGGGAAAGGGAGAAATTTATAGAAAAATTAGAATTTTTTGGGAGGGAAAGGAGGATTAATTACTAGGTAATAAGACTGAAAAATCATGGTGTGAAAGAAAAACATACCTATACAGAATACAGGGGCTTACAATAGATATAGGACTATGTTTTAATGGTATAATGTCTGCCATTTTATAAGAATCGGTACTTGTATAAGAGTATATTGTATGTTGTTAAAGCAGTATAAAGCAACACTTGTACTGAAATAAACGCTTCAATCCACAGTTTATTTTAGGGTGGGGGGGTGATTTAGAGAATTTTTTTGGGAGGGTGAGATTAAACTGTATGACTAGAAAGTATAAAAAAAAAATGATTGGGAAATCTTAAGCGTTAAGATTTAATCTTAAACAAGGGCGTATGTACATGCAAATGTATTTGATATACGTTTGATAGAAACGACTCGTCTTTAATATTTTAGTTTTCTTAAAACGATATGCATTTTTTGTATTTAAGATTTATTTTGTAATAATTTAAAAGATTTTTATTTTAAATACTTGTAAGTAAATATTTATTTTCATAAAAAAGTAGCTTTATTTATTAAAACGTATATAGTGAACACCGGCTTGTCAGTCAGGACTTATAAATGTGAAAACAATCAGATTGCTAATAATAAAAAATGTATCTTTTATTATTTATTACGCTGTTAAAACTTTTATTTTATGTTTGTATGACAGTACGTAAGACTACTATTATTAAATAATTTAATAATAAGAATATATTTTACAATTGATTTTCTGTTTAGGGGGTGACTCAGTGTTAATGTGTGAAGATTTTTTGGGGGGGAATTTGCGTCATTGGGTTTGGGGGGGATGGTCACCACTGGTTATGGCTAATGTGAAGATGAAACTGTACATGTTATTTGTTGATAATAAAGGTAATTGGGGCCTGACGATTCTGACTTTTCCATTTTTCCTATGTTTACCGTGTTTTTGTTTTAATTCCATGTTACACTTGTAATGGGGATCTGTTTCATACACTTTTATGATGGTTTATACATCATTTTTAATTTCAATAAATTCCTTTATAATTTATAAATTGACATTTGTTGTTGATAATTTGTATTGGTTTATAATGGTTTATATATATATATTCTTAACCATAAATTATAGCATTTAAATCGCACTGATCAGGGATTTTATTTTTAAAAAATTATATTTTTAATTGGTGGTCATTAAAAATCAAGTAAGAGTTAGGAAAGCAACATTACAAGAACACATCTGCATGTTTTGTCAGAAAAATTTCAATGCACAATTTTTTTGTTACTTCTATAGTAAAGAGCAGAGAAATTGGCAATAATAAATATATGTAAATATGGTTAGAAAACATTTATTGTAACATAGCTTACATCATTTTTTTCAAAAAATATCTTCATTTAAAAAATATATAATCACTTTTATTTTTTATTTTTTTTAACTTTTTATCATTTCAAGAAATACACCAGGGATAATTCTGAGTAAAAACAAGTGGGTAAGTGTGATCACAGATCGCACAGAGGGTTTAGTTTAATATTCCTTTCAAAACACTTTATTCTTTAATTAATAAAGCCAAATTGATATAATTTATAATTATTAAATCCTTAAAAATGCACATAAAAAGGTAAAAAACGTGGTGTAACGCCCCCCTCCCCTCAGATGAACGAAACCCTAAAAAAAAAAATTCTGAAATTCACAGCAAATTTTCTGAAATGTTACAGCAGAAGAAGGGAGGGAAATTCAGCTTTCGGCACTAACTATGCATTTTTCTGCAGCACTTTGACAAAACTTGCATTTTTTCATGATCCTTTGACAAAATTTGCATTTATTCGCGATCCTTTGACAAAATTTGCATTTCACGACTCATTGATGAAATTTTGCAGTTTTTTTTCACAATCTTTTCACAAAATTTACATTTTTTTCCCTGTGATCCTTTGATGAAATTTGTGGGAGTTTTTTTTATTATTATTGCTATCCTTTGAACAAATTTGCATTTTTCGCAATCTATTGAAGAAATTTGTGTTTTTTCCGTGATTCTCCAACAAAATTTGCATTTTTCTGTGATTGACAAAATTCATTTTTTTTTTTTAATGTGATTCTTGGGCGAAATTCCCGATCCTTTAATGAAATTAGTGTTTTCCTGCAATTGTTTGACGAAATTGGTGATTTTTTCTGCGAATGATTCACAAAATTGATTTTTTTCGCTAACCATTTGTCGTAATTAGTGATATTTTTTATGTCCGAATTTTCAGACTGATTATGAATTTTTTAATTTTCGGAACTGAATGCCTTAAACTTTCGGAATTTTCCGAAAATTCGGAACAGAATCACCCCTGAAATACACTCATGTAATCCTTTCACACAATGATAAAAGACGCCAAAAGGTAATAAAACATTATTGTAACATAAACCTACAACAAAAGGTTTCTTTTCTATAATACTGGTTAAATGCTCTTTAGAAAGAATTTGTTTTACTGGTAACTTGCTAAATTTTAATTGGAATAAAGTCTAAAAAGTTTAGGGCCCATTAAAGTGTTCAATTCCATGATACCCAAAAAATGTTTAATGTTTGGTACAATCAAGGGAACTCATTTAAAATAACCGGTACCTATCAAAATTCTACACAATAGTCTTTAGCATGACTAAATACCTTTATGCTATTCAAAATTTTACATCAGTCGATTACATGTTCTACGGAGTGTTCTATCTAAAGAGTTCTAAGAATCTTTCTCCTCAGACTAGCCTCTATTTTTAAATATCAGATAGGCATAATACATAATTTTCTTAGAAATTAGAGTTTTTCAGATTTCTATTTTCATAACATTTTGAGAGTAATTATTTCTTAAAAACAAAAGTCCTATCTGTACAAGAATAAAATTACTCTATATACTATCATTAATATTCAATTAATATTTTTTTAAAGGCTGAAAAAATTTTTAAATTATATCCTTCTCGTTAATTATTTGAAATTCGAGAAATAATATTTCGAATAACTATTTTAAATTATCCCACTTCTTTTTTTTTTTTTTTAACTTTGAGAAATTTTCGGATGTGATTTTGTTTACAAATTATATGGTTAACCATCACAAAAAAAATTCAAAATTCTAACTAAATAAATATTTTTTAAATGTTTCCCGGACCCACCTAAATTAAACTTTCTTGAATTACACACATTTCAATTTAAGAATAATCCCTTAAAACCTGACGAATTATTTAAATGGGCATATCTCTAAGTTTTGCAGATATAGAGATGGAATTTTGTGTTTAATTAAGGAATGAATATGGTAAATTTTCTCTTAATTGGAAATTTTACCAGGGGTCGTATAAAAATTTAGTTTTTGTATTTTCTCAAATAGACACCCCATGGAGCTGCAACTTATGCCATCAAATTTTGCATCTTTTAATTTTGCAATTGGGAGTATGTGCCTATAGGCAATATTTAAGGAAATAGGCTATTGGCTATATCTTTAGGAATCACCCTGTATACCATAAAATTCCGATTATAAGTCCCCCATCCATTTTTAAGAAATTTTGAATCTCAAATATCCCCCCCCCCCCCAACATATTTTTTTGAGCAAAAAATTTATTTAAAAAAACCAAGTTTTTTAGATACAATTTAGCTTGACTCACAGTGGCCCAAAAATGACCCAGTAATCGAATTTTCTTGAACTGAACATGTCACTTAGCCCACATGTCTTTTCAAGTCCAGAAACGGTATAATACAAAATTGTCAAAATTGTTTGGGCCATTTTTTAGATGCAATTAGCTTGACCCACAGTGACCCAAAAATGACCCACAAATTGAAATTTCTCAAACATGTGACATAGCCCAATGCTCATCTCATGCCCAGAAGTGGTATATTACAAAATTTTGTCAAAATGTTTCGAACCTTTCAGGTAGATTTCGTATGAAATACTGCCTATTGCGATTGCTCCTATGTTGGAATTTCTGAAAAATTTTTGCAGATCTGCACCGATCATGACCCCTGGAACCCAAAACCACCCCCAGTAAAAAACTATATATCACTTTTTTATGGACACGATAACTTCCGTAATTCTGCACAAATCTCTTCCAAACTGATACATAAAAAAAAGGGCATAAAATCTCGATCAACTTCATTAATGGGCAAAATTGGACCAAGGGGATGGAAATAGGGAGAGGTTTTATGAAAACCGAAAAAAACCCCATAACTTCTTAATTTTTGTACATATCAAATCAGCTTAAAGTTTTTATTACTTCTAAAAATCGGGCCAAAAATTTATGTATCACAGATTTTTGATAAAATTAAAAATGGGCTCAAGGGGCGCAAAAAACAGGGTTTTAGGAAGAAAAAAAATTCATAACTTTGTCAATTCTCAAGATATCCAATCCAATTAAATTTATTATAAATGTTCTTAATATTATCTACAACTTTTATATTGACAAGTTTTTGATAGGACCAGTTCGTACCACAAAAAAAAATTAAAAACAAAAACAAAAAGGGAGGAGGGGGGGAGTGAAGAACAAAAAATCCATAACTTTGTCAATTCACAAGATATAAAATCTGCATGAATTTATTATATATCTTCTTAATATTATCTACAACATTTATATTGACAAGTTTTTGATAGGACCAATTCTTACAGCAAAAACAAATAAAAAATACATAGCGGTTGAAGAAAAAATATTACGATTGTATTCAAATCCAAACTGCTTATTTTGTGACTCATTTTTAAATTCATTTTTGCTCTCAAACACATCCAATTGGTAGGTTTTCTTATTCAGAAACTATATAATGTACCTTAATGGTCGATTTTTTGATAGAGGCATCATATGGAACTTTGACATCATATTTAAAAAAATGATGTCAAAGTTGGCATTTTGAACCGAATTTCCCAAAGTGATTGTGTTGGAAACGAAAAATATGATCCTACTGAGAAAATAATTGTTTATAAATCAAGTTTTAATTAATTGAACGAAAAATAGAAACACAGGTTGCTTATAAATCTCTTCAAAAATCACGTCAGAAAGTTCATATTTTTCTTTTAAAAATGAATCTGAAAACATGACAGTAAATTTCGAGTTGTTGAGCATCGAAAAGTAGTTTTTTGAATACTGCATTAACATGATTCTGATAAAGCCAGTTCTTATATATAAATGAAAATGAAATTAAAAACTCGTCAAAAGCAGCCAGATAAAATTGTTAAAGTGGGTTTATCTCTAATCATGATTTAGTTTTTTGTAGTTGAAATTAGTACTTAAATTCGAAATCTACCTGTGCCTGTAGGCCGAGCTGGGAGGGATTTTTTTAGATTTAATTAGCTTGACCCTGACGCATTGTGACCCAAACTGACCCACTAATCAAACTTTCTTGAACATGCGACCTAGCCCAATGGTATTCTCGTGCCCGAAAATGATAGAAAGCAAAATTTCGTCAAAATTGTTAGCCATTTTCCAGATAAAATTACCTTGATCCACAGTGACCCAAAAATGACCCACTAGTTGAATTTTCTCCAACATGTGACCTAACGTGTGTGTGTGTGTACGTAATCCAAAACAGTAGATTACAAAATTTAGTCAAAATTGTTAGAGCCGTCTTTTAGATAAAATTAGCTTGACCCGAAGTGACTTAAAAATGACCCACTAATCGAAATTTCTTGAACATGTGATCTAGCCCAATAGTTTTCTCATGCCCAAAAACAGCTGGATAAAAAATTTAGTCGAAATCGACTGAGCCGTTTATTTTTTAGATATAATTAGCTTGACCTTGACCCATTATGACCCACTAATCGAATTTTCTCGAACACATGAGCCTAGGCCAATGGTCTTCTCGTTCTCGAAAATGGTAAAATACAAAATTTAGTCAAAATCGTTAGAGCCATTTTCCAGATAAAATTACCTTGATCCACAGTGACCCAAAAATGACCCACTAATCGAATTTTCTCTAACATGTGACTTAGCCCATTTGTACTCTGACAGTCAGGCAGCATTTCTTGCCTTACAGAAACATACAATTACTTCTAGGATTGTTTCCGAGTGTTACTGCTCTTTGAACAGGCTTGCCAGTAATGGTAATGATGTTGCTATACATTGGGTACCTGGTCATACTGGCATCCTGGGTAATGAGCTTGCTGATTGTCTAGCAAGGAAAGGGTCGGTTACTCCATTTATTGGACCAGAACCAACTATTGGCATTTCTAAGGACCACATTAGAACTACTGTTTTTAGAATTTTAAGAGAGCAGCAGTATCAAGAATGGCTTAACTCAAGCGGACAGAGACAAGCGAAAGAGCTCAATAGTAGTGCCCTAATAAAAGGGCAAAGGAACTCATTGGGCTCAGAAGGAATAGTCTAAGAAATATGGGTAACTGCTAACAGGACACTGTAAACTTAATGGACACCTTAGTATCATGAAGGTGGTTAATGACCCTCTTTGTAGGGGTTGTAAGTATGAAGAGGAGACTGCCTTGCATGTGCTCTGCAACTGTGAGGCATATGCTGCTTGTTTCAAACACATGGGTCGACATCTGATTGAGCCATGGGAAATTCAGGATATTCCTATCAAATGAGCCCATTGGTCTTCTCGTAATCCAAAACAGTAGATTACAAAATTTAGTCAAAATCGTTAGAGCCGTCGTCTTTTAGATAAAATTAGCTTGACCCGAAGTGACCTAAAAATGACCTACTAATCGAAATTTCTCAAACATGTGACCTACCCCAATAGTTTTCTCATGCCCAAAAATGGTTGGATAAAAAATTTAGTCAAAATCGGCTGAGCCATTTTTTTTTTGATATAATTAGCTTGACCTTGACCCATTATGACCCACTAATCAAATTTTCTCGAACACATAAGCCTAGCCTAATGGTCTTCTCGTTCCCGAAAATGGTAAAATACAAAATTTAGTCAAAATCGTTAGAGCCGTTTTGAAGATAAAATTTACAGAAACACACAAAATTTTTGCTCGTATTATAATATAATTTCAATGAATTATATGAAATTTCTTCTGCACTTTTAGAAAGAAGATTGTGCTTTAAAAATATATTTTAAAAAATGTTTGTCAAGGAATACAACTTCAGCACATTTTATTTATTTTATGTTAGCTATATTTTTATATTTTCATGGCTTAAAAGTATATTATTATTTTTCAAAGATTGACTGAAAATTCTGTTCCATTTTTTGCCCAAAATCTGAATTTCAGCAAAAATGCTGCCGAAAATTCAGCCAGACAAACTATCTGTATTCCAAAAATCTCTGTTCTTATCGGAAATTTTCAATATTACTCATTGATTTAAGCTGTATTGGCTCAAATGAGAGACCCTTTATTTATTGCTATGAACTTCACTGTTTATAATTATCAGTCATGACTGACTCAAGATGCAAGTGAAATTATAAAGCAAGTGATGCCTATACTTTCAAGATGCTTTTCATGTGCTCGTTAAAAGCTGCAGACTTAACAGTAAAAGAATTTTTTTATTTTGAAACCACAGAAAAGTTTCTAATGCTCTCTGAGAAAGTTCTGTACTTCTCAGGGGTGATTCTGAGTAAAAAAAAAAAATTTCTGAAATCCACAGCAAATTTTCTGAAAGGTTACAACAGATGGGGGGGGTCACTTCCGGCACTACGTGTTTTTTTTTTTTTTTTTCATGATCTTTTGGCAAAATTCGCCGCATTTTTTCTGCGATCTGTTGGCAAAATTGGCCATTTTTTCCGCGATCTGTTGGCAAAAGTGGCCATTTTTTCCGCGATCTGTTGGCAAAAGTGGCCATTTTTTCCGCGATCTGTTGGCAAAAGTGGCCATTTTTCCGCCGATCTGTTGGCAAAACTGGCCATTTTTTCCATGATCTGTTGGCAAAACTGGCCATTTTTTCACGATCTGTTGGCAAAACTGGCCATTTTTTCACGATCTGTTGGCAAAACTGGCCATTTTTTCACGATTTGTTGGCAAAACTGGCCATTTTTTCACAATCTGTTGGGCCATCTGAATTCGACTGATTTTTTTTTAGTTTTCAGAAATGACTGCCTTAATTTTTCGGAAAATTCAGAACAGAATCACCCCTGGTTCTTCTGTGTCATTGATGAATAAATTACATTTTACTTTATATCAAAATAAAAAATTTTGGTCAGAGGCACAGAGAGTCAGCCAACTTGAGCCCTGGAGATAAAATTTTCAAACAGGGATGCTATTTCAAAAATTTTCTTAAGAGGCAGGGGAGGGCAAAGTTTTTTGGGAGGGAGTAAGCAAATTTTTAAGTATATATCTTATCTATATTTAAATCTCTACTAAACTAATAATAATTATTACAAAATGGCTATTTTCTTATTAAAACATATTCAATGTTAATTTCCTAAAAACAAACTTTTCAGTAGTTTATTTCAATTAATTTAAATGCAAAATATTAAATAACTGAAAAGATTTGATTATATTTAAAAATTAAATATTCATTATTGAATTTGTTCTCCATTATTTATCTACATTGTTAATTACTGACAAATGCCTATGATTATTGGTTGTCATAAAGTAATAAAATGTAAAAGTTGTATTATTATTTATGATTTGTTTTTGTTTGAAACTTACACATATGTATATTTTTACAACAAACATACACATATATGTATGTTTGTTAGAAATGTGTTTCTATGCACATATAATTAATAATTATGTATATTTATGTATGTATTAATAACTTTTTAAAAAATTCTTGGACATTTTCATACTCAGCCGAAAATAGGAAAATTACTGAAATTCAGTTTTCATTTTAAAATACTGTTTTGGTTGATCCTTAGTTAAAAATATTGATTGTAAATTTTAATTAAAAGCTAATAACACTTTATAATTATTATACTGCAATTTGACTTCTTTTTAAATTATTAAGATAATATAATACTGTACATTTTTAAAGGGGGAGGGGAATTTACAATTGAATTTAAAATGGAAATGATCATTAGATCAGACAAACTTTGAATAACAAATTCCAAAAATTTTTAATTAATCTGATCATCATGAATATCAAAACATGAAAATGATTCACAGTCATTCTTCAGACTGCCATGCTGTGATTCATTATAACAGTGGTTCTGAAACAAGCAAACAGTGTTTCAAATATTTTAAACTGAATGAGTAATCTGGAAAACCATTAATTTTCACTACATATATTTTATCTTTTAAGTGAAACTCTTGGGAGAAAAAAAAGATAAATTATTCTTAGAAGCCTTGTTGAAAATAAAATAATGGTTTAACTAGTAAGTACAGGCCTCATGTAGCTTTATTCTAGAGTGGAAGGCTATAGTTTAATTACTTAATTTTCAATAATGCCCTTCAGTTCAAAAACCCCACTTTAAGAAAAACACATGTAAAATTTTAAGAAGAGATATTTGTTAGAACTATAACACAGTTTATTTAATAAAGCATTCAACAAGATAGCATCAGAAATGGAAAGAAGCAATTTTTTAAGCATTTTTTTTTTTTTTACACAGGTATACAGCTTTTACACATTTCTTTAGATAAAAAAACCAAGGATTTTCAAGGACAAAAAAACAAATAAATAATAATTAAGGACATACAAACTGAATAAACTAATGGATTATAACATCATAATAAGCATTTTATTTTTGCAAATACAACTTTTAAATATTTAAATAGAAGGGAAGAAGGAAGGAAAATTTTCAGTGTGTGGCAGTAGAAATTATAGTTTTTTCAAAATAACAAATACTGTAATATATAATGAATAATATGCATAATAAGTTTATTTGATATAACTAATGATATTACAGATTGTATTAAAATTGGGTTATTAGTATTTTATTATTCCTCTATACTTTTTAATAATGTTTAATTTTGCACTTAGAATTAAATGATTAACTTTTTTTTTTTTTTTTTTTTTTTTTTTTTTTGTGAATGTTAATCTCATATTCATATTGTTTATTTTTTTATATATATATATATATATATATATATATAGTTAATATGAAAATAAACCACACAATTTATCTGTTATCATTAGGCAATTGGGTAATGAAGATTCTGACAAAATTATATCAACATCCATTCTTTTTTTTTTCCTCCGGTTCATTTTATTAATTAATTTTTTATATTGATAAGTATTTCTTATAGTTTATTATTTTTATTATACATAATTTTTTTATATTAATTATTTAGTTTTATAGCATATTGCTATATTATATTATTATTGTTTTGAAATTATTTAAATTTTCCGTATAGATTAATTGGGTAAGGTAGTAAAATATATTGTAATAATTCTATTAAAATTTTTATTTATTTAATATTTATATGAATAATGAAATATAATATGGTATTTTTATATTAGGAATTGTTGGGATATAGCAGTTGGTATTATGGATGAATTAACTTATAGCATAATCTTTATGACATTGTTCATTTAGTTTCAAGTTA
The DNA here is from genome assembly GCA_963932465.1 of Maratus speciosus. NCBI lineage: Eukaryota > Metazoa > Arthropoda > Arachnida > Araneae > Salticidae > Maratus > Maratus speciosus. The sequence goes on from OZ010787.1 coordinate 576,733,596, forward strand.
AAATCATAGATGGCAGCACTAAAATTTAAATTGGATTCTGTCTGTAGCTTCGAATAGAGTAATAATAACAATTTCTTACACAAGGTGGAGCTTAATTTTGGATATATGCGATTTTGTAAACTTATCGTTTTGGAATTTTATTTTAGTTTAGAAATTTAATACAAATTAAAAACTGTTAAGAGGTTATTTACTCATTATGTAATTATTTTCTATTTAAATTATTTAAATTGAATTTATCACGGTATTTCAAAATTGATTAGCTGTATACTTAGGTTTTCAAATCTGTGTTAACTGTAAAAATAACCTTAAATTTAACGTGCCTATATGGATACCATGTACTGATGTGTATCTAGATAGAATAACTGGGATTTCATTAGGTATTTTGTGTAATATTACTATTTTTACTTGCTATAAATTAATTATTTAAAAAGGTTGTATTGCTTTTTCCATTTCATAGCATTTAATTTTATTCTGTTTTCAGTTTGAAACTATTCTACTGGTTATATTGGTCGTTAGAGTACAGGGGGAAAAAATTTCAGCTTTTAGCTTTTTTTCTCACAGAAAACAACTAATTTTGCTTATATAATTGAATTCTGTACTCTTGAAAACGTAATTCAATATATAAGCTTTTCAATTATATTTCTTGAAATCCATATTCTTCTCTTTTCTTCATTAATAATTCTTATTATATAGTACAAGGGACTTTATTTTATACTTTGCAGCTTGTTTATTATGTCTTTGGTATCCATTCAGTGTGTTTGGGGACGCTGTATTGTTGTAAATTCATTCATGCTATCATAATTATAGATGATGGTTGGTAATGTTTAATGGTTATATACATATATATTCATTATCTTTCAATGGTATTATTGTACAGAAAGTTTAATATATATACAGTGAAACTTCTTTTAAAGACCACCCCTATTTAAGGGCCACCTCTATTAAGAGCCAATATTATTAGGAACGAAAAATTTTCCCATAGACAATGTTAAATTTACTCCTATTAGGGGCCGCACGTACTCCTCATAAAGGCCATTTTTTTCACATGTGCCTTAAATCCTAAACAGGTGTATTGAATTCCTGAACCAAAAGAGAGTTCAGCAAACAACTGTACTTACAACAAAGAAGGCAGGGGTAGATGGGGAGGATTTAGTAACACAATAAATGACCACAAATGAGACAAACGGGTATTCCTCACACTTTGTCTGACAATTTAACCTGCAGAGGTTGGGTTGGTGGGGGGAAGCTTGACCCTTTGTTGTGGGCACACAATGCATAACAGGTTATCTAGAAAAACTGATTCCACATTTACTAAAACATTGAATGCATATTGAAGCACAAATTTTATATCTGTCAGGAAACGCTAACAGAAATGAATAAACTAATATCTCATTCTAAGGCATTAATAAATGATGGAAATGTAAGTAATTTGTTCCATAAAATAAAAGTATTAGAAACCAAAATTGTCTGCGAAAAAATTACAAAAAGTACACAAACTTCAATAGAAAATTTTTTCAATCTTGTATAGAGTTTGGAAATGTTAAAAAACAGTTTTTTCACCTATATAGGTTTTGACTTCATTATTTTAGTTGTTTTTTTGTCACCCCTATTCAAGGGCCAATTTTCAATGGAACGGCAGGTGGCCCTTACAGAGAGGTTTCAGTGTATACATATTATATATATATGTATACATATTATATATATATATATATATATATATATATATATATATATATATATACATATAAAATAAAGGAATTTAAAAGATTGAAAACTTAATGTGTTGAGTAAAAGAAAGGGGAAGGGGGGAAGATTGGGGGGGGGATTAAATAACTATTATTACTGCAAAATAACAAAGCAGAAAACTTTAAAGAGCTCATTTAAAAAAAAAATTTTTTTTGATGGGTGGAAAACAATAGTGGTAAAATGGAATTTCAGAAAAGTTGGGCATATAGGTGGAATAAAAAAAAAAAAGAACAAGAATCCTCAAAAACATGGGAGACTCGCTCCTGAAATAATGGATTTGGATTCTACTTAAACAATGAAGATGCATAAGAGAGAGTAAGAATATGCACTTCTAGACCATTAATAAGCATAAAATCTCAAATTGTTTGAGGTGGAGGGACAATTTGCATGGTCCTCCTGAGATGACGACTTTTTTTGCCACTCTCTAAATTCATCATTGATAAAAAAAATCTCACGGATTAGCAAATTTTAAGTATAATTTTAGGAATAATAAGAAGACATTAAAATGTTAGGAATTATGTGAATGGGAAGAAAGCAATGCCTGGAATCAATTACTAGTCCTACCTTGAGAACAAGAGTAAAAGCAACAAAATTGTAATAAAAAAAAAAAAAAATTAGTTTTCCATCTCATTTCGAAAAATTCCATTTTTCCCTGAGCGGTTTGAAAATTTCAGGGAGTGGGGAGATTTGGAAGATTTATTATTTATTTACTGTTGCTACAAAGTACCAAAAGCAGAAAAGAATTTTTTTAAATGGAATTTTTCACACATTTTTAACTTTGTGTGTTTGAGAGCAGAGATGTAACCAGAAAATAGCAAAAAAGAGGATATTACATGTGACAGCAAAATGTACAACATTTTTCACAACATTTATACGCAAATATTGTAAACTATATTGTGTTGAATATAAAATAAATACATTGACAAATTTCTTATGTTAAAATGTTTTATAGTATTTTCTGTAATAAATATATTGCATTTTCATAATTGAGTTTTAAAGAAAATGACTACCTGTCAACATGCACAATTTTATACTACATTAACATTCTTTCACCCAAATGAGAGTTTGGTTTTTATGTATTCTAACAGAAACAAATAATGTAAATATTAAATAATTAACTATCATTTTTATATGTTCAGAAAACCATAACTTTGTTCAAATGTACGATATTTTTCTATGACCGACTATGAAAATTGCGATTTCTTTATGCAACCTCTTGACAAAATTTGCAATTTTCTTCAGCGATTGTCTGATTAAATTCGTGATTTTATTATGAGATTGTTTGATGAAATTAGTGATTAATTTCTGCACTTGTTTGACAAAATTTGCGTCAGGTTTCCACAATTGTTAGACGAAATTCGCGATTTTATTCCGCGATTGTTTAACAAAATTTAAGATTAATTTTTGCAATTGTTGGAAGAAATTCATGATTTTTTCCATGAAATTTCTGATTTTATTCTGCAATTGCTCAATGAAATTTATGATTTTATTCCACGGTTGTTTGATTAATTTGCGATTAAATTCTGCAATTGTTTGACGAAGTTTAGGGCGATTCTTATGTGATGCACGGGACATTTACATGAGTTTAAACAATTAAATTTTATTGAAATTAAAGTTATTAAATACTTTCATAATTATGAGGTATAAAGACCTTAACTTGTACTTCAGAAACCCATGCTGTTTTTTTCCCAACATTAAAAATTGAATAAATAAGAAATTAAAATGTATGCATGATGCACAGGACTCTCAAAAAATCAAAATGCATACATCATATGGTATTAACTTTAATTTCTGTGATGTTTCATGGATTTATTGATTATACTTTTTTTTTATAATGAAAGAACATTTAGTAGATTGATTTGGTGCAACATTAAGTTCATTTTAAAAATTAATTAATAAATTATGTAGATTTTATGGATGTGATGCACGGGACAAATAAAAGTGATGCACGGGACAAGTCTGACTTGTTTGCCTACCTCCTGAGATTTATAACATTTCTCAACATATTTAGGATGTTAAATTATGAGAATACATGATAAAATGATACTAATCATATATTCCACTTGATGCAGATATTAATTACTTAAAATAACTGCCAGTAGATGGCACCAATGTACTCATAATTTGAAATTTTTTAAAAAGTAAATTTTTTAAATGTGTTTAAAAATATGTTTTATTTTGGCATGTATCGATCCATACAAATGTATGATTTGTGAGGCTTTCTTCCTAAAGTTGATATCTTCAGATAACGCATAATTCTGAAATGTTTTGGGATGAAGCATTATGTAATAATACTAACAATTCTCACTGTTGGCAAGGTGTTTTGTAGTGATTGTTCTCATGGAGAAAAGATTGAAAATGATCAGCCAGATGAAAATACAGTCATATGGACCCAGTGGGCAAAAGACAGAGGAGGCAAGTTAAGATGTAATGTGAAAGAAGGCTGCATTGGCAAAGTTTTATCAAGCTTAAAAGAAACCTTTTATTTAGTCGCCATTTAAATATTGAACAAATTCAAAATTAAGAATTTCAGAATGATAAAGGAGACTCCAAAGTAAAAGTTCTCCAGAAAGAATTTGCTATTAATTATAACTGTGAATATCAAAATGAAATTCATAGTGCTCTAGAAGTAGTGTGACTTTATTCACAGCAGCTATGTTGTCTCAGGACATTTGTTCAGATGCAAAAGAAAAGGAAAAAAATACAGTCAGAGCTGTTATTGAGTTACTTTACTCTGATCTGGAGCCCCTTTTCAGATGAAACCAAAAATTGATTTGGATATATCATCTGAATTCAAGAATAAATTTAAGCTCTTTTCGCACAAGAACTTAGCTGGAAATACTAGAAAACTTTTAGCTGGAAATACTTTGCTTCTTCACATGGAAAAGTGACGTAGATAGAATAGGTGGAAGAGCAAAATCACTTGTTCATCAAAAAGTTATGAGCAAGCAAATTTCTCAAATTGTACATTCTGCTTCCGATTTTTACAACCTTGTAAAGATTTTAATACCAGCAATAAAAGTTTTATTAGTTGAAGAGAGAAATATTCCACAGAATGAAACATATGCCAAATAATGTACCATCTCTCAATTACAGTTTTGCGGATTTATGTTAAAAAACATGATGGATGCATGATTTTTTTTTTTTTTCGAAACCATCATTTTTGTATTTTTTCAAAACATTTTTATCATTTAGCACAAAAATGTCAAGCTTTAGAATTTCTAAATTAGTCTTTTTTTTTAAACATAAATGGTGCGCAGGACACGGGACAAATTTAAAATGCTTATAATTAAAAAAATTATTGACATGAATTTATTTTAACAATATATATCTTTTTCTTTTTAAAAATATAAAGTAAATCAGAAAAGTTTCCCATCTAAAATAAATATAACTACTTCTAGTAAAACTTAATGCAGTTTTAATGTGATGCACGGGACATCACTTTAAAGTATCTTAAATCACAAACTACAATTTGAAAAAAATTAAAATGAAAGTAATTTTTTATTAAATTAAATAGAAATATGCCTGCAGCTACTTTGAAAAGCCAAAAATTGAATAAAAGTGCAGTAAATTTGTTTACAGAGATTAACGAAATATAGGTGTATGAATGCATGCATTTTTCAATATAGTAAACATCAATTTGACCTTCTTGAACATATAGAAACAAATCATGTAAAAATAAAAAAATGCACGAATTAAATACTTCAAACTATTTACTTTAATTAGCCATGAATAAAAAATAAAAATTTTGAATTTTATTTTTTGAGAGTATGGTTCACTTTTGGGAGAATCGCCCTTTATGATTTTTTTTTTTTTTTACATGACCTCTCAACGAAATTCGCGATTTTATTCCACAAATGTTTGACGAAATTTGTGAATTTATTCAGTGAATCATTCGATGAATTTCGTGAATTTATTCAGTGAATCATTCGACGAATTTCGTGAATTTATTCAGTGAATCATTCGACGAATTTCGTGAATTTATTCAGTGAATCATTCGACGAATTTCGTGAATTTATTCAGTGAATCATTCGACGAATTTCGTGAATTCCATGAAATTTGTGAACTTATTCCGTGGTCATTCGACGAAATTTGTGAACTTATTCCGTGGTCATTCGACGAAATTTGTGAACTTATTCCGTGGTCATTCGACGAAATTTGTGAACTTATTCCGTGGTCATTCGACGAAATTTGTGAACTTATTCCGTGGTCATTCGACGAAATTTGTGAACTTATTCCGTGGTCATTCGACGAAATTTGTGAACTTATTCCGTGGTCATTCGACGAAATTTGTGAACTTATTCCGTGGTCATTCGACGAAATTTGTGAACTTATTCCGTGGTCATTCGACGAAATTTGTGAACTTATTCCGTGGTCATTCGACGAAATTTGTGAACTTATTCCGTGGTCATTCGACGAAATTTGTGAACTTATTCCGTGGTCATTCGACGAAATTTGTGAACTTATTCCGTGGTCATTCGACGAAATTTGTGAACTTATTCCGTGGTCATTCGACGAAATTTGTGAACTTATTCCGTGGTCATTCGACGAAATTTGTGAACTTATTCCGTGGTCATTCGACAAAATTTGTGAACTTATTCCGTGGTCATTCGACAAAATTTGTGAACTTATTCCGTGGTCATTCGACAAAATTTGTGAACTTATTCCGTGGTCATTCGACAAAATTTGTGAACTTATTCCGTGGTCATTCGACGAAATTTGTGAACTTATTCCGTGGTCATTCGACGAAATTTGTGAACTTATTCCGTGGTCATTCGACGAAATTTGTGAACTTATTCCGTGGTCATTCGACGAAATTTGTGAACTTATTCCGTGGTCATTCGACGAAATTTGTGAACTTATTCCGTGGTCATTCGACGAAATTTGTGAACTTATTCCGTGGTCATTCGACGAAATTTGTGAACTTATTCCGTGGTCATTCCACGAAATTTGTGAACTTATTCAGTGGTCATTCCACGAAATTTGTGAACTTATTCAGTGGTCATTCCACGAAATTTGTGAACTTATTCAGTGGTCATTCCACGAAATTTGTGAACTTATTCAGTGGTCATTCCACGAAATTTGTGAACTTATTCAGTGGTCATTCCACGAAATTTGTGAACTTATTCAGTGGTCATTCCACGAAATTTGTGAATTTATTCCATGGTCATTCGACCATTTTTTTTTAATGAATTGTTTGACGAAATTCTCGTTCTTTTTCACATCAATGCAATTTTTGTACAATTCTGCAGAAATCGTTGATCAATTTAAAATAAATAAATAAAAGCAGAAATCCACCAAAAGGCAGAAAAGTGGCATCCCTGTTGAGAGGGAGGGGGGTAGAAATTTCAGGTAGGTTGGTTGGTGTCAACGATTTTAATCATGTGATTTAATTGCAGGGTTCGATTTAAGCGGTATCGCATCGCAATTTGCGATTCAAATTTAACTAAAATGCGATCCAAGAAATGCATTAAATCGCAATCATTGCGATGCATATTTCCCACACCCTTTTTTATGTCATGTACACTTAAAGTTAAAATTTAAAGGTGTTTTTACACGACATACATTATGTTTTCACCCTCCCCAAGTGTTTATTTACAATGGAAGTACAGCGAGACGCCATTGCTGGGCGCAGTTTTCCCAGTAAACACATGATTTGTTCCCGCTCTGACGCTGTGATTGATTACTGAATCACTGTTACTCGCTAATCACGGCGTTTGCTCATAGAAGTTTGACGTGCGTGTTGTAGTAGTTCTAAAATGAACACTCACTGTTACGCACTGAGATCTACAATAATACGGAGAGCCAACTCACCGATCCACTTTCGTCCGCTACCACATCACACTTTCAATGCACGCAAGTAATGAGTCCTGCACTTTTCTTAATATTAGAAGCATTTTTTCAAACTTTTTCGCATACTTTTTATCAATTTTGTTGTTTTCTACATCTTTTTGACATTTTTATGAGCAATACTTAATTTGTTTCAAGATTTAAAAGCTACATTAGCTATTTTTTACTTGCTATACAAAAGTGTCTAACTGCTATTCAAAACTGACTTTGTATAGCAGTTACTGCTATGCAACTTTCTTTTTCTAAATCGACCCCTGTTTAATTGTGATTTAAGTGTAATGATTTTTTTTTTTTTACTTTTTTTTTTTTTTTTTTTTTTTTTTTTTTTGGTGTGAAAATGTATTATAATTTAAAATTAACATAATTTGCAATGTTTCAAAAGATATTTTGCCAATTAAAAAAATCCCTGCCGGCCCGGCCTACAGGTGGAGGTAGATTTCAAAGTTAAGTATATTAATTGCTCCAACGAAAACTAAATCATGATTGGCTGCTTTTGACGAGTTTTTATTTCATTTTTATATAATAGCTGGTTTTATCAGAATCCTGTTAAGGCGGTATTAAAAAAAAAAAATACTTTTCCATGCTCAATAACTCGAAATTTTCTGGCACATTTTCAGATTAATTTTTAATAGAAATAAAATGAAACTTGCTGACGTGATTTTTGAAAAGATTTATAAGCGGCATGTGTTCTTGTTTTTCTTTCAATTAATTGAAACTTGATTAATAAACAATTATTTTCTCAGAAGGGCAATATTTTTCCTTTCTAACACAATTGCTTCAGGAATTTCTGTTCAAAATGTCCACTTCGACATCATTTTTTGAAATATATTCTGCCTCTATCAAAAAATCGATCATTACGGTACATTATATAGTTTCTGAAGAAGAGAATCTATCAATTGGATGCATTTGAGGGCAAAAATGAATTTAAAAATGAGTCAGAAAATAAGCAGTTTGGATTTGAATACACCCTTAATAAGATGATTTTTTTCTTCAACCGCTATGTATTTTTAATTTGCTTTTGATGTAAGAATTGGTCCTATCAAAACCTTATCAATATAAATGTTGAAGACAATATTAAGAAGATATATGATAAATTCATGGGGATTTTATATCTTGTGAATTGACAGAGTTATGGAAATTTTTCTTCTTCACCCCCCTTTTTTTGTTTTTGTTTTTAATTTTTTTGCGGTACAAATTGGTCCTATCAAAAACTTGTGAATATAAAAGTTGTAGATAATATTAAGGAGATGTATAATAAAATTAATTGAATTTGATATCTTGAGAATTGACGAAGTTACGAATTTTTTTCTCCCAAAAACCTTATTTTTTGCACCCCTTGAGCCCATTTTTAATTTTATCGAAAATCTGTGATGCATAAATTTTTGGCCCTATTTTTAGGAGTAATAAAAACTTTAAACTGATTTGATATGTACAAAATTTAAGAAGTTATGGGGTTTTTTCTATTTTCACAAAACCCCTCCCTATTTCCAGCCCCTTGGCCCGATTTTGCCCATTATCGAACTTGACCTAGATTTTATGCCCCTTGATTTTATGTATCAGTTTGGAAGAGATTTGCGCAGAATTGTGGAAGTTATCGTGGCCAGAAGAAAGTGATATATATAGATAGATACATAGATAGAAAGATAAAGTTTTTTACTGAGGGTGGTTTTGGGTTCTAGGGGTCATGATCGGTGTAGATCTGCAAAAATTATTCAGAAATTCCAACATAGGAACGACGCCAATAGGTAGTATTTCATACAAAATCTACCTAAAAATCGATGAGTATTTATAAATGCATAGCTGCCATCTTTCTGGAGTTTCTTTCCGGATAAAATAAAGTTTTTGGAACTAGAAAATTTATTTAATAACACGTGTCTTTTTTCTATAGGGTTCGTATTTCATTTCATTTATTAAATAAAATCTAGTTCAAAATATGCTTAATTTACTTGAAAAATAAGGAAGGCTGGCATCTATGTAAATAAAATTCGCAACACAGTAAAGCCTATGAAAATGAACCTGCGTCACTATCCCGGAGAAAATCTATATATGCAATATAAAAGAAAGTTTGGACTGGGGGCTACAGGGCCCGACTTAGGCTATGGGGGGCCCCGGGGCAAGAATCATTCAGGGGGGCCCCCTTCTATACATCTATAGAATTTTTTTTTGCGAATAATGTGCAAGTAACTACTACTAAGCTTCATACATATTGTAAGTATGCATACATTTTGTTCCCGGTACTACTCACATCTGTATACAGAGTATCACAAAAAATAGTCACAACTTTAAGAAAAAATGCTAGTATGATAATAGAAAAAATGATAGATTGGTTGACACGAGTATTTCTTTACAAACTTCACTTATCTACGTACGTTCTAAGATGTCTAAAAGAAAATGCCTCAAATGCATCATAATCAATGGTTTTAACTTGCCATGTTACATAGAAAACATTAATAAAGAATTTCTTTTGAAAACAATAGAATACTATGTTGTCATAATGGAATTTTAACAATTAGTTTCCTAATGATATAGTTTGTTTCTTGCATGGGTGGCGGGGGTACTGAAAGCAGAGAAAGGGAGGGGGACTGCACTCCCTTCCTAAATGTTTGAAAATATATTAATTTAAGTTACTTTTGGCTAATTTTAATAATTTGGCACCTTTTAATGAAAATCTTGATTACTCTCATGGGGGGTCCCTAAAAAGGGGGACCCGGGGCAGCTGCCCCGCAGGCCCCTGCATAAGTCGGGCCCTGGGGGGCTAATCAACGTACAGCCAAAACTACTGAACCTAAAATCATTAAAATTAGGGGGGAAATACTTCTTATGACATAGGCTCTCTCTAAGAAAGGAATATCTAAAATTCTACCCCTAAACTGGGTAAAAAGAGGGACCAAACTTTTAAAAATTTCCTTAAAAATCAAATATTATAGTTATTTGTCAAATGGTAACATTTTAACACTTTCAGTGTGGAATTTGTTTTGGGGGGTTAATGCCCTGTGAGGAATATTTTGTCATAGACATCAACCGGTGAATCAAAGAAACATTCTTTAGCACCTTAACAGTGTGGCCCGAACTGGATTCGGGCAAGAACACTTTGCTTGCTTCGTTATTAAAAACATTTTGAAACCACTAATTTGTAACTGTAAATTTATATTTATTGATTGTCAGATATTTTTCGATTAAGTAAGGTAAATATTTTAGTATGGAAAAAGTGGTGTCCAGCCCCATTTTTAATTTTTTTGTAAGAAAACAAATGTCACTGTTAAGGGGTTAAAGTTATAGTCGACTTTTGTCAATGTTTACTGCAGCCTACAGCACCCAACTCCTAGATGTCAACATTAGCCGACTTCCGCACTCTAAGGCTCCTATAAGGAGTTAAAGGAGCCCACCACACTCGGACCCTTATGTCGACTTCTGTCGACTCCCGCACTAAAAGGGTTAATGTTTTTTTGTATGCTGAATCGAATGGTACCAAGTACATTCTTCTAAGTCCAATAGTTCATGAGATATTTAATATTTTGCTAATTTAGCAATGTCTTTGATGCCAAAACCTCAAATTTTCTAAAATTACAAGTGATATTTCCTAAAAATACGTTGGTTAATCGTTACTATAATGAAGGAAAAAAAATCAGATTCTTTTTGTTCATCAATTGTTTTTGTTAAATAATTAAAACAGCTATATTAATTAGAACAAAATTACAAACGCATCGAAAAATAGAATTTAAAAAACCTCACTGTTACTGACTTTGTTTAAAATACAAACGAAAAAGGTTTATTCAGCAATTAGTGCCACTATAAAATGAAAATATTTAATTTAAATATTAAATCAATCTTTGAGCGGATTAAAAAATGTTTGCATTTTCAAAGAAAATCCCTGCTGGCCCGGCCTACAGGTGGAGGTAGATTTCGAAGTTAAGTATATTAATTGCTCCAATGAAAACTAAATCATGATTAGATATAAATCAACTTTAACAATTTTATCTGGCCGCTTTTGACGAGTTTTTATTTCATTTTTATATAATAGCTGGTTTTATCAGAATCCTGTTAAGGTGGTAAAAAAAAAAAAAAAAAAAATACTTTTCCATGCTCAACAACTCGAAATTTTCTGGCACATTTTCAGATTAATATTTAAAAGAAAAAAAATTAAACTTGCTGACGTGATTTTTGAAAAGATTTATAAGCGGCATGTGTTCTTGTTTTTCTTTCAATTAATTGAAACTTGATTAATAAACAATTATTTTCTCAGAAGGGCAATATTTTTCCTTTCTAACACAATTGCTTCAGGAATTTCTGTTCAAAATGCCCACTTTGACATCATTTTTTGAAATATATTCTGCCTCTATCAAAAAATCAATCATTACGGTACATTATACAGTTTCTGAAGAAGAGAATCTATCAATTGGATGCATTTGAGAGCAAAAATGAATTTAAAAATGAGTCAGAAAATAAGCAGTTTGGATTTGAATACACCCTTAATAAGATGATTTTTTTCTTAAACCGCTATGTATTTTTAATTTGTTTTTGCTGTAAGAATTGGTCCTATCAAAAACTTATCAATATAAATGTTGAAGACAATAAATATTAAGAAGATATATGATAAATTGATGGGGATTTTATATCTTGTGAATTGACAGAGTTATGGAAATTTTTCTTCTTCACCAGCCCCCCCCCCCTCTTTTTTTTTTTTTGCGGTACGAATTGGTCCTATTAAAAACTTGTGAATATAAAAGTTGTAGATAATATTAAGGAGATGTATAATAAAATTAATTGAATTTGATATCTTGAGAATTGACGAAGTTACGAATTTTTTCTCTCCCCAAAACCCTATTTTTGCACCCCTTCAGCCCATTTTTAATTTTATCGAAAATCTGTGATGCATAAATTTTTGGCCCTATTTTTAGAAGTAATAAAAACTTTAAACTGATTTGATATGTACAAAATTTAAGAAGTTATGGGTTTTTTTCTATTTTCACAAAACTCCTCCCTATTTCCAGCCCCTTGACCCGATTTTGCCCATTAACGAACTTGACCGAGATTTTATGCCCCTTGATTTTATGTATCAGTTTGGAAGAGATTTGCACAGAATTGTGGAAGTTATCGTGTCCAGAAGAAAGTGATATATATAGATAGATATATAGATAGATACATAGATAGATAGATAAATAAAGTTTTTTACTGAGGGTGGTTTTGGGTTCTAGGGTCATGATCGGTATAGATCTGCAAAAATTTTTCAGAAATTCCAACATAGGAACGACGCCAATAGGTAGTATTTCATACGAAATCTACCTAAAAAATAAAAAAGCTTTAAATAACTGTAAGCATAATTCCTTAAATTAAAAATATATGAGCAAAACATCGGTTCATTTCAATATAATTTTTGTAGGCTAGAATTAGAAAAATATCTTTCATGGAAGACTTCTCTCTCGGCTATAATATGCTACATTACAACTGTGTGTCAAAATGTAGTAATTTATCAGTTTTACATGACAGAATTTCAACCTTCAAGTAGACCCCTGATACACACACCCAAGAAATTGCAAAAGGAATTTCCTGAGTTCTTGAAATAACAAAAGAAAGAAAAGAGAGGTGAAGATACATTAAATATATCTTCTTTGTAAGATTTACAACTGAGCAACAGAACAGAAAGAGCATGAAAACCTTTATTTATTTAAATCAGGACTTGGGGCTATATTAACTAGCCTTTTCATGTCTTTTATTGCACTGTTAAAATAAAAAAGAAATGTGACATCAAAAGTTAAAAAATTGCAGAGACCATTTATTGCAATGTTAGCAGAGTTTTAACTGGGAAACTTTATGATGTTACATTAATTTTTACAATGAGATAATTAGAGTAATTAATAGTTATAGTTAGTTTAATTATAAGTGTTAAGATTTTTATTATGTTCACAGGTATTATGAGTAACAGTTAATAAGAGGACTCATTTGCTTCTTGTATTAATGTAATTCGACTGTATATGTATAAAAACAAATCAAGGCTAAAAAAAAATAAAACATTAACTTCTGCCCAATAAGTATTGTAAAAGATTATAGATAAGCAAGAGGAGAAAAAACTTTTAGAATCAAAATGTTCAGTATAAGTTTATAAAATATTTTATACTTTTGGACTTGCACACAACAAATAAAATAATCACAGATAAACGATAAAAAAGCAGCAAAACTTAAAAAAGAATTCAAAGCACTACATGTCAATAATGCCTGCTGGCTGTGTAGTAATGTTGATATTTAATATTTTGGATAGTTAATGTGGACAGGAAATATGACTCAATTCATATGGTTATATTTACTCTGTGTTTGAATAAATTAAGAGATGTAATTTTTTTTATTAATACACATATGCATGCTTAGATTTGTACAATTATAATAATTCTACAAAGTACAAAAGCAAGAAGACTGACATGACATTTTCTTTGATCTATTATTTGTGCTACTAATAAAATTATTTATTTGCAGCACACTTTTAATTATTATCTCTAATTAATAATTATAATTTTATTAATATTACATAAAAATATGGATTAAGCTCTTTAATACCATCTATTTAGAAGTTATTTTGGAAACCTACAATCATTGACCATTCACTGCTTTAACACAGGAGGAAAAAAAATCAATCAGATTTATTATTTTTTTAAAATCTGATATTTATTTTTTTAAATCATGAATTTTTTTTTTTTTTTTTTTTTTTTTTTTTTTTTTTTTTTTTGGACATCCTAGAGGAGTGGGAGAAATTTAAAGGATTATTTATTTAGTGTTACAGAAATACAACAAACACATAGACAAGAAAATATTTTTAATAAAATGTAAAAGAGTTTTAAATTTTTAACTTTTGTAAGCTGGAGCTGGAGAAAAAAAGGGGAACCCCCTATCCCCCACCCCATCTTTTTTTTTTATATATATATAGGGAGGAGGGGAGGTCATTAGGTAACTGACTATTTATTTATTGTTAGTACAAAGTTACAAAAGGACAGAGCAAAATTTAAAAAAATTAAGAGTTTCAAAGATCGTTAACTTAGTGCAAGGTGGGGGGGGGGGGAGGAGAGTTTTTTTCAGGGGAAGAATTAAGATGAGTGAATGTTTATTTTATTGTTACAATAAAGCAACAAACAGAAAAAGCAAAAGGACTTTTGGATTTTAAACTTTGTAAATATGGTAGGGGGAGGGTAAAAAGGAACAAGCAGAAATGTTTTTGGAGAAAGGGTTGATTAGATGACTGATTAGTTATTTATAGTTACTAAAGATGTACAATCAGAACACTTATAAATTAAAAGTTTTAAAGATATTAAATTTTATGCACTAAGAAAAATGGGGGCAAAGAGGAAAGCAGGAATTTTTGATGGGGTAATGACTTTAATTATTTATTGCTACTGTAAAAAGTTTTAGAAAAGTTAAAGTTTGTGGGCTGAGGGGGCAGGGGAGGGGGGAGGGGTTTCATAGAAAGAGCAGCAGAAATTATGGGGTGAGGGAGTTTATGAGATGATTGATTTATTTATCATTATTAAAGATTACAAACAGGACAGAAAAAAAATTAAAGACTTTAAATTTTGTGTGCTAGGTAAGGAAGGAAAAAAGGTAGACAGGAATTTCAAGTACGGAAGAAATTTCAATCACTGATTCTTTATTGTTACAATAAACTAACAATTAGAGCACAAAATGGTTTAAGAATATTAACTATTAAAGATTTAAATCTTTGATTATTATGAGGAGAGCAAAGCAGGAAGGGAAATTTTTACCAGAAGAGGGGAGAAATAGACAAGAATTTTTTTTTTTTTTTTAATGCAGAAATCCAATGAAATGAAAAAGAATTTCAAGCTTGATTAAAAAAGAACAAGAAAGTAAAACAAAAGACTTAAGGACCGAAAATGACTTTTGAAAACAATTCCACTTTTAAGGACAGTTCCGAACCCTGGCATAAGTAAATATCAGTGAACTTTCTAGCATCAATGTTTTGGAGTGTCACTGGTTTCATCATGACTGTTTTCAAAAATAGAAAAATGATATTGCACTTCTCAGCGATTTAATAAGTCATTGATTTCTATACTTCTGTACATTATAAAAAGGTATAATTAAGCTCCAGGCAGGTGATAAATGAGATGTTTGAGTGAAATAATAAGAAAAAGATGAAAAAATCCTATATGAAGACAGTAAATATTTACATATTATATATTCAAAAGCTGAAAAATGACATGGAATAAAATTGATTGTTAAGAAGTTTCTTACTGTCTAAGTAACTGCCGCCCTTGTCGCCAGGAGACATTGCTATTACTAGTAATAAGAGGATCACCATCAACTGGTTCATCTGAAAATACCAAGGAAAAATATTAATTATTTAGTTTCATAACTGGAATTAAAATACTCGATGCATCAGAGAACAATTAGAGCTCAAAACATCTTAGAAATCAATTAAACAGTTTGTGTATACCAAAAATGACAATTGCTTGCATGTAGCAAAAATGAAATTTTGAAAAAGGCAAAATATTCTTATCAATAAGCCACTAAAAATAATTAAGATAGTTGATTAAACTTCTTAAAAACAGCTACAATAAGACATGTCAGATTTAATATTTACTAAATTAAATATGTATAAATTTAATGTTATACAATAATTTATACTATCAGCAATGACATTGGCAAAATAACCTAAAGTAAAACTCATATACGAGTAAATTAGTGCAATGATTATTGATAAAATTTTTGCACTGTATTTCATTTTTCAGGCAATCATCCCTTATTGAAGATGCCAGACATCTGTGTACATAATTATTTTGCTTGCATTTATGACAATCACTGATTTTTCTGTTTAGTTTTATCAAAACACAAGGATGAAGGTGATATTCAAGTCAAATTTTTGCATCCGTCTGGTCCTGACCCCATCTTTCCACTGGCCTTCTAAAGAAGACATTTGTTTTATCCCTATAACCAGCATCATAGCTTGTGTTAGTGCCCCAATAACAAAAAGATCTGGAAGTAAGAGCCCTGCATCGGCTCGGGTTACCCGCTTTTACCCTCAACCGACCCGTGGTTCACGTCGGGTCGGTTGGAAATATATATATATATATATATATATATAGATTTTTTTTTTTTTTGAGGATCGGGTTTGGGTTGGGTTTGGACCTTTGCGAATAGGGTTCGGGTCTACCCAATCTTTCAAAATAATGTCCAAGATATTTTTTCCAAGTTAAAAATCTATATACAATAAGACTTTCATAAATGGACACTCCCAAAAAGCGGACACCTCAATTTAGCGATCCCTTTTCATTTTCAAACATTTATAAATTCATATAAGCTTATACCACTGAATAGTGGACACCTCCATATCTACACATACGTAACATGTGTATGTGTGCATAAACTATCATAAATACGATACATGCATTTTTGTGTGTCTCAAAAGCAAAATATTGGTAATATTTTTCTTATTCTGAGACAAGAAAAAATGGTTAGAAAGAATAATCTATGACCACATTTCTCACATACACTGATCACATTTCTTACATACACTTTTTTCTTATGCAATAAATTGAATACATACTCATTCATATTCAAATACGTATTTATTTTCATCTGAAAAACAGTTCTGTTCAAAATTTTTGAAAATCCCAACAACCTGATTTGCAAAAAAACTAAATATGACCAACAAGAAATAGTCTAGGGTGAATCCGACCCACAGAAAAAAAAAAAAAATTAGAAAAATCGTGATCCAAAAGAAAAAAATTAAGGACAACCAACACAATACAGGACTCTATTCAACGATCTTGAGGTGTCTGCTATTTGGAGGATTTGCTATATTTGAATATTAAAGAATATATATTTGTTCAATTTTCTATATAAAATATAAAATTGGTATTAGAGATATAATTGTAGATTACTTTTTATTAATTGCTTTCCATAACATGATTTACTTTCCTTTCATTGTGCGTTGAGTTGCGGGTTGAAATATGTCAGGTTTGGGTCGCCGAAAATTATTTTGGTGGGTTCGGGTCAGGTTACGGGTTGAGGAAATTTTTTTTGCCAGGTTCGGATAGGGTTGCTGGAATGTATGGTTGCTAGGTTTTCAAATGGAATTTTCAGGTTTGGGTCAGGTACAATATGACCCATGCAGGAAGGGTATATTATTTCCCTGAGAAAGATACTATTTACATTCAGCAATATTTAATCATGTTATTAAAGAAAACACGTCATTACAATTAAAAGGTAATACATTTTAAAATTTCCTTATGGATTTAAAGTAACTCCAATGTTTTAAAACTTAATTAGTTGTTTTATGTTAATTTAAATAATTATTGTAAGAATTTGTGCTTACTCATACCCATGCACCTACTATGTAAATAAATCAGATTTTATCTAAATTATGCAGATTTATCATGTAATATCAAATTGTTTAAAAATCAAAATAGAATAAATAGTAGTGATCAATAGAATAAACAGTAGTAGAGTCTTTTTTAAAGTGATCACTGGTAATATAGACAATTATTTTAATTCTCTTTAGGATCCATAATGCCATTTGCACATACAGTGGCTTTTTCAGCAAAATGCAACTTTATTTTGTTTATGATGAAAAAAATGTATTAGCACTAAAAAAGCCATTTTTTTTTCTACAGTCTTTTATTTATATATTCACATGCAATTAAAAGAAAAATTGCTTGGTTAACCTATAAACCTACTTAAAAAAAATGACATTTGATAAATCATAATTTTTCTTATAAAATTTTTCATAAAAACAAACTTTAGGCAACTTCTGGAGAGGTGGAGGGGGGAGGGGTGTCTCAAATTAAAATATAATCAAACTATTTTTTTTTTCCTTAATCTCTATCCTTCTGTGCACATTTTAAAGAAAATTTCAACTTGATACGCTGAAAATGAGTAAAATTATGATTTGAAGAGTAAAACTATGATTTTTTTTTCTGAAACAATGTCTCTTAAATACAGAGCCTTTGCAGTGCTATTTATGCAACTTTTCTGTTTATTTCAACATTTTTTTTTCACAAAAAGTACTCGAGATATCAAAATATCATTTTATAGATGTGCACACACTTAACACATTGTATGCGGGCAAATTTTCAAAAATGAGCACTAAAATTTACGTTCACAAATGCCACATTAAATTAAAACCTGCTCAGAACCAATAAGAAGCAAGCATGCTTGAATTACACCTTTTTTCGTCCATACAAAATTTCCGGTACCAGTAATAATTTCAGTCCCCAACCCACAGAAACGTATTTTAACGTGTCCCGCATGCAATGTGTTAAGAACAAAAAATTAAAATTAAAGCACTATTCAAGTCTGTTTATATGCACACAATATCACATGTGTTAAAAAGGCTAAAAAATAATATATAAGGTGAAATAGTCACAACAGTGACTGTCTATTTTAAAGAAATCTTATCAGATCTTTAAAATTTTTTATAAAAGGCATTTTCAAGACACCATATTATTACAGAATTTTTAAAGAATAAAGTATTTTAACTTAGTAAGGTACCATGGAAAGAGATTTCATATACCGTATTTTCAGAGAATAATGCCGCAGTTACTCAAAAAACAAAACAAAAAAAACCTAGTTTAATGCCGCACCCAGTATAGTGCTGCATCAGGTATATCGCCGCGCTGTGCATAATGTCGCATACGTTATAAAAATATACCAAGTGCAATTAATTAAAATTAATTGGCAGACATAAAATTAAACATTTTGAACTTAAATAATTTATCTTTCAATTAATTGAACAATTAATTCCATTATCAACGTTATTTATTTTAACAAACGGAAAAAAATAATAATACAGTAGCAACGAATAATTAATGTGATACATTTTAAAACCCATCAAAATCTTTGTCCTCAGCATCACTGTGGAATAATTTTTTAATTTCAGGTGAGAAACTTTGATTGGTGTCTATGAAATCATCTGCATCATTCGTGTCATTATCAAAAAAACGAGCCGGCAGATCGCATCTCATTTGTTTTGGATCAGGCTTGCATGCTTGATTGTGTTTAAGATTAATCGAGCTGTTGCCAAACGTAATGCTGAAAGTAATTACGAACACAGAGTAAAATAGTTTTCCTGTAGTTTTATCGGCTCTGGCGAAGAATGAACGAGGGAGAAAGTGGGAGGAGTTATTCCTTATATGGCATGCAAGATGCCTGGCGAACTTGAGGAGAATCATTGTGATTGGATGCTATGCCCGTACAAAGTACAATTTTTTGCTCATGAAAATTGCATTGTTTGTAAACACGTTGATACCTTTCCGCCGTGCGAGACATTGTTTTTTCTTTTCAGAAGTTCGACATAAGATCATGGATTTATTTTTTTTTTCTAACCACATTTCCAAATTTTTAAATAAAGATTGGCAGTAAATTTGGTACTATTTACAAGCTGCACCTAGTTATTTATTGGCTGCATTTTTGTTTTGAAACCAGAAAAATCTAGTTTAACGCTGCAGCGTTATTCCCGGAAAATACGGCATAATAAAAATTAAGAAAACTGAGCTTGATTTTTTTTTCTTCTTCTTCTTTAAGTGGAAAAAAAGATAGGGTATCACTACAAGAGTAGAAGTCAAAAGTCAACAAGTTAAATTTTAGGAGTTAAAAAAAGTAGATCTTTATAACGCAATTCTCCATATAACGCACAACTTCTCAGACGTAAACAATGAATTTTGCAGTTAAGACGCACTTGCATTCCCACGTTGTATAAAATTGCTACTTTCTAGAGTACTAAATTTGATACATTAGTTCAACTTTATCTCGTAATTAAAAACCTTTAATGAAAAAATTGCTATTATTACAATGAGCATTTTTGAAAATGAGTAATATAATGAATGATTTGGTCCAAGTCAAAGTATATTTGGACAATGTTTATAAAGTAAATTTAACACTGTGTGGAATGATGTATATTATGCAATATTTATAATCTCGATAACTCCTGGTAACAAGAAATGCAGTATAAAGATATTCTAATGTATTTTGATATGTTCCAGACATATTTGGTCATGTTTACATGGTAAATTTAATGATGTGTGAAAGGTAATCCATATAACGTAAAATTCTATATAGCGCGATACCTTGTGTTTTTTAGGTTTGCGTTATAAAGATCTTCTACTGTATTAGCATTTCAGGGGTCATACAAAATTTTTTTGAAGTTATATTTTTTAATACAATTTTTATAAATATTCTCTGAATCCTCAAACCTCAAAGCATTTACACTTATCCGTACAAAAATAATTGAAAAAAAGGTTACACAATTTACTTTTACTTTTTTAATGTAAAAGATTTTTTTTAATGAATTTATAAAAAAGGAATTGAAATTTTGTTATCCATACAGAGCAAAAAATTCAGGATTGATATAATTCTGTAAAGTTTTCACTGATTGACAAAAATTTGTAATTTTTATGACCAACCGATTGATGAATTTCACAATATTTTTCTGTGAATGATTTTTTTTAAAACAACTGATAGACAAGATCTGTGTCAAACTGATGAATTTTGCGATTATTTTCCAAAACAAATTGGCAAAATTCAAAATTTTTATCAATGATCAATGGATGAATTTTGCAGTATTTTTCTGCGACGGATTGACAAAATCTACAGTTTTCTACAACGGCAGATGTAAAAATGAATTATCTTCTGCATTATGCAAATTGAATAGTCGTTTGTGACTGGCCGATAAGTTTTTGTTCCAATTTAATGTGACAGAGATTTCATGTTTGTTGAATGGCGATGTAACATGCTGATTTATGGTGGTAATAAGTTTAGAGGCATATTTTTATGTAAGTAAGAGAAGTTTTCATATAGAAATAGGATAAATTTGAAAGATGATTGTACTAAGTAATGATGGAAATAGTTTAAATTAAAACTGAATAGCAAATTAAGCTAGAAAATGTAAAACTTCAAAGTCGCTTGTGTTTATAATGGTTTTTAAGAGTAGCAACAGAGTTCATGTTGGTCCTTCATCAATTGTTCAACTTATCTTGATTTTGGAACTAAAGTCAAGTTCCTAGCTGTATTGCTGCAAATAAAAGTTGTCTTCATTGACTGGTTTTATCATTGTTGCAATTTTATGTAAGTACAATCTTATACACTTACCTTACTTTAGTTACAATGTATTGAAATTTGAATACAAAAGTACATGCTAATTAAATCTTGGAATTGTTTTATGCACACATTTATTAACAAAAGTAATTGCTCAGTTCTTATATATTTCTTCAAGTATTACAAGGTTTAATTTATTTTTCTACATCACTTTGCTACATTATAACTACAGTAAAAGTTCTTTAATCTGGCACGTTCGGGACCACAGCCATGCCGAATTAGCGATTTTGCCAAATTATCGAACGTCCATACATTTTTTTTTAGTTCACCTACATTATGAACCTGTGCAAATTGTATAAGTATCTGACAAATACTGTTTTATATTTCATCATTCTAACAACTGTGATCATTAAAGAAAAACAGAATACAAACTTAAAATCCAATAAATTTAATGTATACTGTATATGTACAATGTAATATACGTATAGGGCACAGTATATGTTCATCACATTATACATGTAGTAAAAAATTAATATAAACATTACATTTAAAAAAGTCTCTGATATTATCTTGCTGTTATGATTCAGATTTCATCTTCAAAAAAAAAAAAACGTTACGGATTATACACAAAATTATGTGTTCAGCAGCGTTGTAGCTTTTGTTCGATTAGGTAAATTTTATGAATGTATCTAATGTATAATTAGTCTGTTTTCAAGAGAATTTAGATACATCTGCCACGGCTCCTTCATCTGATTCCTCCTCCTGAATCTGGTCTTCTTGTGGGTGCTCGCTTCCTAGTGATCATAGTCAACAGTGATCATAGAAATAAAATAAACGTGGGCTCTCGTGCCGGATTATAGAATGTGCCGAACCATAGAATGCTGGATGAAAGAGCTTCTACTGTATTGGGTTTAACCTGTCTTGTGAAAGTCAGAACGAAGGGCACCATACCACAATAAATAAACAGGGGCAGCATGCAGGGCCAATTTTTTAAAATTGGTCTGAACGTAAGAAACAATTTAGGACCATACAACTTTTATCTTGATAAAATAATAATTCTTTATGCTCTATCTGGGGCTGTAACGCTATACGCGCAAAAACTAGGTGCAAACCTTTTCTTAAATACTAATTTTTTTTTTCTTTGCAAAAAGAAAAATCTTTTAGTTTTGTTTGAAGGCCCGACAGTATGCACAGATTTTTTTACTTTTTCAACTTTGATTCCTCGAAAATTCATTCTTTTTTTTTTTTTTGGCTTTACTGTAAAAGGTTTATTTTTAACATTGGAAATAATTGGTCATTTCATTTCAGCTGATGACCCAGAATGACGCATATTCTTAAGAGGTGGTCTTATAATATAAACATGTCACGAAAGAAATGCAAAACACCAAGCTCTGTATTAATGATAAAAGTTTACTATTTGCATCCTTTTTCTTCTTGCTCAAAAAAAAAAAAAAAAAAAAAAAAAAAAAATCAGTGTCCCGAATTAAATTAACTGGGCTAAGATTTTTTTTATTCAAAATAAGTTTCGTTTTCAGTTTATTCATTTTGTTCCAATTTAAAATCTTAGCAATTCATTATAACCTGCAAATTCTACATAAAATCAACCTGCAAAAACTATTTACAGCTAGCCTTCAAACCAACTGCAATAGTGTTTCAAAAGTTATGTTTTTAAACATCTTTTTGTTTTATTTTATGTCAAACTACATTTTTTTTTTAACAAGTCTTATTTGAATCTAATAGTCTAAGAGATCATCAATGTTGCTATGTATTCTATGGCTTAAGGATACATAATTTGAAATATACTGTAAAATTTCCGCATAAATATTTATACAGTATTCTTTACAATAATCGTAATTGCATGTTAAGAAAAATCTAAATTTTTGTACAGATTGAGTCTGATACGGCCTAATTTAGAAATCCTTCTATATATTTTTAAAAAGTAATGATTTGGAAATGGATCAATGAAAATCTGCATAGATACCGCAAAACGCATCTGATTGGTCAGGGCTTCCTGTCTTTTCTTAGCGGAATTGTGCTTGGCGAAAACAATGAAAGTAGAGAATTTAGATAGGATGGGTGGGAAAAAGGAAGAATCTTCTGCATTTCGATAGACTTCTGTTTTTTAGGGGTCGATGGCAAAGATGATTTTTACATAAAGAAGATAATTTCCATTAACTAATGGGAAAGTGGGGGTGGAGTCATCTGCGCTTGGAATCTAAAAATTGAATGCATAGAAAATAAGGGATCATGAAGCGATCCAGAAGGGAAACGCAAAACAATTACATCTGGAATTGGCTAGAAAATAGTGATTGCTTCGCGATACACGAAGCGATTACGCAGGAGGTACAGAACCCTCCTAGTATATTATTATTGTTATGTTAAAAAACTTTCACATTAATATGTGTGCAGTTTTCTTTAAAAGCACATTAATTGTATGAAGGGGTGATTTTGAGTTTTAAAAAAATTCTTGTAGAGGTGAAGGGCGGGGGAATCCCGTTGCGACGCTAATTACTTTTTGTTGCAAGTCAGGTTAACTCCATTTTCAGTTTGGGTCGATTTCAAGCTCAGTGTAGATTCCTGCAAGTTGAGTTCGGGTTAACACGATTTTTCAAAAGTTAGTTGAGTATATTATTTCCGATTAAAATCTATACCTATGATAATAAACATAGATTTGTATGTGGATAGATTATATGATAGATGTTTGTATGTGGGGTTGTTTTCTAAAGAGTCTGCTGTGTTTTTTATGTGACCCTTTCATGAAATTTGCATTATTATACCGACCCTTTGATGAAATTTGCATTTTTATCGTGACCTTTTGTTGAAATTCGCGTTTTTGCCTCGACCCTTTGGTGAAATTCACGTTTTTGTCGTGACCCTTTAGTGAAATTCACGTTTTTGTCGTGACCCTTTAGTGAAATTCACATTTTTTCTGCGATTCATTTACAAAATTCGCATTTTTTAAGTGACCCTTTGACGAAATTCCCGTTTTTTTTCTACGATCCTTTAATGAATTTTTTTTTTTTTTTCGCAATTCTTTACGAAATTATTTTTTTCACAGCCCTTTGAAGAAATATGAGTTTTTTCCACGATCATTTGACAAAATTTGCATTTTTTTCACAATTGTTTGATGCAATTCATGTTTTTTCCGCAATCGTTTAACGAAATTTGTGTTTTTCCATGGCTCTTTGACGGAATACATGTGCTTTTTTCGAGGCCCATTGACAAAATTAGTGTTTCTTCCATGGTGCTTTGGCGGAATACTTTTTTTTTTTTTTCCCCACGGCTTTCTGACAAAAATCGTGTTTTTTTTTTTCGATCCTTTCATGAAATTGCATGCAAACAATTGACGAAATTGATTTTTTCACAGACCATTTACATTTTGCAGTGACAATATAGTTAAATAATCATCTTAATTCCCTTTTCGATAATTTTGTATTTCCCCTAACCCCACATTCCTTTCCTTTTCCTACTGCACACCAAGTTTCAAATTTCCTTTTTTTTTCTATATTTGTTATTTTAAAATAACTATAAGTAACAGTCTTCTAAATGTCTACTGCCACTTGTCAAACCTCCCCTCCCCTTGATATTGGAAAATTTAAAAGTTGTATTTACAAAAATGAAATCATGCATTGAAAAATGCGTATTATAATTGAATAGTTTATTCAATTTGTAGGTCCTTGAATCTCTGATTTTTATTTAAAGAAACGTGTATGAATCCTGTATCATAGATTAATGACTAATCATTTGATTTGATTTAAGAAAAAAATCTTTATGCTAATGATAAAAAGTGTGTCAAATATGTTGTAAATGCTACTATTTAACCTTTTGCATTTATTTGTTGAGTGTGACTTTCAGGGATGTAGTGGAGGGTATACGGGGATATACACTAGGGTGGGCCGAAAAAAACTTTTTTTTGATTTTCGATGATGGGTAGTGCGGAAAAGTGGCCACTAGTGGCACTAAGTTCACACAAAAAATTTGAGATTTTTAGGACAATTCCTATATTTGCCGCTTTTGACTTGAAGTTTTGCTAAAATGCTGATTTTTGAACTTTTTTAGCAAAAATTTTAAAAATGTTAAATTAAACTTATTTTAATCGTATTTACTTGAAAAGGCATATTTAATGTTCCAAATGTATAAATATGCTCTGATAATGTATTATTTAATTGCTATGTGTATTTTAAATTAGACGATTTTTATAGCCTTTTCGTGTTTAAGTGAGCAAAAGTTGCATGTATTGTTTGAATCTTTCAACAGTTTCTCTCCTTTGTCTTGTTTATGTCCCTTGGTCTTCCTTATTTTTTTCGATGCTTTAAGAGTCATATATTTGGGTGACGGACAGCAGAATCCCCCAGAAACAGATCTGGAAGGAGAGAAGAGGGTGAGGCGAGAACTTAAGCGAACGCAGTGACTCATCGCGATGTTGGGGGAGTGAAGGAGGAAACACAAGAGGGGAGAAAGTGCGATAAGGGATGTTTATTATTTTTCAGTGCTCGGTTTCCCTGTGACATTTGTTCAGTGTAAAAGTAAATCCTTTTTCTCGTGCAATACATTGCTTTTTGGATCGTTTAACGTGACTTTACTGTGTTTTGTGCGTTTTATTACGACGAGTTTAGAAATGGCTAGTGCGAAAGTTCATGATCATGTAAAGACATATGATAGCGTGTAAAGTAGCCATTTTGGGGCACCATGCAAATTGAAAGATTTGCAGTTGCCAACTATTGCTGACATCATGCGCCACTACTATTGGTTGCGAAACGATATAGAAGAAAATCGAGATATTTATCTTCAACCAGTGGATGATATTATTAAAATGGCAAGTGAAAATGTTTCCGAAATCTGGATAAAATCTTCCATACCAGTGGTTTCCCAACGAACAATTAACGGAAAGATTAAAAACTATTACAATGAGCGTAGATCATTGGAGAAATCTTGTAATCATACGGGCGTTAAAAGCAAGGTGATCTGCGAAGATTTCGTACGATATGCGGAAACCTCTCTCTTTGACATTGCAACTTGTAAGTGTAGAGACTTGAACAATTGTAGCTGCGACATCAGACGTAAAATTCCACATCGGGAGGTGAACTTCTTGAAGGATCAAAGAACTGTTCGAAAAATGTTTATCGGAAATATTGATTTAAAAACAAGCAAAACTCTTGCAAAGAAAATATCGCGGAAAATGAAAAGGGATACAATTTCAAAGAGGAATAGTGGTTCTGCAACAAAGCCTTCAACGAGTGGAGTTAGATCCAGATGGAAGACAGTTATATTGTTGGAAGATTCAAGTAGTGGGAGCTTTCAAGCAAGCAGTTCGACTGAATCTGAATTTGAACCAGGCCCTTCAAAGCCAAACACTCCTAAACGCATATTCTTGTCTCACACAGCGTCCGCCATGTCTCAGGGAAACGGAACACTGAAAATAATAAGCATCCTTTATCGCACTTTCTCCTCTCTTGTATTTCCTCCTTCACTCCCCCAACATCGCAATGAGTCACTGCGTTCGCTTAAGTTCTCGCCTCACCCCCTTCTCTCCTTCCAGATCTGTTTCTGAGTGATTCTGCTGTCCGTCTCCCAAATATATGATTCTTAAAGCATCGAAAAAAAATAAGGAAGACCAAGGGACATAAACAAGACAAAAGAGAGAAACCGCTGAAAGATTCAAACAATACATGCAGCTTTTGCTCACTTAAACTCGAAAAGGCTATAAAAATCGTCTAATTTAAAATACACATAGCGATTAAATAATACATTATCAGAGCTTATTTATACATTTGGAACATAAAATATGCCTTTTCAAGTAAATACGATTAAAATAAGTTTAATTTAACATTTTTAAAATTTTTTCTGAAAAAGTTCAAAAATCAGCCTTTTAGCAAAACTTCAAGCCAAAAGCGGCAAATATAGGAATTGTCCTAAAAATCTCAAATTATTTGTGTGAACTTGGTGCCACTAGTGGCCACTTTTCCGCACTACCCATCATCGAAAATCAAAAAAAAGTTTTTTTCGGCCCACCCTAATATACACTGTCAGAGTTCATTCTAGGCATTTTTCGCAGGGCGGGCCGCCCTGCCTGCCCT
The DNA here is from genome assembly GCA_963932465.1 of Maratus speciosus. NCBI lineage: Eukaryota > Metazoa > Arthropoda > Arachnida > Araneae > Salticidae > Maratus > Maratus speciosus. The sequence continues at coordinate 576,761,300 of OZ010787.1, forward strand.
TTTTTACGAAATTTGACGCCCCGATGCCCCCCCTGTCCAAAATCCCCGCCCCGCGAGCCCTATCACTCGGAAAACCGGCCGAGGGAAAAATAGCGCCCTTTAAGTTAATTTTATTGCTTATTTCAAGCAAACTCTAAACTATTTGTAAACATTATATAATGTCCTAGCCCCAGTGATGTAGTCGTAAAAAACCCAGAGGGTATACGCTATAGCTTTATTTGAGAAACAGAGTATACGGTGCTTCATAAAAAAAATCCAGAAGGCATACGGCATATACCCTCCACTACATCCCTGCCTAGCCCCATTTTGCTCCTACTGTTCCTTTCACCCCCCCCCCCAACATCCTCACACAGACACCAATTATTTTCAGTAAAATTCCAGCACCGACGCAGTCATAAATTTCTCTCTCTCTGTCTCTATACCACGTTTCTTGGCTACTATGAAAATTCAGCCAAAATAAGAAAAAAAAAAAAAACGGAAAGGTCCTTTGACGAAATTGGCATTTTTTCGTGATTCTCTGACGAAATTGGTTTTTTTCGGTGAACATTTCTCAAAATTTATGATATAGTTTATGTCCAAATTTTTGGGATTTATGACAGATTTTAAATTTTCGGAAAAGAATCAACCCCTACGCTGCAAAGTGTCATGAATGGGGTAAAGGGATGGTAGCAAAGACTTTTTAGGGGGGGGGGGAGCAGGGGGGAAGAGTTATTAGTTGATTATTTATCATTACATTAATGTGCCCTTTTTTTCTCTAAAGTGCACTTTTATGGCAAAGTGCACCCTGCCTGCCTTTGATCCTAGAATGAACTCTGCACTGTGTACCTTTTGGATTTTAAGAAGCTCCATATACCCTCAAATATTCTCAATCAATATTCTCAAATAAAGCATTAGCGTATACCTTATCTATGAACTTTCATGACGTCAGTGTATACCCTCTGCTCATACCGTATACTCTCTGCTTTTTATACGACTACAACACTGGTGAATTTGCATGGTAATGGCCCTTATTAACCCCCTTGCCTGTGACACCCAAACTCAGTTTGGTCAACGCAAAAGCACCAATTTTGGAATGCCCGACCTCAGTTCGGGCAAGAGAAAAATCGGTGCTTCAATTCCGTGAAGCCCAAACTCAGTTCGTCCAATGCATAATATATAATTTACCAATTTCCCAATAGATGGCGATACTTTCCCGCAAAAAATTTGGCAGTTTCAGGCCATTTGTCAGATTTTTGTAATTTTGCAGTTCTTCCCAAATTTTATTCAAACCATTCAGAGAACAAAAAAATTTCCATTTTTGGCATGTTTTTCTCAAACACATTCCTACAGGCAAGGGGTTAATAGAGCAAACTTATGGTCACCTTTTTTGGCTACTGCAATTTCTAAACAATAATCTGTGGTAAATTTCCACAACATTTGCAATACAAATTACCATGAAGATTGTTTAGAAATAGTGATACTTAAAAAGGCAACCACTGAGATCCCTGTACAAAAAATGGTCATCAGATTCTCTAGTCACACTAAACATAGGAGAGAGTAAAGGGTTAAACTGTGTCCATAATAAATTCAACATATCAATAAAATCAAAGTTTGTAAATCAATTTTACATACAAACATACACGCACACAAACACTAAACTAATTTACAATAATTCATGAGTGTGCCCCTTTTTTCCTTCGAAGTTCCCTTTTATGGCGAAATGCATCCTGCCTGCCCTTGATCCCATAATGAACTCTGGTTCTATATTAAGACTAGTGTGTAACCCAGGGTTGCAAAAATGCCGGCTAAAATTAAAAAAAGCCAGGCCGGTGGCTTTTATTGGTTTTAACCGGCTTTTTTTTGGCCAAAATTGGCCTTTTTTTGGCCATAATTGGCTTTTATACAATGAAGCATTGTAATTATAAACTACACATTTTAAAGTGTTTTTAATTAGTTTTAATGACATTTAATTGATTTAGAGTTTAATAAGTAGCCAATTTTCTCAATAATGAGGACATTAATACAGGAATAAAACTTAGATGATTTTGCTGGTGATTTGTAGTCAGAATTGCAAATATGTCAGCTAAATTTTAAAAGGGCCATTGCCAACTGCCAATTTTTTCATTTTTACTGCTTTATAAAATTGAAGAGGACAATGGTTATTTAGTTACATGTTTTATTTCTTAATTTTAAGAGCTATTAATATACAAGTCTTATTTTATTTCTAGTAAACATTTAAAATTATACATAGTCATATTAATAAAACACCATTTCTCACTATTAAAAGCCTTATGAATAGCATATGCATGAATATGCTTAGCAACAAGCTTTTCAAAATTTTATTTAGAGGTTTTTTTTTTTTTTTTTTTTTTTTTTTTTGTTTTTTTTTTCTTGTTTAAATGCTCTATTTTTTATACACTTATGTACCACTCTCCTCAAATATTATATCCTTTCTAATTTCTCTTTTAATATTTATAACTTAGTCTCTCGATATAGACACATGAGAATGTTTCCATTTTGATGTGCTATGTTTTGTCATTGTTTAATTAAATATAATCTTTAAAATGTGTAGTATATGTGGAGCTATGTAATATAGAATTTCAAAACACGAGTTTGAAACCGGATATTTTTTTCAATGTTTATGATTTTTTTTTTCAGACATAATGCCTTCACAGTTGCCTTCTAGAAGACTTATTTATTTATTTGACAAAATTTAGTAGAAATCTATAATTTTTTTTAGAAAATATACCAAATTTAGAAAATAGAAGTACCGGAAATATTTATAAGTGTATTAAAAATTAATTGGTCCAAATTTAAAATGAATTAACTGTAAACCAACTTTTAAAAATAAAAGCCGGCTTTTTTTAAGTGGTTAAAACCAAAAAAAGCCGGCCGGCTTTTTTTGGCCTGGCTAAAAGCCGGCAACCCTGGTGTAACCCCCGTCAAAAATGACGAAATGTGAATGATAAATCTCCAAAACAATATTTAAAAAAATATTTTTCTGACAAAAAAAAAAGATGCCTCAAGCATTTTGTTAATCAAAAAGTATTATCCTTTGATTTTTGATAATTAGAACGAAGATATTATGTAAACTACAGTTTAAAATCATATTTTAAATATTTCAGAATGGAACAGGAAAAGATCAAATGTACACACACACACATATATATATATAAATTATTAAAGGAAAAATTACACTTAATTCTATAAAACTTTTTATAAAATATTTTACATATTCATATTGCATGTGTAATTAAGGATTTTTTTTTTTTTTTTTTTTTTTTTTTGCTCAGATGTGTATTTTAGTTTTAAAATATCAAAACACTAAAATATTTTTAAAATTTTTACATTTTATAAACATCATAAGTACTTTACCCCCCACCCCCCTCTCAAACTATTAATGACATAATTTTTAATTAAAAAATAATTTATCCCAAATAACATTCATCAAAGAAAAATTTATAAGCAAACATTAAAAAATATATAAAATAATCTCTGAATTTTAATATTTTCATATTTCAAATCTTTCTGCCATAATTGTAAATATGTATTAAAAAAAAATATATAACATTAACACTTTTTAGTTTCTAAAGTTATTATTAAATAAAAAAAAATCCATCATTAAGCAGGGTAAATAAATTGTATTTTTTAATCAGATTATTAAAATATCAATTTTTTTCTGTTCTATAAAAAAATTTAAATGATTGAAAAACGTAAATATTCAGCAAAAAGTGTATAGGTAAATAAGATATATTAAAATTACTTCGCATAAATATGTATTAAGAAATACGTATAATATGTAAAAATATGAATTTACAGATAATAGATGGCACCACGCCTAGAACTAAATTGCTGAGATTTTGTGTATGAACATTTGCGTTTTCTAAATTTTAAACCTAAAAAACAAATTTGAGTTACAAATAACTTAATTACATTTATGCAAATAATACCTCTTTTATCAATGTATCCAAATCAAGGGATGAAAACTTCAGAAAAAAAATATTTATTTTATAATGGTTTTTTAACATAATTTCGTAACATTAGCGGCTCGGCGTTATGTAGCCATCATGTAGCTCATCAGGCAATGCTAAAACGATCCTTAAACTTAAACTATAGAAAACAACAATAAAAACTGATTTGATTGAATAAATTCAAATCCACTGCGTGTTCAAAACAGCATTTAGAAAGATCAGCAAAGGTTAAAACAGTAAAACACACGTTGCCAATTGGCAATCAGTACAGTACAAATAATTTTGATGAATGATTCTCAAACGTGAATGACTCATCGGATTTTTTTTTTTTCTTTTCAACAATAATAATAAGGATTTTGAAGGTTTTAAACAAAATTAAAATATTTAAAGACTTTAATAGGCTTCTACAAATATTTTAAGAACAAAATCAGATAATTAACTTCTATTTTTTTTAATGAAGCGTTCAAAGAGTCATTCATTTGTTTCAATATTCGGAAATTGTGAATGGGAACAGTGTTCTTTTGTTTATATCTAGTAATCTGATGTTTATAATAGCTTATTTTTAATTTGGAACTTAATACATTATAATTGGATATGATATACATGTTTTAGTGAAAATATGCTGAACAGACATAATTTCTAGTAGAAAAAATTATCATTTAGCTTGCATATGTTAAGATGTGTTTTTCATTAAGCCTAACATGGCGTTTAGCTATGGTCGATTCGCACACTGGAGTGTCCGCACCGGCATGGTGCCAACGGTTTCCTGCACTCAGATTTTATTAAGATGACCAGCAAGTGGGGTCCATTGAAGATTTATTTTAGTTATAAAATATACATAAGGAATTGGGGAGAGGGAATTGAGAAATGAAAAGGTACAATGTCCCTTGCTGAAAGGAGCCAAGGTCAGAAAAGAAAAAGGAAAGAATGAATCCCAAGAAGAGAACTTTGGAAGGGGGGGGGGAGAGAAACTTGAAAACACACCCAATTTGCGTCCATGAGGGGAGCAGAATTGCCATAAGGTCTATAATACTATCCGAGATGCATGTTCATGAGTGACATACACTACTAGACCAGGAAAAAAAGTGATTACCTCATGTTATAGTACAATAACTCAGTGCCCAAAACCCTAATTAATGTTGACTCACCAGTTCACCCACAAACAATTCTTCATAAATGATTTTTTTTTTTACTCAGTCATACTGATTGGTAAATATGTACGATTCTTGATAAGGTTGGATTGGATATTAATAGTAATTGATTGACTGGAGTCATTGAGAAACACTTGATACAAATCGGGAAAAAAAAGAGATTTTTTTTTTTTTTACAATCAAGATAATCAATAAAATATCATCTAACACTAAGCAGATGTCATTTTTCGAAAATTGGTGTTATATTTTTTAAATTACAATATTAAACTGATAAAATCATGCATATACACTTTTTTTAATAACATTAGTTAATAACAATTAAATAGAGAAAGGACCAATAGTCATATTTTAAAGCTTAAATTTCATCTCTGCAGGCAGACTTTTCAGTTAAACTGTAAATGTTAATATTAGTTTTCACTGATTTGGTTAATATTTAAAATTTTATAACATGCAAAAACTTATTTTGCAATGAATGATAACATTATCTCAATTTTCATAAGAGTTCTTTTTTCTTTACTACCCTTTATTTTCAATAATTAATTAGTATAACATTGCTCATCACAATGCTCACAGAATTTTCAAAATCCAATTTAGGTAATCTTTGTAACTAAATCAGATGACTGATTATCTCTTCAATACTTCAAAGTAGAGTCCTGCACATGTCGTGTACAACCCAACCCCAAAAATTCTATTTGAAGTCAATCTGCATCTTGACTCAAACCTGACAAAAAACTCATTGACCGGCAACTTGACCCGAACATAAAATAATTTTTAGTGACCTGCAATCAGGCATATTTCAACCCGAATCCAAAATAAAAGGAAATTAATTCATGTTTCAATACAGTTATGAAAAGTAATTTAGAATTCTCCAATAGCAATTTACTTTTTATGTAAAAAATGCACTTATCTATATTCTTTAATATTCAAATATAGTAAATTCTTTAAATAGAGGCACATCAAGATAACTGAATACAGCCTTACATCAGTTTGAGTTGTGTAAAATAGAATTTTTAGATAAGTTGTTCATCTTTTTTAAATGTGATGAAAATGATTGAATAAAATTCTTCTATTTGAAAAAGTACCTGTTTCAGAAAACAGATTTTTAAGACTTCCCAAGATAGTTAATTGTTTGCAACTTCTCTTTGACTGTATGTGCACTAGGGTGGAACTAAAAAACGAAGTTTCGAATTTTATATTCTAATAGTGATTATTTTTTTTCTTTTTTAACTCCATAAAAAGAAAATATTTTTCTTTTAATTTTAAAATGATATTTTCTGGTTCCTCAAAGCGCCTGATTTTCCACAAAAAACGAAAAAAAGCCAATAATTGCATGAAAAGTTTTTTAAGCTTATTGTTAAATTTATATTTTGCAAAATTAAATTAATTAAGTGTTAATGTCCTTTAATAAAGAGAATAATTTAGTTTGAGTGCCTTAGAAAAGTTAGCCCCACTTTATTTGACTTTTGTAGAAGCCAGCGTCGTGGGCGTCGACTTTCATTGTCTCTGATGTATTTGGCTGCGACACATAACAAGTTAGTCCGATTTAACGGGTGTTAACAGTTTCTTTAATTATTTTTCAATAAACATTCGGTGTCAAAAGTGACAAAGTCTGTTAACGTACCTAAATCTAGATAATTGTTGAAGTGTCCTGTATTTCGTGAACCAAAACAATTAACATTAGACTGTCATCTTTGACGAACATATGAAGAAGTTATGAAACATTATTTTTGGGTTCAATTTAACTTAAAATCTGACAGCTGAAATCTGGTACACACTATTTCTAAAATATCTAAAGCTGTTGATGATACAATTAAAAGTATATTGCTGAGACCTTCAATTCCAACGGTTTCTGATACACAAATCATAAAAAATGATTAGAAACTAATGCAAGATATGTCAAAATTTGAAGAAAAATATTAAGGTTAGAAAGAATAATCCACATCCAATATAAAATTGCAAAATGTTAGGTAATCCTGTAAAAAACATTTGTTTGTGTAAAAGCACTAAATATTATCGTGTATCAGAACAAGAACGTCACTTTCTCAAAGACCAAAGAGAGATGGGGTGATGACAATAGGATCAATAGATATAAAAACTACAAAAAATGTGTAGCAAGACTGGAAATGGAAATATCAAGGAAAAAAGTTATTTTAAAACAAAAAAAATGATGTTTTGATTGAATGATCGTCAAGTGTAAAAAACAGTTCGGAAGGAAATAGTTCAATCGGTTGTTTTTCTAAACCTGAATTTGATAATCAACACGGTGAAAGAACCGGAGTATTAGACAGAACTGCAAATATTATTGCAAATGGCACCTTATAAGATATGGGTATTTCTGATGATAATAAAGAAAAGGTAACTGAAAGAAGGACTTGAAGACGACAAAGAGAAAAGAAAAGGAAGAATTTGAAAGAAAATGAAAGATGAAATGAGTTAATTTTAGAAGGTTAGTATTTTTATGGCAGAAAGGATAACGCTATGATAACTGATAACGCTACGAACTGAAAAAAATATAAAGAATCATTAAAGACGAACATCTGGTCTCAGTTCAAAAACCAGGATAAAAATATATTGGTCATATTTCATTGACATCTTCTTTTTATATTAATATAGCCACTGCAATTTTGGTGTATTTTCAAAATAATAATACAGACATTTCAAGTTTGAGAGTTATTAGGTGAAACAGAAACGCCTTTAATGCAGGATGCAAATCTGGAGTTGTTAAAACATCGGAAGCAATACTCTAAAAACTTTATAATGGATAATTTGATTATTACATACAAATGAACTTTTTTCTTACGTACTTATTTCAACATCTTGCTGAAAAACTACGGGTACAAAAGGATTTTCTGGACCAGTAGGAAAGCGACTTGAAAAAAGGCGAACATATTAAAATTATAGACTATAAAAACATTGATCCTATCTTGATGGTCTGATCGGATGAAGAACTTAAAAAAAGTACAAACAGGGGATACACCTGAATTTTAGATTTTCCTTGTCATACTCAAACAGTGGAAACGTGTGTCAAAATTGTCCCGCGAGCTGCCTCAACCGTCTTTAAATATTAAGCAAAAGACAGCTTAATCTTGGGAAAGTTGAATTCCCACAATGTAATGACAAAGTTTGCCTAAAAATTGAATATCCAATTTAATTAATTCATAACAAAGGGAGGTAAAGGAGGGTGGAAGTCGATATTTAACCACCTCCTCGCGGTGACTTCTGGATAGTATTTGCTAAATAAAAGTAGATATGAGCTAACAGCTACGTTGTTTACTTTCAGTTACTTTATATTGAAATTTCAAAACTTTGACCTCGTTGAGGAACCGGAAAACAACTTAATTTAAAAAAACCTTTTCAGCCAAAAGTTTAGACATCCAAAAAGGAAAAAAGTTTTCACTATTACACATTAAAATAAAAAAGTTTTTTTTTTACCCTATACTTAAGTTCCACCCTAATGTGCACATGCCTTAACTCTCGTAAATATACTGAGATATGTTTCTGGGGTTTACTATGGCATGTTCACTATTAATAAAGAAGTGTGTAGCATTTATAGTTTATTTACAGGGGCAATCCAAAGAATTTTGTTACATTATGGTCTATGGGGAAAAAATAGTTTGCCATGTATTTTAACACTGTTACACTATTTCAATCAAACATTATGAAATTTATATATATTCCTGAGGTGCACTAAAACAAGCTTTCTGCAAAATATGGATTGCAAAGAATTTGTTATTCATTTATAGAGTCACACAAAAGAATTCTGTTAGAATTTTATTACATTGTCTATGGGAAAAAATAGTTTGCCATGTATTTTAACATTGTTACACTATTTCAAACATAATGAAATTTATATATATTCCTGAGGTGCACTAAAACAAGCTTTCTGCAAACTATGGATTGCAAAGAATTTATCATTCATTTACAGAGTCACACAAAAGAATTCTGTTACATAATGGTCTATGGGAGAAAAAAAATGTTTGCAGCATATTTTAATGTTACACTATTTCAAACATAATAAAATTTATATATACAGGATGTCCATAAAAGAACGTCACAGTTATAAATTTTAATAGTATCAACTGTAAGCATTGTATAGTGTTGGTTCAAGGTCACAAAGAGTAAATCAGTTTTAGATAGACGCTTGGGCAAGTACTGGTTTGTTATCTACTCTCTTACCGCATACGCAAAATGGCAACTCCTGAGCATAAAGCATTATTGCTGGATAGAAGATTTAAAAGCAGTTAGAGCTGTACGATTTTTTCCTTTGGGGCTTTATAAAAGATTGTGTGTGTTCTGCCCATTATCTAATGATTTGCCAGAGTTGAGACACACAATCCAACGATTTGACAACTATATCCAGGTTTGACTGAAATGGGTGGGGGTTAATCATCACTTCTTAGAATTGTCCCCCGTGGTAAATTTCCCTAACCACCGGAATGTTCTGAAGAAAGTAGAAAAAAATTCAGTCATTATTTTATAAAGGTAAAGTTGCATGCAATCCTGGCCCCTGCCCCCCCACCCCCCTCGACCCGCTCTGACTACAGCAGATGACATTTTATGACCTTGTTGAAAGATTACTAAACTGGACTTCTTAGAAATGATTTTTTCTTCATCAACTCTGGACAGAAAAGAAAACTATTGATCAGATTTAGGGGCCTCTGGACTAATAACTATTGTTTCTTTGACAGGCCCCCTGTCCCTCTCACACACAATTACATACGCGAGTGCACTGCTTTAATTACATTAATTCTCAAATCAGAAATATATAATATATTTGATCGTTTAACCTTTCAAATATTCGGAAATTAAAATTTTGACTATATCGCAATCATAACATTATCACTTGGGTTTGAATTTCTGGGGTGGGTCCGGCCCACCCGGCCCCCTCTAGTTACGCCTATGGGTTATAACCGAGCACAGGAATAATTTCCAGACGCTCTTCACTTATTTTTAAGTAGACATCATGTCTGTGAATGAAAACTGCAAACTGAAAGGAATTTCGTGCATCTGTATGTTTGTAAATTGCAATGTAACGGGCAACAAATATTGAAATTACCGTAATTTACGGCCTATAATCCGTAACCGCAATTTTTAGCCCTTATAAAAAAATTTCAGCAGATAATCCACATTGGCGTATAATCCGCAGATTATATGCCGGACTATACGAGAATTACTCATCGTTTTCAACATTCCAAAGTACTACTAATAAACCACCTCCAAATTTATTTAGTCGCTCTATTTAAATGATAATTGTAATAAAATAACTGAGAAATAATAATAATAAAATAATTACAAGTTAAAAAATACAAATAATTTTTTTCATTGAATCTTATATCTAAAACGTTGAATGTCTTGTGAATACAGATAATTCTGTAATAATTGCTGTTTTTAAATCATCTTCTGCTTTTTAAATAACGTTCTGTTTAAATTCTGCAGTGTTAAATAACAGGCTTTCTCTTAGACATTATTATAACTGTAAATGTGATATACCATCAAATACGTTTTGGTTTTTAATATAAATTACAAGGACATAATTGTATTTTATGATCCTATCCATAGAGGGCAGCAGTAAAATTATGAAACTACGATACAATAATGATTCATTTGATTAATGTGTGATAGATTCGCATTGGTTGCATCGTAATATCAATCATCGTAATCTGTAAAATTGCCGTAATTTTGGGAGGAGCTATTTCATAGATGATTGAGATTGCAATTTTTGAAAGGGATGAGTTGAGAAACATTTTGTTCTTCATAGAAACATGTTGCCAAAAGGCTAAAAAAAAAATCATAATTGGAAGCCACTCCCACTAAACACGGTCACGTCATATGTGAACCAATCACAAACAAATCCACGAATGGTCGATAACAGACAATCGTTTGATAACTGTTTACATTTTTATTTTATGACTGCCGGTAGAAACTGGATGTCTGCCCTGAACTTCTGCTTTAAAAAAATTTCAGCAGATAATCTGCACCAGTAGATAATCCGCACTTAAAAATTTTGAGGTTTTTTAACAGATAATCTGCGGATTATAGGCCGGAAATTACGGTATATGGATTTCATTTTATTACGGAAATTTCTGACTATATCATGAATCTTTCCAGCAGTGTCTTGTATAGTTTAGCTTATAATTTATTCAAATTCCTTTTATTGCTCTGGATATTATTTCTTCTATTTCGTCGTGAATGATTTCAACTTTAATACAGTGACCTCTCACTTATACGCGTTTGAAGGAATTGATTTAAAATTGCGCATGACGCGTATCCCCCATAACTGAGAGCCGCGCATAACTGAGAGAATGTTGATGTAGTATTTGTTTATACACATTATGGGGGAAAAAAAGCATTTTGCAATATAAGAATTATGATTAATAACATTTTATAAAATAAAAGGTTTAATATTAGTATATCGTACTTTAAAAAAAATTCTTACACTTTCACTATAAAAATTAGTTTAAAAAAATACAATAAACGTAAAATTTAATTTTACGTAGAAAGAGATATAGTACTTACAAAAGAAAAAAAAAATGCTAATTAGTCCTCTTTAAAGAAGTCATCAATAGTCATTTGTTTTTGCTTAGGTCGTGTTTGTATAACGACATTTTCTAATGCATTAAAGTGTGTCATTGTATTTCATGCTACATCAGCATTTTGAAGGTAACATCTCAAGTCCAGGGCTCCTAAAGCAGCAGCATAAGATGGGACAATCACAGTATCAGTTTCATCATTATCATCCTCTTCTACTTCTTTTTCAGCATTCACATCATCAAAAATAGTTTCAATATCTCTTATTGCCATTGATGTTAACTTTTCATCAACATTGACGAAATCTTGAAAAGAAAGAGAATCTTCGCTTATGCTGTTCCATTCTTCCACGTCTACATTAAAATCATTGCTGTTGTTTTCATTTTCCTGTAATGGAATAATTTCAGCATCATTTGAGTGAATAAAACCCGCTTTTCTAAAGTAGTTAGAAATTGTTGTGAGTGTTACATTATTCCAAGAGGAAACCAACATATGCATAGCATCCAGAATCGAAATTTTCTTGAATTCCTTTTTCTGCTTTAGTGATATGAACATTCTTCTCACCAAATCTTTCCTATATTGCGCTTTAACTGACCTTATTATACCGAGATCTAATGGCTGAAGTCTGCTAGTACAATTTGCAGGGGAAAATATCACTCGTGTATGTGTCAGCAATGGGAGATCTGGGGATGGGCGGGACACTGGTCCATAAATAGCAGAACGTTTCTTTCTTTTTTTGCCATCTTCGTATCAAATTCTTTCAAAAAGTCTAAAAAAATTTTCAATGTCATCCAGGCTTTGATGCTACTTGCATAAGAACATGTCAATTTCTTCACATTTTTTAAACACTGTGGTTTCTTCGATTTACCAATCACTATTGGCGGTAACTTTTCTGATCCATCCGCATTGCAACATAAAAGCACAGTCACTCTTTCTTTGCTGTGTTTACCACCATGACATGTTTCTTCCATAAAATCCAGCGTTTTGTTTGGTAAAAGACGGTAAAATAAACCTGTTTTGTCGCAGTTAAAAATATTCTTAATATCAAAGTTTTGAATTAAATTTGGAAGATCTGCAATCCATTCATTAACAGTTGAATCTGAAACAGCTGCGCTTTCACCACTCAGGCAATGATTTGTTAAAACCATGTCTTTTCTTAAGTTTTTCTAGCCATCCCCAAGAAGCAGAAAAATTTTCGATTCCCAATTTTGTTGACAAAGTGGGTGCCTTTTCTTTGAATAACTCACCACTAATGGGTAAATTAGAAGCTCTCATTTCTCTAAACCACTGAATTAAAGTGGTTTCTAAAATCTCAAATTTTCCTTTCTGAATTCTTGTTCGTTTCTTCGCTTGTGTAGAATACTCACTGTTCATTTTTTTGATCAAGTCCTTGTTCTTTAAAATCCTTGTGAGCGTTGATTCTGGCAAATCGAATTTTCAAGCTAAACTTATTTTTGACAGTTTAGGATCATTTTCTGCTACTCGTATAACCTCCATTTTGAACGATATTGTTAACTTTCTTTTACTCATTTTTATTGCACAAAGAAAACAAAAATAAAATCCAGGTGCTACCGTAATAGCAAAGACGGAAAGAAACACGCGAGTAGATTCATAAAAAGAAAAGAGAAAAAAAGAAAAGAAGAAACCATTAGAACTGAGGGGAGAGGGTGAAATGTCTAATTGTAACAACCTATCCACCCTTTCAGGCACCGCGGAACAGTCTTTTGACCTTGACACCTGCAGAAAAATTTTTATAGATAAAAAAAACTTTCAAATGTAATTCATAGTTTGTGAATTGCGTTTTATTTTTGCGTATAACTGAGAGAGACAATTCAAAGTTCCGCTTATAAGTGAGAGATGTATAGCATTATTTTCCTATTCCTCGTGACGGGACCTTACGAAATTCGCATATAACTGAGAGGCGCATAAGTGAGAGGTCACTGTATATTGAATGCAATAGTTTCTTTCTGTCTTTTTTTGAAGCAGATACATTAAATTTAATAGTCATCATGAATGCACATTTTAAAATGAAATACCTGTTTCATATCTAACAATTTATCTAAGTTTTTCTTGATATTTGTGAGTGCATTCTTTGCAAACTCCAAGACAGTTGTCCAACATGGCAACACTGCACCTCCGGTTATATAGTGCAAGTGTACTTTTTCTCCATCAAACACAACTGAAATAAGCAGAGGGAAAATGCTAAACACTTGTTATGCAACAGATAGTTATCGGCGGCCAAGTGGGGCCCAAGGGTCACGTGTTAGACATGCCTTCGTTAGAGCCATGCGATTTTTTCCTTTGGGACTTTATAAAAGATCTTGTCTACTTTCAGCTGCTACCTAATGATTGGCCAGAGTTGAGACACAGAATTGAAGAGGCTATTGCTTCCATTACTCCGGACTTGTTAACCAAAGTGTGGTAAGAATTGGAGTTTAGGTTGGATGTGTGCTGCATAACTAAAGGTGCACATATTGAACATTTGTAAGAAAAACTACGTTAGCTTACATTAAAGGGCAAAATTAGCACTAGCTACCAGCCACAGGGCCACTAAATGAGAAAAAGTGGCTAGTGAAAAATTGTCGATCAGCAGCCATCTTCCGGCCACTTTTTTAGAAGGAGAGAATAACATTTTCTTGCATTTCAACAAGAATTCTATTTTTTTTTTTTTTGTTCCAATATATTTATATTAACATATTTATTTGGGCTATTCAATTTTAGATGAATACTTATAGAAATTTTACTGTTTAGTATTTTTAAATTAAAAAGTGGCCACTAGTTTTAAAAAAGTGGCCACTTAAAAAACTAGTTCTACCGGCCAGTAGCCGCTAATGAAATTTACTAGTTTTGTCCTATAGTACCTTCAATTTCATGTATGATTTGTTGTAAATAGTCTAAATTAAACTGTTATAATGTACCATTGATACTGGGACATTCCTTTATGGACACCTATATTATTGAGGTGCACTATAAGATGCTTACTGTAGAATATGAGATGTATAGCATTTATCATTTATTTACTCATTATCACAAAAGATTTCAGTTACTATATACTGTCTGTCTGTAAGCAATAATTGTTCAACGTGTGATTTTAATAATGATATGCATTTTTAAGTTCAACTAAATTTTTGCATACTATGTGGTATGTATAAATTCAATAGATCATATACAGAGCTACACAAAATAATTCATAAGCATTATTATGTGTGGGAGTGAATTGTTTTTAATTGAGTTATAGATTTTCCAGCTGAAGTATATTTAGTGTCCTAAGAGGTGTTTGTAGAATTAAATAAATTCATATACAGGACTATGCAAAAACGACGCATTGCCCTCTATGGCTGGAAATTTCTGGAAGTGCATTTACAAATCGTGAAAGATCCTAAAAAAACTTATTTTGTGAAAAGTTGTGCAATCGGCACAATAATGCTGCCAGAAAAATTTCTTAACTTATGCTGTAGAGTACAAATTCAGTCATGAAATGTACATTACAGCTCTAGAAGGACATGGCAAAAAGCAACATGGATGAAAGTGGAGACTCTGTACATTTGTTCACAGGGTATGAGTGAATATTTAAATGGTGTACTGTCAGATCAATTGTGCTCGACAGAGAGTTAACCGTTATAAGATTAAAGGACAGTTTCTAATATTTAATTGATTATATCATTATCATAATTGCTTGCCTTCCAGTTTTCTTACAAATCAACTAAAGCCAGAAATTTTATTAAATAAAAAAGTTAATTGTCAAATTAAAACAAACATTTCATTTAATATATATTTTTTTTTAATTGTGTTTATTTCACTTGGAAAAAAAAAAAAACAGAATGTTGGCAGCTATGTAATATTGTTATACCATAAAATACCGTTAATCCACCCTTCCCGAACACCCCCCCCCCCCCCCCCTTTTATAAACAAATTTGAAATTTTCAAAAAATCCCGAAAAAGTAGCCCTGAAAGATCGCGAAAAAAAAACAAAAATTACGTCAAAAGGTCGTTAAAAAACCCGAATTATGTCAAGTAATCGCAAAAAATAATTTTAATCAAAGGATTGCGGGGAAAAACACGAATTTCGTCAAAGGATCGCAAAAAAACACGAATTTCGTCAAAGGATCGCAAAAAAACACGAATTTCGTCAAAGGATCGCGAAAAAACACGAATTTCGTCAAAGGATCGCGAAAAAACACGAATTTCGTCAAAGGATCGCGAAAAAACACGAATTTCGTCAAAGGATCGCGAAAAAACACGAATTTCATCAAAGGATCGCGAAAAAACACGAATTTCGTCAAAGGATCGTGAAAAAACACGAATTTCGCCAAAAGATAGCAGGAAAAAAACGCGAATTATGTCAGATCTAAAAAAAACACAGCCAAAGGATTGCTGAAAAATGAAGTACGTCAAAGAATCACTGAAAAAGTGCGAATTACGTCAAAGGATCGTGGAAAATACATAAATTTTGTCTAAAGATTGTAGGAAAAAACGTGAATATGTCGAATCTAAAAATAATGCAGTCAAAGGATCACTAAAAAATGCAAACTACGTCAAAGAATCACTGAAAAAAGCAAATTTTGTCAGAGAATCGCGAAAAAAAATTAATGTTATCAAAGGATCGCGGTAAAAACGCGAATTCCGTCAAAAATAGCTGAAAAAACGTGAATTTCGTCAAAAGATAGCTGAAAAAACATGAATTTCGTCAAAAGATAGCTGAAAAAACATGAATTTCGTCAAAAGATCACGAATTCCGTTAAAGGATCGCGAAAACAACGCACATTTCATCGAAGAATTACGAAAAAAACATGCATTTCGGGAAAGGATGGAGAAAAAAAGTGAATTTCGTCAAAGGATCACGAAAGAAACGTGAATTTTGTCAAATATCGCAAAACAACCCCATAAATTTCATCAAATATCCCGAGAAAAAAAGCAAATTTTGTTAAAAGATTGTGGAAAATCCCGTGCAAGCACCCCCTCTGATTATTTTATGATTTTTCGTCAAGTTTGGGGGGAGGCGGGGATTAATGGGATTTTACGGTATATCATATGGAAGATCACATGGAAATAAATCGGTAATGCAGAAACATTTGTAATTTTCCATTACTTTATTTTATTCAACAGCTTTCTCACACGCACATACACAAAAAAAAAAGTTACAAAATCTTTGATATTTGAGCTACAGGGATATTTTAATTACTTACCTATGTCATCAAATATAGGTGCTTTTAAGTCTGTAAAATTAGGATCTGTACCATATTTTAGCTTGTGCAGTTTGACCCTGAAAAGAAAATTATTTATAATAAAATCAGCAAATTTTATTTTAATAATTTTAATAAAAATAGTTCTCATATTTAAAGATCCTTAGAAATTCAGCAATTAAAATTACATATATATATATATATATATATATATATATATATTAATCATTATTTAAGCTCATCTAACAAACAATTTAAACACTTCAGTTAAAATGTCTAGAAGTGTTTTAGTTTTTTCTTTATAAGGATTATAACAGGAAGATTATAACAATTCATAATTCATACTCTTACATTAATTTGAAACAACTAAAAGGTAAAATTGCAATGCTATGTAATTATTGCTCTGCTAACATTCTATAAAAATTAGAAATTAACTTTACTACTTTTTGGGTGGAGGGAAGGAGTCATTTCCACAAAATTCAAAGTATAATGTAGTTTAAAACCTATTTAAAAGTTACATTTCAATTAGCAAAAAAGTACAGCTTGAATCAGTTTTTCCCCCTAGTTGCAGACTTAGATAAAATGTAAAACTGTCTGCAAACTCAAATAATTTCTTAAAATTTTTCTGCAGAAAAACACCACGTCCCTCCTAAGTCCTATATCGCCGCTAACAGCAAAAGTGAAAAAGTTTTCTTTACAATCCCTCACATTATGTTACATGCTCTCACCCCCCCCCCCCCCCCCTCCAGTTTTCTGAATTAGACTTTATTGAGAAGAGGATCAAGCAGGGCGGTCGTTCTGCCAAGCCAAGCTGAAAAAAGGAAATGCTAACCTCGCCAAACAAACAAACGCCAAGAATAAAACGCAAGACACCGTAACTGCTTATTATACTGAAGACAGCTTCTCCATGTTAAATCGACCAAACATGCCAGCGTAAAATTTCCCATATCAAAAGAACCAATCATCGCAGAAAAATAAAACCAAAACCAGAAGGACCTAATGGAAAAGATCTTCAATTTGAGACCAAATGCATCCTCATAAATTAATTATAAACAGAGATATAGATTTTTTTAAATAACGTCGAGATACTGAAAATGACAGATTTCTTTTCTTCGTCACACCTTATGCTTCAATCGAGGTAGAGACTTAAATAATGGACAAAAAAAAGTAAGGATTGCATTTTTGGACAGATATTTACTCAATCTACGTGCTTTTATAAAATTCAGCTTAAAAACACAAATTTTCTATTCTTAATTAGCGAAAAACTTAATTCTAAAGTTTATAAATTATGCCAAACAGCGATAAACCCGCCAAACCATTTTAGAAGTCGTATACTATTCTTTTATATTATCCTTTTGCATTGATTTCATCGAAGAAAACTATGGCCGAGGTCCAGATAGATTTTTCGCTGTTAGCGAAATGAGTTTGACCAATCAGAAGCCAGAATGCTTGAGAATTTTTGCTGTTTCTGGATCCCGACCTATGTCATAAAAGTTTTGAGTCATTTTCTTAGTGCCATGGATGAAGTGCAATGTTTACAGAAATCTAGGCTGGGATCCAGATAAATTTTTCTCTGTTAGCGAAACGAGATTCACCAATCAATAGCCTGCATTGCTGCAAACAGCGAAAAGTTCGCAAAAGTGCAAGGTTCTGATTGATGAATCTCGTTTCGCTAACAGCGAAAAATCTATCTGGATTGCGGTCAATTATGTTGAACACAATTTTGCATTTCCACATCCAGGAAGGGTATTGATGTCACAACAACAGTGCATATTCGAAACGATTTAAGGCATTGATTCTGAACTCCTTTGCTATACATTTCAATATTAAAGAAGAAGTTGTTTCAATAGTTTTAGTACTTTTCTCTATTGCTCACTCTAAAACACAAATATCGAAATTTAACCAACAGCGCTCAGAAACTATAGCGCCTAGAATATATAGCGTTGAAATCGGCTAACTCTGTAATACTTAAAAAAACGCTAAAATATTGTATCCCTTAAATGTGCAATGATACTGCTGCAGTATGTAGATTGCAGCGACATCTGCAGGATATTTTCTACAACTGCAAGAAATTGCTAGTCTATACAATATAATAATAGTAATACGAAAATCCTGCAGATGTCGCTGCGATCTACACTTGAAATTTTAGCAGTATCTTCGCACATTTAAGGGATACAAATTTTTAGAACTGTTTGGATAGCCATATTTCCACACTAGGTATTCTAGGCGCTGTATCAGAAACAACACCATAACAGAGAGCCTTTATACATAAGAGTGGTGATATATGCACAGGAGGCATGCTCATTTCAAGTTTTTGTCGAAAGTACGGCAATCCGCTTTCTTGAATAGAGGATATTCAATCTACATTATGATCACATGGTCAAGGCAAGAACATCTAGCGTAAAGAAGGGAAGGCTCCGTCTACGTAATGTAAATCCCCGCTAGCCAATGAAAGAGTTCATGGGAGAAAGCAGTAGTACTGTTAAAAATATCATGAAAAATTACCTCTGTTTTTAAAGGCTATCTGTATTATGACCAATGAGAACGCTTCATAGGCGTTTATATAGCATTCTCATTGGTCAGAAAATAGAGAACCTTTAAGAACAGAGGTAGTTTTTCAAGATATTTTTAACAGTGTAGTTTCCTGATTCCCTTCTTATCAGTTAGAAATTATTTGGGTAAATTACCGGTACCACGTGACTTTTTCAGCCTCGAACCCATATTTGGAATATCCTCCATTAGAAGATACGTGCATGGACGATCTCTACTAGACTAGGGAAATAATTCAACATGCATTAGCCTGACGATAATGGCATGCTCACAAAGAACTTTAACGATTTGTTTTTATCACTTTTATCAATAAACATTTATTGGCCGTATGTTGCTACTTCGTTATAGAGACACACTTGTTCCTAATTAGATCCCGGCCTTAATGTATCAAAATACGGAGTTTGCTTTCTGTACTATTCCTGAGCTCAGTTATAGCGGCTAGAAATATAGGCCGGAATCCAGGTACATTTTTGCAAACAGTGAAAAGTTAGCAAAAATTCTGGCTTCTGATTGGTCAATCTCGTTACGATAACAGAGAAAAATCTACCTAGATCACGGTCATAGTGTAGAAACAGGGTATTCCAGTAATGCTTTAAAAAGTGCTAAAAATTGAATCCCATAAATATTGAAAAATACTGAATGACAAATGTCGATAGGAGCAACATTTTCTAGATCTCTGAGCGAAACGTTTTCTTTTGAAATAGTTACCATATGTCGCTGTAATTGACATTCGTCGTTCAGCCTCGTTCAACATTTATGGGATACAATTTTTTAGCACCTTTTTAATAAGCCGATTTTTAAACTATATCTTCTAGAAACTATAGCTCCGTTATAGTGCCTAGATTATATGTTGTAGAAATCGACCATCCCAGCAATACTTAAAAAAGCACGGAAGTATTGAATCCTTTAAATGTACAACGATGTCGAATTCCAAACAGTCATTTGCATCGACATCTGCAGGATATTTTTTAAAGAAGAAAGAGACATGTGTAATGCACCGCTACAGCGTCTGGAATACATAATGTGGAAATTTGCTATCCAAGAACCGCTAAGTATCCCTTAAATGTGCACTGATGCTGAAATTCAAGGAGATGATCGCAGCGACATCTGCGATATATTTTCAAATTTCAAAGTAAACATGGTATTATTACAGCGGGTTCGACACCAAGCACACAGTTCAGATGTATGTTAATAATACGTTAAAAAAAAAAAAAAAAAAATGTTACAGCGTCTAGACCAGATTGTCTTGGAGTTTTGGGAAATATCCTGCAGATATCGCTGTGATCGACTGATTGGATTTCCACACTATATATTCTAGACGCTGTAGCACCGCGGTAGCCTGCCTTTTTCGTTTGCCTCGAAGTAGATATAGATGACGTCATTTGAAGCTGTTCCTAAAGTGTGGCCAGCTCATCACGTCACACGGAGTTGATTATCTGTACACGGCAATGGACACAAAAAAAATTGGCACACCGCTTTGTACTAATCATCGTGTACAGATGATCCAACTCCGTGTGACTTTTAAACGTCATGAACTGGCCTATTATGTCATTGGTCACGCTAACACACTCCCCCTTGCGTCCGCCATATATAGCGGCATCTTGCACTGGAGACTGCTAAATGGGCTGCTATCGGTCAAAATCAAGGGAGAAAAGGGCAAAAGAGAGGGAAAGAACTCGTTTTTTTTTTGTATGTAGTTTTTCACACGGGAAGATTGACATGTCTGCTCCTCTCCTTTCATATCTTCATGATGGTGAAATAAACCAACGCCCCCTAGATTTTTGTGAGTCTTGACACGCATCACGAAAACATCACACAAAGCAGGCAAAGCAAAGGAACAAAATCATTCATTGGCTCGTGGATATGAACGAGCCAATGAATGATTTTTCTTCTTTGTTTTGCCTGCTTTGTGTGATATTTTCCTGACGCGTGTCAAGGCTTTCTCGAATATTTAAAGGGCGTTGAATAGGCCGAGATCAAGATAGATTTTACGCTATTAGCGAGATGAGATTGATCAATCAGAAGCCTGCATTTTTGAAAACTTTTTTATGTTTGCAGTAAACACCGAAAAGCCTGCAAGGATGGAGGCTACTGATTGGTCAATCTAATTTTACCAACAGAGAAAAATTTATCTGGATCCCGGACATTAACTTTGGTTGGTTGAAACGATTTTGAATAAAATCAAATTAGAAAGCTAATGTTATTTAACTTTTCTGGTTAGTTTAATCGAAATCTTCCACGTCTATTACTGAAAACTGAGTTAATGTACTTTGGACAAAAACTTGAATATGAGTACACGACTTGTGCATATGTCACCACTCTTACATATAAATGTACTCTGTTATGAACATAATTATAAGCGCAGCTGGTTAAATTTGAGTATCTGGATATTAGAGAAAGCAATTGTGGCCCACCGTGGCTGAGTGGATAAGACACCACGCCGCTAATCGCTTGAGAGCGTAGGTGGGGGCGGGTTCAAGTCCCCACGAGATCTGATATATATGTGTTCAATAAAACAAACAAACAAGCAATAGTGAAAGGTACAGTTGCCATGGAAACAACGACTTCTTTAATTCGTATAGAAAATGAATGAATAGTTGTAAATGACTTAAGTTGAAAATGTAGGCAAATGCTCTGAAAATATCAATGGCTCCCATCTAGTATTTTACAAAAGTAATTTAATATATTCACATGATGTATAAGTTGATGCAACTCTTAGCTAATCAAAATTCTGCAACAAGACTTATGTAGGTAGATCTTTTCAATGATTAATTCAGAATTCTAAGAACAAAACGAAGTTCTTAAGCGCTGTTCCTCCCCACCCCCCTCAAAAAAGAAATACGATAGAAAGATAAGTATTTGGATAACTTCAGTATTTCTGTGATCTTTTGTCAGAGTTTAGAAAAGGTGTCTGGGTATTAAAAAAACATAAAACAAATTTGACGAATGATAAGACTATAGATTTCAGGCAATTTTTAACTGGAAAAAATTTAATTCTAATGTTTATGCGGCTTTAATAATAGACTATTAAAGATAATCAATTTACGGGAAATTTTTATACGAAATTATATTCTCACATTTATGCAAATAGGTATGGGTAAACAGACTTGAGTAAAATTACATATTTATTCTTCTTCTCTATAACACCATCTAAATGAAGATGTACAGTTTATATCTAACTTTTCAGATTTTTTTTTATCAAAAATGTTTCCTCATCATGTCTAGAATTGCTAGATTTACTTCTTTAGACAGGTCTTCGATTCTTTAGATGCCTGCGGGGCTTTATTCTTGGATTATCCCTAGGTATTTGTAAAGGTAAATTTATTTTGCAAAACCGTCAGCAAAAAAAAAGTTAGAACAAACAATTAACTGACAGACTAACTGTAAATATATATTTTATTTTGACTCTATTTGATTTTTACTAAATTTTCATCCTTCATAGAAAATTTTAAGGAGATATAAATTGAGAAAGACTGATACTTTGAAAGAAGAAATTGACTTTCCTTACTTTTAAATTATTAATTACTCTAAAAAATTAATGATAGGTAAACAAAATGTATACTATTGTGTTTGTTCCCTGCTGATAAAGGCTATACAAGGACAAATTTTAGCGAGTAGAATTATTTCAATTATATATAATCTGTTTAAAAAAAAGGACTGATATCTACTAAAAACAACTTTTCAAAAGTAAAAAAAAGCCAAGCAAAAAAAAAAGAAAAGAAAAAAGGGGAAAGTTGTGGCTAAAAAATAGTGTGATATCAAATTTCCAAGCTTATATTTATGGTACTTATTTAACATTTTTTATTAAAAATTTACCATACGTAAGCCGAGTATCTAAGTATGCGTTGATAGAAAGCCTTTTCTCCTTTACTAAATACATCATAACGTGTTTCTGAAAATTAATTTTTTTTAAATTATGCATGATGGGCTTGGTGGCCATCTTTCCATATTTTACACAAATTTCTAAGCAGACAAGCTCGTAATATGTTTGCATTATTAAAAATTTTGATTTTCTAGTTTTGGCTACAGACAGATAAATTAAGATTGTCTTTTATTTTCAAAAAAAAAATTTGATTTTTACTGCTCTAACTAATTAACCCCCTCCGAAAAAAAAGAATCATAAGATGAAACCTGAAGTTACTTCAACTTTATTTTAAGACACAAATTTCTAGGCACTCATTTCCATAAATTAAAAGCATAAAATGTTTGCTTTAGCAACAATTTCGAATTTCCGATCTTAACAATGTACTTGTGTGCTTAGAAATTTGTGTAAAATATGGAAAGATGGTCGCCAAGCCCATCATGCATAATTTAAAAAAAAATAATTTTCAGAAACACGTTATGATGTATTTAGTAAAGGAGAAAAGGCTTTCTATCAACGCATACTTAGGTACTCGACTTACGTATGGTAAATTTTTAATAAAAAATGTTAAATAAGTACCATAATATAAGCTTGGAAATTTGATATCACACTATTTTTTAGCCACAACTTTCCCCTTTTTTCTTTTCTTTTTTTTTTTTTGCTTTGCTTTTTTTTTACTTTTGAAAAGTTGTTTTTAGTAGATAATGTTTACTAAGATATTAAAACCGAATTCCCCTTTCGAATGTAAAAAAGTCACTGCAAATCGCAGAGAAATGCTAAACA